>CAXIIO010000844.1:0-177979 GCA_964028335.1 Altica lythri
ATTGATGCTATTGATGCTATTGATGCTATTGATGTTATTGATGCTATTGATGTTATTGATGCTATTGATGTTATTGATGCTATTGATGTTATTGATGTTATTGATGTTATTGATGCTATTGATGTTATTGATGTTATTGATGTTATTGATGTTATTGATGTTATTGAGGCTATTGATGTTATTGATGTTATTGATGCTATTGATGCTATTGATGTTATTGATGTTATTAATGTTATTGATGCTATTGATGCTATTGATGCTATTGATGTTATTGATGTTATTAATGTTATTGATGCTATTGATGTTATTGATGTTATTGATGCTATTGATGTTATTGATGCTATTGATGTTATTGATGTTATTGATGTTATTGATGTTATTGATGCTATTGATGTTATTGATGCTATTGATGCTATTGATGTTATTAATGTTATTGATGCTATTGATGTTATTGATGCTATTGATGTTATTGATGTTATTGATGCTATTGATGTTATTGATGTTATTGATGTTATTGATGCTATTGATGTTATTGATGTTATTGATGTTATTGATGTTATTGATGTTATTGATGCTATTGATGTTATTGATGCTATTGATGTTATTGATGCTATTGATGTTATTGATGCTATTGATGTTATTGATGCTATTGATGTTATTGATGCTATTGATGTTATTGATGCTATTGATGTTATTGATGCTATTGATGTTATTAATGCTATTGATGTTATTGATGTTATTGATGTTATTGATGTTATTAATGTTATTGATGTTATTGATGTTATTGATGTTATTGATGCTATTGATGCTGTTGATGCTATTGATGTTATGGATGTTATTGATGTTATTGATGTTATTGATGGTATTGATGTTATTAATGCTATTGATGTTATTGATGTTATTGATGTTATTGATGTTATTGATGCTATTGATGTTATTGATGCTATTGATGTTATTGATGCTATTGATGTTATTGATGCTATTGATGTTATTGATGCTATTGATGTTATTAATGCTATTGATGTTATTGATGTTATTGATGTTATTGATGTTATTGATGTTATTGATGCTATTGATGTTATTGATGCTATTGATGTTATTGATGCTATTGATGCTATTGATGCTATTGATGTTATTGATGCTATTGATGTTATTAATGCTATTGATGTTATTGATGTTATTGATGTTATTGATGTTATTGATGTTCTTGATGTTATTGATGTTATTGATGTTATTGATGTTATTGATGCTATTGATGCTATTGATGCTATTGATGTTATTGATGCTATTGATGCTATTGATGTTATTGATGTTATTGATGCTATTGATGCTATTGATGCTATTGTTGTTATTAATGCTATTGATGTTATTGATGTTATTGATGTTATTGATGTTATTGATGTTATTGATGTTCTTGATGTTATTGATGTTATTGATGTTATTGATGTTATTGATGCTATTGATGCTATTGATGCTATTGATGTTATTGATGCTATTGATGCTATTGATGTTATTGATGTTATTGATGCTATTGATGCTATTGATGCTATTGATGTTATTGATGCTATTGATGTTATTGATGTTATTGATGTTATTGATGTTATTGATGTTATTGATGTTAGTGATGTTATTGATGTTATTGATGTCATTGACGTTATTGATGCTATTGATGTTATTGATGCTATTGATGCTATTGATGTTATTGATGTTATTGATGTTATTGATGTTATTGATGCTATTGATGTTATTGATGTTATTGATGCTATTGATGTTATTGATGTTATTGATGTTATTGATGCTATTGATGTTATTGATGTTATTGATGTTATTGATGTTATTGATGTTATTGATGTTATTGATGTTATTGATGTTATTGATGTTATTGATGTTATTGATGTTATTGATGTTATTGATGTTATTGATATTATTGATGTTATTGATGTTATTGATGTTATTAATGTTATTGATTTTATTGATGTTATTGATGGTATTGATGTTATTGATGCTATTGATGTTATTGATGTTATTGATGCTATTGATATTATTGATGCTATTGATGTTATTGATGTTATTAATGTTATTGATGCTATTGATGTTATTGATGCTATTGATGCTATTAATGTTATTAATGTTATTGATGTTATTGATGTTATTGATGTTATTGATGTTATTGATGTTATTGATGTTATTGATGTTATTGATGTTATTGATGTTATTGATGTTATTGATGTTATTGATGCTATTGATGTTATTGATGCTATTGATGTTATTAATGTTATTGATGTTATTGATGTTATTGATGTTATTGATGTTATTGATGTTATTGATGTTATTGATGTTATTGATGTTATTGATGTTATTGATGTTATTGATGTTATTGATGTTATTGATGTTATTGATGCTATTGATGTTATTGATGCTATTGATGTTATTGATGCTATTGATGTTATTGATGCTATTGATGCTATTGATGTTATTGATGCTATTGATGTTATTAATGCTATTGATGTTATTGATGTTATTGATGTTATTGATGTTATTGATGTTCTTGATGTTATTGATGTTATTGATGTTATTGATGTTATTGATGCTATTGATGCTATTGATGCTATTGATGTTATTGATGCTATTGATGCTATTGATGTTATTGATGTTATTGATGCTATTGATGCTATTGATGCTATTGTTGTTATTAATGCTATTGATGTTATTGATGTTATTGATGTTATTGATGTTATTGATGTTCTTGATGTTATTGATGTTATTGATGTTATTGATGTTATTGATGCTATTGATGTTATTGATGTTATTGATGTTATTGATGTTATTGATGTTATTGATGCTATTGATATTATTGATGCTATTGATGTTATTGATGTTATTAATGCTATTGATGCTATTGATGTTATTGATGCTATTGATGTTATTGATGTTATTGATGTTATTGATGTTATTGATGTTATTGATGTTAGTGATGTTATTGATGTTATTGATGTCATTGACGTTATTGATGCTATTGATGTTATTGATGCTATTGATGCTATTGATGTTATTGATGTTATTGATGTTATTGATGTTATTGATGCTATTGATGTTATTGATGTTATTGATGCTATTGATGTTATTGATGTTATTGATGTTATTGATGCTATTGATGTTATTGATGTTATTGATGTTATTGATGTTATTGATGTTATTGATGTTATTGATGTTATTGATGTTATTGATGTTATTGATGTTATTGATGTTATTGATGTTATTGATGTTATTGATATTATTGATGTTATTGATGTTATTGATGTTATTAATGTTATTGATTTTATTGATGTTATTGATGGTATTGATGTTATTGATGCTATTGATGTTATTGATGTTATTGATGCTATTGATATTATTGATGCTATTGATGTTATTGATGTTATTAATGTTATTGATGCTATTGATGTTATTGATGCTATTGATGCTATTAATGTTATTAATGTTATTGATGTTATTGATGTTATTGATGTTATTGATGTTATTGATGTTATTGATGTTATTGATGTTATTGATGTTATTGATGTTATTGATGTTATTGATGTTATTGATGTTATTGATGTTATTGATGCTATTGATGTTATTGATGCTATTGATGTTATTGATGCTATTGATGTTATTGATGCTATTGATGCTATTGATGTTATTGATGTTATTGATGTTATTGATGTTATTGATGTTATTGATGTTGTTGATGTTATTGATGTTATTGATGCTATTGATGTTATTGATGTTATTAATGTTATTGATGTTATTGATGTTATTGATGTTATTGATGTTATTGATGCTATTGATGCTATTGATGCTATTGATGCTATTGATGTTATTAATGCTATTGATGTTATTGATGTTATTGATGCTATTGATGTTATTGATGTTATTGATGCTATTGATGCTATTGATGCTATTGATGTTATTGATGCTATTGATGTTATTGATGCTATTGATGCTATTGATGTTATTGATGTTATTGATGCTATTGATGCTATTGATGCTATTGATGTTATTGATGCTATTGATGTTATTGATGCTATTGGATGCTATTGATGCTATTGATGTTATTGATGCTATTGATGCTATTGATGCTATTGATGCTATTGATGCTATTGATGCTATTGATGCTATTGATGCTATTGATGCTATTGATGTTATTGATGCTATTGATGGTATTGATGCTATTGATGTTATTGATGTTATTGATGTTATTGATGCTATTGATGTTATTGATGTTATTGATGTTATTGATGCTATTGATGTTATTGATGTTATTGATGTTATTGATGCTATTGATGCTATTGATGCTATTGATGTTATTGATGCTATTGATATTATTGATGCTATTGATGCTATTGATGCTATTGATGTTATTGATGCTATTGATGTTATTGATGTTATTGATGTTATTGATGCTATTGATGTTATTGATGTTATTGATGCTATTGATGTTATTGATGTTATTTATGTTAATGATGCTATTGATGCTACTGATGCTATTGATGCTATTTATCTTATTGATGCAATTGATGGTATTGATGCTATTGATGTTATTGATGCTATTGATGCTATTAATGCTATTGATGTTATTGATGCTATTGATATTATTGATGCTATTGATGTTATTGATGTTCTTGATGTTATTGATGTTATTGATGTTATTGATGTTATTGATGCTATTGATGCTATTGATGCTATTGATGTTATTGATGCTATTGATGCTATTGATGTTATTGATGTTATTGATGCTATTGATGCTATTGATGCTATTGATGTTATTGATGCTATTGATGTTATTGATGCTATTGGATACTATTGATGCTATTGATGTTATTGATGCTATTGATGCTATTGATGCTATTGATGCTATTGATGCTATTGATGCTATTGATGCTATTGATGCTATTGATGTTATTGATGTTATTGATGTTATTGATGCTATTGATGCTACTGATGCTATTGATGCTATTTATCTTATTGATGCAATTGATGGTATTGATGCTATTGATGTTATTGATGCTATTGGATACTATTGATGCTATTGATGTTATTGATGCTATTGATGCTATTGATGCTATTGATGTTATTGATGCTATTGATGCTATTGATGCTATTGATGTTATTGATGCTATTGATGTTATTGATGCTATTGGATACTATTGATGCTATTGATGTTATTGATGCTATTGATGCTATTGATGCTATTGATGCTATTGATGCTATTGATGCTATTGATGCTATTGATGTTATTGATGCTATTGACGCTATTGATGCTATTGATGTTATTGATGCTATTGATGCTATTGATGTTATTGATGTTATTGATGTTATTGATGTTATTGATGTTATTGATGCTATTGATATTATTGATGCTATTGATGTTATTGATGTTATTGATGTTATTGATGTTATTGATGCTATTGATGTTATTGATGCTATGGATGTTATTGATGCTATTGATGCTATTGATGTTATTGATGCTATTGATGTTATTGATGTTATTGATGGTATTGATGTTATTGATGCCATTGATTTTATTGATGTTATTGATGTTATTGATGCTATTGATATTATTGATGCTATTGATGCTATTGATGCTATTGATGTTATTGATGCTATTGATGTTATTGATGTTATTGATGTTATTGATGCTATTGATGTTATTGATGTTATTGATGCTATTGATGTTATTGATGTTTTTTATGTTAATGATGTTATTGATGCTATTGATGTTATTGATGCTATTGATGTTATTGATGCTATTGATGTTATTGATGCTATTGATGTTATTGATGCTATTGATGTTATTGATCTTATTGATGTTATTGATGTTATTGATGCTATTGATGTTATTGATGCTATTGATGTTATTGATTCTATTGATGTTATTGATGCTATTGATGATATTGATGCTATTGATGTTATTGATACTATTGATGTTATTGATGTTATTGATGTTATTGATGTGATTGATGTTATTGATGTTATTGATGTTATTGATGTTATTGATGTTATTGATGTTATTGATGTTAGTGATGTTATTGATGTTATTGATGTTATTGATGCTATTGATGCTATTGATATTATTGATGTTATTGATGCTATTGATGCTGTTGATGCTATTGATGTTATTGATGTTATTAATGTTATTAATGCTATTGATGCTATTGATGTTATTGATATTATTGATGTTATTGATGCTATTGATGTTACTGATGCTATTAATGTTATTCATGCTATTGATGTTATTGATGCTATTGATGTTATTGATGCTATTGATGTTATTGATGCTATTGATGCTATTGATGCTATTGATGTTATTGATGCCATTGATGCTATTGATGCTATTGATGCTATTGATGTTATTGATGCTATTGATGCTATTGATGTTATTGATGCTATTGATGGTATTGATGCTATTGATGTTATTGATGTTATTGATGTTATTGATGCTATTGATGTTATTGATGTTATTGATGTTATTGATGCTATTGATGTTATTGATGTTATTGATGTTATTGATGCTATTTATGTTATTGATGTTATTGATGTGATTGATGCTATTGATGTTATTGATGTTATTGATGTAATTGATGTTATTGATGTTATTGATGTAATTGATGTTATTGATGTTATTGATGTTATTGATGTTATTGATGTTATTGATGTTATTGATGTTATTGATGTTATTGATGTTATTGATGTTATTGATGTTATTGATGTTATTGATGTTATTGATGTTATTGATGTTATTGATGTTATTGATGTTATTGATGCTATTGATCTTATTGATGCTATTGATGTTATTGATGGTATTGATGCTATTGATGCTATTGATGCTATTGATGCTATTGATGCTATTGATGTTATTGATGCCATTGATGCTATTGATGCTATTGATGCTATTGATGTTATTGATGCTATTGATGCTATTGATGCTAGTGATGTTATTGATGCTATTGATGTTATTGATGCTATTGATGTTATTGATGCTATTGATGCTATTGATGCTATTGATGTTATTGATGCTATTGATGCTATTGATGCTATTGATGTTATTGATGCTATTGATGTTATTGATGCTATTGATGTTATTGATGCTATTGATGTTATTGATGTTATTGATGTTATTGATGCTATTGATGTTATTGATGTTATTGATGTTATTGATGTTATTGATGTTATTGAGGCTATTGATGTTATTGATGTTATTGATGCTATTGATGCTATTGATGTTATTGATGTTATTAATGTTATTGATGCTATTGATGCTATTGATGCTATTGATGTTATTGATGTTATTAATGTTATTGATGCTATTGATGTTATTGATGTTATTGATGCTATTGATGTTATTGATGCTATTGATGTTATTGATGTTATTGATGTTATTGATGTTATTAATGCTATTGATGTTATTGATGCTATTGATGCTATTGATGTTATTAATGTTATTGATGCTATTGATGTTATTGATGCTATTGATGTTATTGATGTTATTGATGCTATTGATGTTATTGATGTTATTGATGTTATTGATGCTATTGATGTTATTGATGTTATTGATGTTATTGATGTTATTGATGTTATTGATGCTATTGATGTTATTGATGCTATTGATGTTATTGATGCTATTGATGTTATTGATGCTATTGATGTTATTGATGCTATTGATGTTATTGATGCTATTGATGTTATTGATGCTATTGATGTTATTGATGCTATTGATGTTATTAATGCTATTGATGTTATTGATGTTATTGATGTTATTGATGTTATTAATGTTATTGATGTTATTGATGTTATTGATGTTATTGATGCTATTGATGCTGTTGATGCTATTGATGTTATGGATGTTATTGATGTTATTGATGTTATTGATGCTATTGATGTTATTAATGCTATTGATGTTATTGATGTTATTGATGTTATTGATGTTATTGATGCTATTGATGTTATTGATGCTATTGATGTTATTGATGCTATTGATGTTATTGATGCTATTGATGTTATTGACGCTATTGATGTTATTAATGCTATTGATGTTATTGATGTTATTGATGTTATTGATGTTATTGATGTTATTGATGCTATTGATGTTATTGATGCTATTGATGTTATTGATGCTATTGATGTTATTGATGTTATTGATGTTATTGATGTTATTGATGTTCTTGATGTTATTGATGTTATTGATGTTATTGATGTTATTGATGCTATTGATGCTATTGATGCTATTGATGTTATTGATGCTATTGATGCTATTGATGTTATTGATGTTATTGATGCTATTGATGCTATTGATGCTATTGATGTTATTGATGCTATTGATGTTATTGATGTTATTGATGTTATTGATGTTATTGATGTTATTGATGTTAGTGATGTTATTGATGTTATTGATGTCATTGACGTTATTGATGCTATTGATGTTATTGATGCTATTGATGCTATTGATGTTATTGATGTTATTGATGTTATTGATGTTATTGATGCTATTGATGTTATTGATGTTATTGATGCTATTGATGTTATTGATGTTATTGATGTTATTGATGCTATTGATGTTATTGATGTTATTGATGTTATTGATGTTATTGATGTTATTGATGTTATTGATGTTATTGATGTTATTGATGTTATTGATGTTATTGATGTTATTGATGTTATTGATGTTATTGATATTATTGATGTTATTGATGTTATTGATGTTATTAATGTTATTGATTTTATTGATGTTATTGATGGTATTGATGTTATTGATGCTATTGATGTTATTGATGTTATTGATGCTATTGATATTATTGATGCTATTGATGTTATTGATGTTATTAATGTTATTGATGCTATTGATGTTATTGATGCTATTGATGCTATTAATGTTATTAATGTTATTGATGTTATTGATGTTATTGATGTTATTGATGTTATTGATGTTATTGATGTTATTGATGTTATTGATGTTATTGATGTTATTGATGTTATTGATGTTATTGATGTTGTTGATGTTATTGATGCTATTGATGTTATTGATGCTATTGATGTTATTGATGCTATTGATGTTATTGATGCTATTGATGCTATTGATGTTATTGATGTTATTGATGTTATTGATGTTATTGATGTTATTGATGTTGTTGATGTTATTGATGTTATTGATGCTATTGATGTTATTGATGTTATTAATGTTATTGATGTTATTGATGTTATTGATGTTATTGATGTTATTGATGCTATTGATGCTATTGATGCTATTGATGCTATTGATGTTATTAATGCTATTGATGTTATTGATGTTATTGATGCTATTGATGTTATTGATGTTATTGATGCTATTGATGCTATTGATGCTATTGATGTTATTGATGCTATTGATGTTATTGATGCTATTGATGCTATTGATGTTATTGATGTTATTGATGCTATTGATGCTATTGATGCTATTGATGTTATTGATGCTATTGATGTTATTGATGCTATTGGATGCTATTGATGCTATTGATGTTATTGATGCTATTGATGCTATTGATGCTATTGATGCTATTGATGCTATTGATGCTATTGATGCTATTGATGCTATTGATGCTATTGATGCTATTGATGTTATTGATGCTATTGATGGTATTGATGCTATTGATGTTATTGATGTTATTGATGTTATTGATGCTATTGATGTTATTGATGTTATTGATGTTATTGATGCTATTGATGTTATTGATGTTATTGATGTTATTGATGCTATTTATGTTATTGATGTTATTGATGTGATTGATGCTATTGATGTTATTGATGTTATTGATGTAATTGATGTAATTGATGTTATTGATGTTATTGATGTAATTGATGTTATTGATGTTATTGATGTTATTGATGTTATTGATGTTATTGATGTTATTGATGTTATTGATGTTATTGATGTTATTGATGTTATTGATTTTATTGATGTTATTGATGTTATTGATGTTATTGATGTTATTGATGTTATTGATGCTATTGATCTTATTGATGCTATTGATGTTATTGATGCTATTGATGCTATTGATGCTATTGATGCTATTGATGCTATTGATGCTATTGATGTTATTGATGCCATTGATGCTATTGATGCTATTGATGCTATTGATGTTATTGATGCTATTGATGCTATTGATGCTAGTGATGTTATTGATGCTATTGATGTTATTGATGCTATTGATGTTATTGATGCTATTGATGCTATTGATGCTATTGATGTTATTGATGCTATTGATGCTATTGATGCTATTGATGTTATTGATGCTATTGATGTTATTGATGCTATTGATGTTATTGATGCTATTGATGTTATTGATGTTATTGATGTTATTGATGCTATTGATGTTATTGATGTTATTGATGTTATTGATGTTATTGATGTTATTGATGTTATTGAGGCTATTGATGTTATTGATGTTATTGATGCTATTGATGCTATTGATGTTATTGATGTTATTAATGTTATTGATGTTATTGATGTTATTGATGTTATTGATGTTATTGATGTTATTGATGCTATTGATGTTATTGATGCTATTGATGTTATTGATGCTATTGATGCTATTGATGCTATTGATGCTATTGATGCTATTGATGTTATTGATGCTATTGATGGTATTGATGCTATTGATGTTATTGATGTTATTGATGTTATTGATGCTATTGATGTTATTGATGTTATTGATGTTATTGATGCTATTGATGTTATTGATGTTATTGATGTTATTGATGCTATTTATGTTATTGATGTTATTGATGTGATTGATGCTATTGATGTTATTGATGTTATTGATGTAATTGATGTAATTGATGTTATTGATGTTATTGATGTAATTGATGTTATTGATGTTATTGATGTTATTGATGTTATTGATGTTATTGATGTTATTGATGTTATTGATGTTATTGATGTTATTGATGTTATTGATGTTATTGATGTTATTGATGTTATTGATGTTATTGATGTTATTGATGTTATTGATGCTATTGATCTTATTGATGCTATTGATGTTATTGATGCTATTGATGCTATTGATGCTATTGATGCTATTGATGCTATTGATGTTATTGATGCCATTGATGCTATTGATGCTATTGATGCTATTGATGTTATTGATGCTATTGATGCTATTGATGCTAGTGATGTTATTGATGCTATTGATGTTATTGATGCTATTGATGTTATTGATGCTATTGATGCTATTGATGCTATTGATGTTATTGATGCTATTGATGCTATTGATGCTATTGATGTTATTGATGCTATTGATGTTATTGATGCTATTGATGTTATTGATGCTATTGATGTTATTGATGTTATTGATGTTATTGATGCTATTGATGTTATTGATGTTATTGATGTTATTGATGTTATTGATGTTATTGATGTTATTGAGGCTATTGATGTTATTGATGTTATTGATGCTATTGATGCTATTGATGTTATTGATGTTATTAATGTTATTGATGTTATTGATGTTATTGATGTTATTGATGTTATTGATGTTATTGATGCTATTGATGTTATTGATGCTATTGATGTTATTGATGCTATTGATGTTATTGATGTTATTGATGTTATTGATGTTATTGATGTTATTGATGTTAGTGATGTTATTGATGTTATTGATGTCATTGACGTTATTGATGCTATTGATGTTATTGATGCTATTGATGCTATTGATGTTATTGATGTTATTGATGTTATTGATGTTATTGATGCTATTGATGTTATTGATGTTATTGATGCTATTGATGTTATTGATGTTATTGATGTTATTGATGCTATTGATGTTATTGATGTTATTGATGTTATTGATGTTATTGATGTTATTGATGTTATTGATGTTATTGATGTTATTGATGTTATTGATGTTATTGATGTTATTGATGTTATTGATATTATTGATGTTATTGATGTTATTGATGTTATTGATGTTATTGATGTTATTGATTTTATTGATGTTATTGATGGTATTGATGTTATTGATGCTATTGATGTTATTGATGTTATTGATGCTATTGATATTATTGATGCTATTGATGTTATTGATGTTATTAATGTTATTGATGCTATTGATGTTATTGATGCTATTGATGCTATTGATGTTATTAATGTTATTGATGTTATTGATGTTATTGATGTTATTGATGTTATTGATGTTATTGATGTTATTGATGTTATTGATGTTATTGATGCTATTGATGTTATTGATGCTATTGATGTTATTGATGCTATTGATGTTATTGATGCTATTGATGCTATTGATGTTATTGATGTTATTGATGTTATTGATGTTATTGATGTTATTGATGTTGTTGATGTTATTGATGTTATTGATGCTATTGATGTTATTGATGTTATTAATGTTATTGATGTTATTGATGTTATTGATGTTATTGATTTTATTGATGCTATTGATGCTATTGATGCTATTGATGCTATTGATGTTATTAATGCTATTGATGTTATTGATGTTATTGATGCTATTGATGTTATTGATGTTATTGATGCTATTGATGCTATTGATGCTATTGATGTTATTGATGCTATTGATGTTATTGATGCTATTGGTGCTATTGATGTTATTGATGTTATTGATGCTATTGATGCTATTGATGCTATTGATGTTATTGATGCTATTGATGTTATTGATGCTATTGGATGCTATTGATGCTATTGATGTTATTGATGCTATTGATGCTATTGATGCTATTGATGCTATTGATGCTATTGATGCTATTGATGCTATTGATGCTATTGATGCTATTGATGCTATTGATGCTATTGATGTTATTGATGTTATTGATGCTATTGATGCTACTGATGCTATTGATGCTATTTATCTTATTGATGCAATTGATGGTATTGATGCTATTGATGTTATTGATGCTATTGATGCTATTAATGCTATTGATGTTATTGATGCTATTGATGCTATTGATGCTATTGATGCTATTGATGTTATTGATGCTATTGACGCTATTGATGCTATTGATGTTATTGATGCTATTGATGCTATTGATGTTATTGATGTTATTGATGTTATTGATGTTATTGATGTTATTGATGCTATTGATATTATTGATGCTATTGATGTTATTGATGCTATTGATATTATTGATGCTATTGATGTTATTGATGTTCTTGATGTTATTGATGTTATTGATGTTATTGATGTTATTGATGCTATTGATGCTATTGATGCTATTGATGTTATTGATGCTATTGATGCTATTGATGTTATTGATGTTATTGATGCTATTGATGCTATTGATGCTATTGATGTTATTGATGCTATTGATGTTATTGATGTTATTGATGTTATTGATGTTATTGATGTTATTGATGTTAGTGATGTTATTGATGTTATTGATGTCATTGACGTTATTGATGCTATTGATGTTATTGATGCTATTGATGCTATTGATGTTATTGATGTTATTGATGTTATTGATGTTATTGATGTTATTGATGCTATTGATGTTATTGATGTTATTGATGCTATTGATGTTATTGATGTTATTGATGTTATTGATGCTATTGATGGTATTGATGTTATTGATGTTATTGATGTTATTGATGTTATTGATGTTATTGATGTTATTGATGTTATTGATGTTATTGATGTTATTGATGTTATTGATATTATTGATGTTATTGATGTTATTGATGTTATTGATGTTATTGATTTTATTGATGTTATTGATGGTATTGATGTTATTGATGCTATTGATGTTATTGATGTTATTGATGCTATTGATATTATTGATGCTATTGATGTTATTGATGTTATTAATGTTATTGATGCTATTGATGTTATTGATGCTATTGATGCTATTGATGTTATTAATGTTATTGATGTTATTGATGTTATTGATGTTATTGATGTTATTGATGTTATTGATGTTATTGATGTTATTGATGTTATTGATGTTATTGATGTTATTGATGTTATTGATGTTATTGATGCTATTGATGTTATTGATGCTATTGATGTTATTGATGCTATTGATGTTATTGATGCTATTGATGCTATTGATGTTATTGATGTTATTGATGTTATTGATGTTATTGATGTTATTGATGTTGTTGATGTTATTGATGTTATTGATGCTATTGATGTTATTGATGTTATTAATGTTATTGATGTTATTGATGTTATTGATGTTATTGATGTTATTGATGTTATTGATGCTATTGATGCTATTGATGCTATTGATGCTATTGATGTTATTAATGCTATTGATGTTATTGATGTTATTGATGCTATTGATGTTATTGATGTTATTGATGCTATTGATGCTATTGATGCTATTGATGTTATTGATGCTATTGATGTTATTGATGCTATTGATGCTATTGATGTTATTGATGTTATTGATGCTATTGATGCTATTGATGCTATTGATGTTATTGATGCTATTGATGTTATTGATGCTATTGGATGCTATTGATGCTATTGATGTTATTGATGCTATTGATGCTATTGATGCTATTGATGCTATTGATGCTATTGATGCTATTGATGCTATTGATGCTATTGATGCTATTGATGTTATTGATGTTATTGATGCTATTGATGCTACTGATGCTATTGATGCTATTTATCTTATTGATGCAATTGATGGTATTGATGCTATTGATGTTATTGATGCTATTGATGCTATTAATGCTATTGATGTTATTGATGCTATTGATGCTATTGATGCTATTGATGTTATTGATGCTATTGACGCTATTGATGCTATTGATGTTATTGATGCTATTGATGCTATTGATGTTATTGATGTTATTGATGTTATTGATTTTATTGATGTTATTGATGGTATTGATGTTATTGATGCTATTGATGTTATTGATGTTATTGATGCTATTGATATTATTGATGCTATTGATGTTATTGATGTTATTAATGTTATTGATGCTATTGATGTTATTGATGCTATTGATGCTATTGATGTTATTAATGTTATTGATGTTATTGATGTTATTGATGTTATTGATGTTATTGATGTTATTGATGTTATTGATGTTATTGATGTTATTGATGTTATTGATGTTATTGATGTTATTGATGCTATTGATGTTATTGATGCTATTGATGTTATTGATGCTATTGATGTTATTGATGCTATTGATGCTATTGATGTTATTGATGTTATTGATGTTATTGATGGTATTGATGTTATTGATGCCATTGATTTTATTGATGTTATTGATGTTATTGATGCTATTGATATTATTGATGCTATTGATGTTATTGATGTTATTGATGCTATTGATGTTATTGATGCTATTGATGCTATTGATGTTATTGATGCTATTGATGTTATTGATGTTATTGATGTTATTGATGCTATTGATGTTATTGATGTTATTGATGCTATTGATGTTATTAATGTTATTGATGTTATTGATGTTATTGATGTTATTGATGTTATTGATGTTATTGATGTTATTGATGTTATTGATGTTATTGATGTTATTGATGTTATTGATGTTATTGATGTTATTGATGCTATTGATGTTATTGATGCTATTGATGTTATTGATGCTATTGATGTTATTGATGCTATTGATGCTATTGATGTTATTGATGTTATTGATGTTATTGATGGTATTGATGTTATTGATGCCATTGATTTTATTGATGTTATTGATGTTATTGATGCTATTGATATTATTGATGCTATTGATGTTATTGATGTTATTGATGCTATTGATGTTATTGATGCTATTGATGCTATTGATGCTATTGATGTTATTGATGCTATTGATGTTATTGATGCTATTGATGCTATTGATGTTATTGATGTTATTGATGGTATTGATGTTATTGATGCTATTGATGCTATTGATGCTATTGATGTTATTGATGCTATTGACGCCATTGATTTTATTGATGTTATTGATGTTATTGATGCTATTGATATTATTGATGCTATTGATGTTATTGATGTTATTGATGTTATTGATGGTATTGATGTTATTGATGCTATTGATGTTATTGATGTTATTGATGCTATTGATATTATTGATGCTATTGATGTTATTGATGTTATTAATGTTATTGATGCTATTGATGTTATTGATGCTATTGATGCTATTGATGTTATTAATGTTATTGATGTTATTGATGTTATTGATGTTATTGATGTTATTGATGTTATTGATGTTATTGATGTTATTGATGTTATTGATGTTATTGATGTTATTGATGTTATTGATGCTATTGATGTTATTGATGCTATTGATGTTATTGATGCTATTGATGTTATTGATGCTATTGATGCTATTGATGTTATTGATGTTATTGATGTTATTGATGGTATTGATGTTATTGATATTATTGATGTTATTGATGTTATTGATGTTATTGATGTTATTGATTTTATTGATGTTATTGATGGTATTGATGTTATTGATGCTATTGATGTTATTGATGTTATTGATGCTATTGATATTATTGATGCTATTGATGTTATTGATGTTATTAATGTTATTGATGCTATTGATGTTATTGATGCTATTGATGCTATTGATGTTATTAATGTTATTGATGTTATTGATGTTATTGATGTTATTGATGTTATTGATGTTATTGATGTTATTGATGTTATTGATGTTATTGATGTTATTGATGTTATTGATGTTATTGATGCTATTGATGTTATTGATGCTATTGATGTTATTGATGCTATTGATGTTATTGATGCTATTGATGCTATTGATGTTATTGATGTTATTGATGTTATTGATGTTATTGATGTTATTGATGTTATTGATGCTATTGATGCTATTGATGTTATTGATGTTATTGATGTTATTGATGGTATTGATGTTATTGATGCCATTGATTTTATTGATGTTATTGATGTTATTGATGCTATTGATATTATTGATGCTATTGATGTTATTGATGTTATTGATGCTATTGATGTTATTGATGCTATTGATGCTATTGATGTTATTGATGCTATTGATGTTATTGATGTTATTGATGTTATTGATGCTATTGATGTTATTGATGTTATTGATGTTATTGATGTTATTTATGTTAATGATGTTATTGATGCTATTAATGTTATTGATGCTATTGATGTTATTGATGTTATTGATGCTATTGATGTTATTGATGCTATTGATGTTATTGATGCTATTGATGTTATTGATGCTATTGATGTTATTGATCTTATTGATGTTATTGATGTTATTGATGCTATTGATGTTATTGATGCTATTGATGTTATTGATTCTATTGATGTTATTGATGCTATTGATGATATTGATGCTATTGATGTTATTGATACTATTGATGCTATTGATGCTATTGATGCTATTGATGCTATTGATGCTATTGATGTTATTGATGTTATTGATGTTATTGATGCTATTGATGTTATTGATGTTATTGATGTTATTGATGTTATTGATGTTATTGATGTTATTGATGTGATTGATGTTATTGATGTTATTGATGTTATTGATGTTATTGATGTTATTGAGGTTATTGATGTTATTGATGTTATTGATGTTATTGATGTTAGTGATGTTATTGATGTTATTGATGTTATTGATGCTATTGATGCTATTGATATTATTGATGTTATTGATGCTATTGATGCTATTGATGCTATTGATGTTATTGATGTTATTAATGTTATTAATGCTATTGATGCTATTGATGTTATTGATATTATTGATGTTATTGATGCTATTGATGTTACTGATGCTATTGATGTTATTCATGCTATTGATGTTATTGATGCTATTGATGTTATTGATGCTATTGATGTTATTGATGTTATTGATGTTAGTGATGTTATTGATGTTATTGATGTTATTGATGCTATTGATGCTATTGATATTATTGATGTTATTGATGCTATTGATGCTATTGATGCTATTGATGTTATTGATGTTATTAATGTTATTAATGCTATTGATGCTATTGATGTTATTGATATTATTGATGTTATTGATGCTATTGATGTTACTGATGCTATTGATGTTATTCATGCTATTGATGTTATTGATGCTATTGATGTTATTGATGCTATTGATGTTATTGATGCTATTGATGCTATTGATACTATTGATGTTATTGATGCCATTGATGCTATTGATGCTATTGATGCTATTGATGTTATTGATGCTATTGATGCTATTGATGTTATTGATGCTAATGATGTTATTGATGTTATTGATGCTATTGATGTTATTGATGTTATTGATGCTATTGATGCTATTGATGCTATTGATGTTATTGATGCTAATGATGTTATTGATGCTATTGATGTTATTGATGCTATTAATGTTATTGATGTTATTGATGTTATTGATGCTATTAATGCTATTAATGTTATTGATGCTATTGATGCTATTGATGCTATTGATGCTATTGATGTTATTGATGCTATTGATGTTATTGATGCTATTGATGCTATTGATGTTATTGATGCTATTGATGTTATTGATGCTATTGATGCTATTGATGCTATTAATGTTAGTGATGTTATTAATGCTATTGATGTTATTGATGCTATTGATGTTATTATGCTATTGATGTTATTGATGCTATTGATGGTATTGATGCTATTGATGCTATTGATGCTATTGATGTTATTGATGCTATTGATGCTATTGATGCTATTGATGTTATTGATGCTATTGATGCTATTGATGCTATTGATGCTATTGATGATATTAATGCTATTGATGCTATTAATGTTATTGATGATATTGATGTTATTGATGTTATTGATGTTATTGATGTTATTGATGCTATTGATGTTATTGATGCTTTTAATGTTATTGATGCTATTGATGCTATTGATGCTATTGATGTTATTGATGTTATTGATGCTATTGATGCTATTGATGTTATTGATGCTATTGATGCTATTGATGCTATTGATGTTATTGATGTTATTGATGCTATTGATGCTATTAATGTTATTGATGTTATTGATGCTATTGATGTTATTGATGCTATTGATGTTATTGATGCTATTGATGTTATTGATGCTATTAATGTTATTGATGTTATTGATGTTATTGATGCTATTAATGCTATTAATGTTATTGATGCTATTGATGCTATTGATGCTATTGATGTTATTGATGCTATTGATGTTATTGATGCTATTGATGCTATTGATGTTATTGATGCTATTGATGTTATTGATGCTATTGATGCTATTGATGCTATTAATGTTATTGATGTTATTGATGCTATTGATGTTATTGATGCTATTGATGTTATTATGCTATTGATGTTATTGATGCTATTGATGGTATTGATGCTATTGATGCTATTGATGCTATTGATGTTATTGATGCTATTGATGCTATTGATGCTATTGATGTTATTGATGCTATTGATGCTATTGATGCTATTGATGTTATTGATGCTATTGATGCTATTGATGCTGTTGATGTTATTGATGTTATTGATGCTATTGATGTTATTGATGTTATTGATTTTATTGATGCTATTGATGTTATTGATGTTATTGATGCTATTGATGCTATTGATGCTATTGATGTTATTGATGCTAATGATGTTATTGATGCTATTGATGTTATTGATGCTATTAATGTTATTGATGTTATTGATGTTATTGATGCTATTGATGTTATTGATGTTATTGATGTTATTGATGTTATTGATGTTATTGATGTTATTAATGTTATTGATGTTATTGATGTTATTGATGTTATTGATGCTATTGATGTTATTGATGTTATTGATGTTATTGATGCTATTGATGTTATTGATGTTATTGATGTTATTGATGCTATTGATGTTATTGATGCTATTGATGTTATTGATGTTATTGATGCTATTGATGCTATTGATGTTATTGATGCTAATGATGTTATTGATGCTATTGATGTTATTGATGCTATTAATGTTATTGATGTTATTGATGCTATTGATGGTATTGATGCTATTGATGCTATTGATGCTATTGATGTTATTGATGCTATTGATGCTATTGATGCTATTGATGCTATTGATGTTATTGATGCTATTGATGCTATTGATGTTATTGATGCTATTGATGTTATTGATGCTATTGATGCTATTGATGCTATTAATGTTATTGATGTTATTGATGCTATTGATGTTATTGATGCTATTGATGTTATTATGCTATTGATGTTATTGATGCTATTGATGGTATTGATGCTATTGATGCTATTGATGCTATTGATGTTATTGATGCTATTGATGCTATTGATGCTATTGATGTTATTGATGCTATTGATGCTATTGATGCTATTGATGTTATTGATGCTATTGATGCTATTGATGCTGTTGATGTTATTGATGTTATTGATGCTATTGATGTTATTGATGTTATTGATGTTATTGATGCTATTGATGTTATTGATGTTATTGATGCTATTGATGCTATTGATGCTATTGATGTTATTGATGCTAATGATGTTATTGATGCTATTGATGTTATTGATGCTATTAATGTTATTGATGTTATTGATGTTATTGATGCTATTGATGTTATTGATGTTATTGATGTTATTGATGTTATTGATGCTATTGATGCTATTGATGCTATTGATGCTATTGATGTTATTGATGCTATTGATGTTATTGATGCTATTGATGCTATTGATGTTATTGATGCTATTGATGTTATTGATGCTATTGATGCTATTAATGTTATTGATGTTATTGATGCTATTGATGTTATTGATGCTATTGATGTTATTGATGCTATTGATGTTATTGATGCTATTGATGGTATTGATGCTATTGATGCTATTGATGCTATTGATGTTATTGATGCTATTGATGCTATTGATGCTATTGATGTTATTGATGCTATTGATGTTATTGATGCTATTGATGCTATTGATGTTATTGATGCTATTGATGTTATTGATGCTATTGATGCTATTGATGCTATTAATGTTATTGATGTTATTGATGCTATTGATGTTATTGATGCTATTGATGTTATTATGCTATTGATGTTATTGATGCTATTGATGGTATTGATGCTATTGATGCTATTGATGCTATTGATGTTATTGATGCTATTGATGCTATTGATGCTATTGATGTTATTGATGCTATTGATGCTATTGATGCTATTGATGTTATTGATGCTATTGATGCTATTGATGCTGTTGATGTTATTGATGTTATTGATGCTATTGATGTTATTGATGCTATTGATGCTATTGATGTTATTGATGCTATTGATGTTATTGATGCTATTGATGCTATTGATGCTATTAATGTTATTGATGTTATTGATGCTATTGATGTTATTGATGCTATTGATGTTATTATGCTATTGATGTTATTGATGCTATTGATGGTATTGATGCTATTGATGCTATTGATGCTATTGATGTTATTGATGCTATTGATGCTATTGATGCTATTGATGTTATTGATGCTATTGATGCTATTGATGCTATTGATGCTATTGATGTTATTGATGCTATTGATGCTATTGATGCTGTTGATGTTATTGATGTTATTGATGCTATTGATGTTATTGATGTTATTGATGTTATTGATCCTATTGATGTTATTGATGTTATTGATGCTATTGATGCTATTGATGCTATTGATGTTATTGATGCTAATGATGTTATTGATGTTATTGATGCTATTGATGTTATTGATGTTATTGATGCTATTGATGCTATTGATGCTATTGATGTTATTGATGCTAATGATGTTATTGATGCTATTGATGTTATTGATGCTATTAATGTTATTGATGTTATTGATGTTATTGATGCTATTAATGCTATTAATGTTATTGATGCTATTGATGGTATTGATGCTATTGATGCTATTGATGCTATTGATGTTATTGATGCTATTGATGCTATTGATGCTATTGATGTTATTGATGCTATTGATGTTATTGATGCTATTGATGCTATTGATGTTATTGATGCTATTGATGTTATTGATGCTATTGATGCTATTGATGCTATTAATGTTATTGATGTTATTGATGCTATTGATGTTATTGATGCTATTGATGTTATTATGCTATTGATGTTATTGATGCTATTGATGGTATTGATGCTATTGATGCTATTGATGCTATTGATGTTATTGATGCTATTGATGCTATTGATGCTATTGATGTTATTGATGCTATTGATGCTATTGATGCTATTGATGTTATTGATGCTATTGATGCTATTGATGCTGTTGATGTTATTGATGTTATTGATGCTATTGATGTTATTAATGTTATTGATGTTATTGATGCTATTGATGTTATTGATGTTATTGATGCTATTGATGCTATTGATGCTATTGATGTTATTGATGCTAATGATGTTATTGATGCTATTGATGTTATTGATGCTATTAATGTTATTGATGTTATTGATGTTATTGATGCTATTGATGTTATTGATGTTATTGATGTTATTGATGTTATTGATGCTATTGATGCTATTGATGCTATTGATGCTATTGATGTTATTGATGCTATTGATGTTATTGATGCTATTGATGCTATTGATGTTATTGATGCTATTGATGTTATTGATGCTATTGATGCTATTGATGCTATTAATGCTATTGATGTTATTAATGCTGTTGATGCTATTGATGTTTTTGATGCTATTGATGCTATTGATGATATTAATGCTATTGATGCTATTAATGTTATTGATGATATTGATGTTATTGATGTTATTGATGTTATTGATGTTATTGATGTTATTGATGCTATTGATGTTATTGATGCTATTAATGTTATTGATGCTATTGATGCTATTGATGCTATTGATGCTATTGATGTTATTGATGTTATTGATGCTATTGATGCTATTGATGTTATTGATGCTATTGATGCTATTGATGCTATTGATGTTATTGATGTTATTGATGCTATTGATGCTATTAATGTTATTGATGTTATTGATGCTATTGATGTTATTGATGCTATTGATGTTATTGATGCTATTGATGTTATTGATGCTATTGATGGTATTGATGCTATTGATGCTATTGATGCTATTGATGTTATTGATGCTATTGATGCTATTGATGCTATTGATGTTATTGATGCTATTGATGTTATTGATGCTATTGATGCTATTGATGTTATTGATGCTATTGATGTTATTGATGCTATTGATGCTATTGATGCTATTAATGTTATTGATGTTATTGATGCTATTGATGTTATTGATGCTATTGATGTTATTATGCTATTGATGTTATTGATGCTATTGATGGTATTGATGCTATTGATGCTATTGATGCTATTGATGTTATTGATGCCATTGATGCTATTGATGCTATTGATGTTATTGATGCTATTGATGCTATTGATGCTATTGATGTTATTGATGCTATTGATGCTATTGATGCTGTTGATGTTATTGATGTTATTGATGCTATTGATGTTATTGATGTTATTGATGTTATTGATGTTATTGATGTTATTGATGCTATTGATGTTATTGATGTTATTGATGCTATTGATGCTATTGATGCTATTGATGTTATTGATGTTATTGATGCTATTGATGCTATTGATGCTATTGATGTTATTGATGCTATTGATGTTATTGATGCTATTGATGTTATTGATGCTATTGATGCTATTGATGCTATTGATGTTATTGATGTTATTGATGCTATTGATGTTATTGATGTTATTGATGTTATTGATGTTATTGATGTTATTGATGTTATTGATGTTATTGATGCTATTGATGTTATTGATGCTATTGATGTTATTGATGATATTGATGTTATTGATGTTATTGATGTTATTGATGTTATTGATGGTATTGATGTTATTGATGTTATTGATGCTATTGATGCTATTGATGCTATTGATGCTATTGATGTTATTGATGCTATTAATGCTATTGATGCTATTGATGTTATTGATGCTATTGATGTTATTGATGTTATTGATGTTATTGATGTTATTGATGTTATTGATGCTATTGATGTTATTGATGTTATTGATGTTATTGATGTTATTGATGTTATTGATGCTATTGATGTTATTGATGCTATTGATGTTATTGATGTTATTGATGTTATTGATGCTATTGATGTTATTGATGCTATTGATGTTATTGATGCTATTGATGTTATTGATGCTATTGATGTTATTGATGCTATTGATGTTATTGATGCTATTGATGCTATTGATGTTATTGATGTTATTGATGCTATTGATGTTATTGATGCTATTGATGTTATTGATGTTATTGATGCTATTGATGTTATTGATGTTATTGATGCTATTGATGCTATTGATGTTATTGATGTTATTAATGTTATTGATGCTATTGATGTTATTGATGTTATTAATGTTATTGATGCTATTGATGTTATTGATGTTATTGATGTTATTGATGTTATTGATGCTATTGATGTTATTGATGCTATTGATGCTATTGATGTTATTGATGTTATTAATGTTATTAATGTTATTGATGCTATTGAATGTTATTAGATGCTATGAAGTTATTGATGCTATGTTTTGATGTTATGATGTTATTATTGATGCTATTGATGTTTATTGATGCTATTGATGTTATTGATGCTATTGATGGTTATTTATTGATGTTATTGATGCTATTGATGTTATTGATGCTATTGATGTTATTGATGCTATTGATGCTATTGATGTTATTGATGCTATTGATGCTATTGATGCTAGTGATGTTATTGATGCTACTGATGTTATTGATGCTATTGATGTTATTGATGCTATTGATGCTATTGATGCTATTGATGTTATTGATGCTATTGATGCTATTGATGCTATTGATGTTATTGATGCTATTGATGTTATTGATGCTATTGATGTTATTGATGCTATTGATGTTATTGATGTTATTGATGTTATTGATGCTATTGATGTTATTGATGTTATTGATGTTATTGATGTTATTGATGTTATTAAGGCTATTGATGTTATTGATGTTATTGATGCTATTGATGCTATTGATGTTATTGTTGTTATTAATGTTATTGATGCTATTGATGCTATTGATGTTATTGATGTTATTAATGTTATTGATGCTATTGATGTTATTGATGTTATTGATGCTATTGATGTTATTGATGCTATTGATGTTATTGATGTTATTGATGTTATTGATGTTATTGATGCTATTGATGTTATTGATGCTATTGATGCTATTGATGTTATTAATGTTATTGATGCTATTGATGTTATTGATGCTATTGATGTTATTGATGTTATTGATGCTATTGATGTTATTGATGTTATTGATGTTATTGATGCTATTGATGTTATTGATGTTATTGATGTTATTGATGTTATTGATGTTATTGATGCTATTGATGTTATTGATGCTATTGATGTTATTGATGCTATTGATGTTATTGATGCTATTGATGTTATTGATGCTATTGATGTTATTGATGCTATTGATGTTATTGATGCTATTGATGTTATTGATGCTATTGATGTTATTAATGCTATTGATGTTATTGATGTTATTGATGTTATTGATGTTATTAATGTTATTGATGTTATTGATGTTATTGATGTTATTGATGCTATTGATGCTGTTGATGCTATTGATGTTATGGATGTTATTGATGTTATTGATGTTATTGATGCTATTGATGTTATTAATGCTATTGATGTTATTGATGTTATTGATGTTATTGATGTTATTGATGCTATTGATGTTATTGATGCTATTGATGTTATTGATGCTATTGATGTTATTGATGCTATTGATGTTATTGATGCTATTGATGTTATTAATGCTATTGATGTTATTGATGTTATTGATGTTATTGATGTTATTGATGTTATTGATGCTATTGATGTTATTGATGCTATTGATGTTATTGATGCTATTGATGTTATTGATGTTATTGATGTTATTGATGTTATTGATGTTCTTGATGTTATTGATGTTATTGATGTTATTGATGTTATTGATGCTATTGATGCTATTGATGCTATTGATGTTATTGATGCTATTGATGCTATTGATGTTATTGATGTTATTGATGCTATTGATGCTATTGATGCTATTGATGTTATTGATGCTATTGATGTTATTGATGTTATTGATGTTATTGATGTTATTGATGTTATTGATGTTAGTGATGTTATTAATGTTATTGATGTCATTGACGTTATTGATGCTATTGATGTTATTGATGCTATTGATGCTATTGATGTTATTGATGTTATTGATGTTATTGATGTTATTGATGCTATTGATGTTATTGATGTTATTGATGCTATTGATGTTATTGATGTTATTGATGTTATTGATGCTATTGATGTTATTGATGTTATTGATGTTATTGATGTTATTGATGTTATTGATGTTATTGATGTTATTGATGTTATTGATGTTATTGATGTTATTGATGTTATTGATGTTATTGATGTTATTGATGTTATTGATGTTATTGATGTTATTGATATTATTGATGTTATTGATGTTATTGATGTTATTGATGTTATTGATTTTATTGATGTTATTGATGGTATTGATGTTATTGATGCTATTGATGTTATTGATGTTATTGATGCTATTGATATTATTGATGCTATTGATGTTATTGATGTTATTAATGGTATTGATGCTATTGATGTTATTGATGCTATTGATGCTATTGATGTTATTAATGTTATTGATGTTATTGATGTTATTGATGTTATTGATGTTATTGATGTTATTGATGTTATTGATGTTATTGATGTTATTGATGTTATTGATGTTATTGATGTTATTGATGTTATTGATGCTATTGATGTTATTGATGCTATTGATGTTATTGATGCTATTGATGTTATTGATGCTATTGATGCTATTGATGTTATTGATGTTATTGATGTTATTGATGTTATTGATGTTATTGATGTTGTTGATGTTATTGATGTTATTGATGCTATTGATGTTATTGATGTTATTAATGTTATTGATGTTATTGATGTTATTGATGTTATTGATGTTATTGATGTTATTGATGCTATTGATGCTATTGATGCTATTGATGCTATTGATGTTATTAATGCTATTGATGTTATTGATGTTATTGATGCTATTGATGTTATTGATGTTATTGATGCTATTGATGCTATTGATGCTATTGATGTTATTGATGCTATTGATGTTATTGATGCTATTGATGCTATTGATGTTATTGATGTTATTGATGCTATTGATGCTATTGATGCTATTGATGTTATTGATGCTATTGATGTTATTGATGCTATTGGATGCTATTGATGCTATTGATGTTATTGATGCTATTGATGCTATTGATGCTATTGATGCTATTGATGCTATTGATGCTATTGATGCTATTGATGCTATTGATGCTATTGATGTTATTGATGCTATTGATGCTATTGATGCTATTTATCTTATTGATGCAATTGATGGTATTGATGCTATTGATGTTATTGATGCTATTGATGCTATTAATGCTATTGATGTTATTGATGCTATTGATGCTATTGATGCTATTGATGCTATTGATGTTATTGATGCTATTGACGCTATTGATGCTATTGATGTTATTGATGCTATTGATGCTATTGATGTTATTGATGTTATTGATGTTATTGATGTTATTGATGTTATTGATGCTATTGATATTATTGATGCTATTGATGTTATTGATGCTATTGATATTATTGATGCTATTGATGTTATTGATGTTCTTGATGTTATTGATGTTATTGATGTTATTGATGTTATTGATGCTATTGATGCTATTGATGCTATTGATGTTATTGATGCTATTGATGCTATTGATGTTATTGATGTTATTGATGCTATTGATGCTATTGATGCTATTGATGTTATTGATGCTATTGATATTATTGATGCTATTGATGCTATTGATGCTATTGATGTTATTGATGCTATTGATGTTATTGATGTTATTGATGTTATTGATGCTATTGATGTTATTGATGTTATTGATGCTATTGATGTTATTGATGTTATTTATGTTAATGATGCTATTGATGCTACTGATGCTATTGATGCTATTTATCTTATTGATGCAATTGATGGTATTGATGCTATTGATGTTATTGATGCTATTGATGCTATTAATGCTATTGATGTTATTGATGCTATTGATATTATTGATGCTATTGATGTTATTGATGTTCTTGATGTTATTGATGTTATTGATGTTATTGATGTTATTGATGCTATTGATGCTATTGATGCTATTGATGTTATTGATGCTATTGATGCTATTGATGTTATTGATGTTATTGATGCTATTGATGCTATTGATGCTATTGATGTTATTGATGCTATTGATGTTATTGATGCTATTGGATACTATTGATGCTATTGATGTTATTGATGCTATTGATGCTATTAATGCTATTGATGCTATTGATGCTATTGATGCTATTTATGCTATTGATGCTATTGATGTTATTGATGTTATTGATGTTATTGATGCTATTGATGCTACTGATGCTATTGATGCTATTTATCTTATTGATGCAATTGATGGTATTGATGCTATTGATGTTATTGATGCTATTGATGCTATTAATGCTATTGATGTTATTGATGCTATTGATGCTATTGATGCTATTGATGCTATTGATGTTATTGATGCTATTGACGCTATTGATGCTATTGATGTTATTGATGCTATTGATGCTATTGATGTTATTGATGTTATTGATGTTATTGATGTTATTGATGTTATTGATGCTATTGATATTATTGATGCTATTGATGTTATTGATGTTATTGATGTTATTGATGTTATTGATGCTATTGATGTTATTGATGCTATTGATGTTATTGATGCTATGGATGTTATTGATGCTATTGATGCTATTGATGTTATTGATGCTATTGATGTTATTGATGTTATTGATGGTATTGATGTTATTGATGCCATTGATTTTATTGATGTTATTGATGTTATTGATGCTATTGATATTATTGATGCTATTGATGCTATTGATGCTATTGATGTTATTGATGCTATTGATGTTATTGATGTTATTGATGTTATTGATGCTATTGATGTTATTGATGTTATTGATGCTATTGATGTTATTGATGTTATTTATGTTAATGATGTTATTGATGCTATTGATGTTATTGATGCTATTGATGTTATTGATGCTATTGATGTTATTGATGCTATTGATGTTATTGATGCTATTGATGTTATTGATCTTATTGATGTTATTGATGTTATTGATGCTATTGATGTTATTGATGCTATTGATGTTATTGATTCTATTGATGTTATTGATGCTATTGATGATATTGATGCTATTGATGTTATTGATACTATTGATGTTATTGATGTTATTGATGTTATTAATGTGATTGATGTTATTGATGTTATTGATGTTATTGATGTTATTGATGTTATTGATGTTATTGATGTTAGTGATGTTATTGATGTTATTGATGTTATTGATGCTATTGATGCTATTGATATTATTGATGTTATTGATGCTATTGATGCTGTTGATGCTATTGATGTTATTGATGTTATTAATGTTATTAATGCTATTGATGCTATTGATGTTATTGATATTATTGATGTTATTGATGCTATTGATGTTACTGATGCTATTAATGTTATTCATGCTATTGATGTTATTGATGCTATTGATGTTATTGATGCTATTGATGTTATTGATGCTATTGATGCTATTGATGCTATTGATGTTATTGATGCCATTGATGCTATTGATGCTATTGATGCTATTGATGTTATTGATGCTATTGATGCTATTGATGTTATTGATGCTATTGATGGTATTGATGCTATTGATGTTATTGATGTTATTGATGTTATTGATGCTATTGATGTTATTGATGTTATTGATGTTATTGATGCTATTGATGTTATTGATGTTATTGATGTTATTGATGCTATTTATGTTATTGATGTTATTGATGTGATTGATGCTATTGATGTTATTGATGTTATTGATGTAATTGATGTTATTGATGTTATTGATGTAATTGATGTTATTGATGTTATTGATGTTATTGATGTTATTGATGTTATTGATGTTATTGATGTTATTGATGTTATTGATGTTATTGATGTTATTGATGTTATTGATGTTATTGATGTTATTGATGTTATTGATGTTATTGATGTTATTGATGCTATTGATCTTATTGATGCTATTGATGTTATTGATGCTATTGATGCTATTGATGCTATTGATGCTATTGATGCTATTGATGCTATTGATGTTATTGATGCCATTGATGCTATTGATGCTATTGATGCTATTGATGTTATTGATGCTATTGATGCTATTGATGCTAGTGATGTTATTGATGCTATTGATGTTATTGATGCTATTGATGTTATTGATGCTATTGATGCTATTGATGCTATTGATGTTATTGATGCTATTGATGCTATTGATGCTATTGATGTTATTGATGCTATTGATGTTATTGATGCTATTGATGTTATTGATGCTATTGATGTTATTGATGTTATTGATGTTATTGATGCTATTGATGTTATTGATGTTATTGATGTTATTGATGTTATTGATGTTATTGAGGCTATTGATGTTATTGATGTTATTGATGCTATTGATGCTATTGATGTTATTGATGTTATTAATGTTATTGATGCTATTGATGCTATTGATGCTATTGATGTTATTGATGTTATTAATGTTATTGATGCTATTGATGTTATTGATGTTATTGATGCTATTGATGTTATTGATGCTATTGATGTTATTGATGTTATTGATGTTATTGATGTTATTGATGCTATTGATGTTATTGATGCTATTGATGCTATTGATGTTATTAATGTTATTGATGCTATTGATGTTATTGATGCTATTGATGTTATTGATGTTATTGATGCTATTGATGTTATTGATGTTATTGATGTTATTGATGCTATTGATGTTATTGATGTTATTGATGTTATTGATGTTATTGATGTTATTGATGCTATTGATGTTATTGATGCTATTGATGTTATTGATGCTATTGATGTTATTGATGCTATTGATGTTATTGATGCTATTGATGTTATTGATGCTATTGATGTTATTGATGCTATTGATGTTATTGATGCTATTGATGTTATTAATGCTATTGATGTTATTGATGTTATTGATGTTATTGATGTTATTAATGTTATTGATGTTATTGATGTTATTGATGTTATTGATGCTATTGATGCTGTTGATGCTATTGATGTTATGGATGTTATTGATGTTATTGATGTTATTGATGGTATTGATGTTATTAATGCTATTGATGTTATTGATGTTATTGATGTTATTGATGTTATTGATGCTATTGATGTTATTGATGCTATTGATGTTATTGATGCTATTGATGTTATTGATGCTATTGATGTTATTGATGCTATTGATGTTATTAATGCTATTGATGTTATTGATGTTATTGATGTTATTGATGTTATTGATGTTATTGATGCTATTGATGTTATTGATGCTATTGATGTTATTGATGCTATTGATGCTATTGATGCTATTGATGTTATTGATGCTATTGATGTTATTAATGCTATTGATGTTATTGATGTTATTGATGTTATTGATGTTATTGATGTTCTTGATGTTATTGATGTTATTGATGTTATTGATGTTATTGATGCTATTGATGCTATTGATGCTATTGATGTTATTGATGCTATTGATGCTATTGATGTTATTGATGTTATTGATGCTATTGATGCTATTGATGCTATTGTTGTTATTAATGCTATTGATGTTATTGATGTTATTGATGTTATTGATGTTATTGATGTTATTGATGTTCTTGATGTTATTGATGTTATTGATGTTATTGATGTTATTGATGCTATTGATGCTATTGATGCTATTGATGTTATTGATGCTATTGATGCTATTGATGTTATTGATGTTATTGATGCTATTGATGCTATTGATGCTATTGATGTTATTGATGCTATTGATGTTATTGATGTTATTGATGTTATTGATGTTATTGATGTTATTGATGTTAGTGATGTTATTGATGTTATTGATGTCATTGACGTTATTGATGCTATTGATGTTATTGATGCTATTGATGCTATTGATGTTATTGATGTTATTGATGTTATTGATGTTATTGATGCTATTGATGTTATTGATGTTATTGATGCTATTGATGTTATTGATGTTATTGATGTTATTGATGCTATTGATGTTATTGATGTTATTGATGTTATTGATGTTATTGATGTTATTGATGTTATTGATGTTATTGATGTTATTGATGTTATTGATGTTATTGATGTTATTGATGTTATTGATGTTATTGATATTATTGATGTTATTGATGTTATTGATGTTATTAATGTTATTGATTTTATTGATGTTATTGATGGTATTGATGTTATTGATGCTATTGATGTTATTGATGTTATTGATGCTATTGATATTATTGATGCTATTGATGTTATTGATGTTATTAATGTTATTGATGCTATTGATGTTATTGATGCTATTGATGCTATTAATGTTATTAATGTTATTGATGTTATTGATGTTATTGATGTTATTGATGTTATTGATGTTATTGATGTTATTGATGTTATTGATGTTATTGATGTTATTGATGTTATTGATGTTATTGATGCTATTGATGTTATTGATGCTATTGATGTTATTAATGTTATTGATGTTATTGATGTTATTGATGTTATTGATGTTATTGATGTTATTGATGTTATTGATGTTATTGATGTTATTGATGTTATTGATGTTATTGATGTTATTGATGTTATTGATGTTATTGATGCTATTGATGTTATTGATGCTATTGATGTTATTGATGCTATTGATGTTATTGATGCTATTGATGCTATTGATGTTATTGATGCTATTGATGTTATTAATGCTATTGATGTTATTGATGTTATTGATGTTATTGATGTTATTGATGTTCTTGATGTTATTGATGTTATTGATGTTATTGATGTTATTGATGCTATTGATGCTATTGATGCTATTGATGTTATTGATGCTATTGATGCTATTGATGTTATTGATGTTATTGATGCTATTGATGCTATTGATGCTATTGTTGTTATTAATGCTATTGATGTTATTGATGTTATTGATGTTATTGATGTTATTGATGTTCTTGATGTTATTGATGTTATTGATGTTATTGATGTTATTGATGCTATTGATGTTATTGATGTTATTGATGTTATTGATGTTATTGATGTTATTGATGTTATTGATGCTATTGATATTATTGATGCTATTGATGTTATTGATGTTATTAATGCTATTGATGCTATTGATGTTATTGATGCTATTGATGTTATTGATGTTATTGATGTTATTGATGTTATTGATGTTATTGATGTTAGTGATGTTATTGATGTTATTGATGTCATTGACGTTATTGATGCTATTGATGTTATTGATGCTATTGATGCTATTGATGTTATTGATGTTATTGATGTTATTGATGTTATTGATGCTATTGATGTTATTGATGTTATTGATGCTATTGATGTTATTGATGTTATTGATGTTATTGATGCTATTGATGTTATTGATGTTATTGATGTTATTGATGTTATTGATGTTATTGATGTTATTGATGTTATTGATGTTATTGATGTTATTGATGTTATTGATGTTATTGATGTTATTGATGTTATTGATGTTATTGATATTATTGATGTTATTGATGTTATTGATGTTATTAATGTTATTGATTTTATTGATGTTATTGATGGTATTGATGTTATTGATGCTATTGATGTTATTGATGTTATTGATGCTATTGATATTATTGATGCTATTGATGTTATTGATGTTATTAATGTTATTGATGCTATTGATGTTATTGATGCTATTGATGCTATTAATGTTATTAATGTTATTGATGTTATTGATGTTATTGATGTTATTGATGTTATTGATGTTATTGATGTTATTGATGTTATTGATGTTATTGATGTTATTGATGTTATTGATGTTATTGATGTTATTGATGTTATTGATGCTATTGATGTTATTGATGCTATTGATGTTATTGATGCTATTGATGTTATTGATGCTATTGATGCTATTGATGTTATTGATGTTATTGATGTTATTGATGTTATTGATGTTATTGATGTTGTTGATGTTATTGATGTTATTGATGCTATTGATGTTATTGATGTTATTAATGTTATTGATGTTATTGATGTTATTGATGTTATTGATGTTATTGATGCTATTGATGCTATTGATGCTATTGATGCTATTGATGTTATTAATGCTATTGATGTTATTGATGTTATTGATGCTATTGATGTTATTGATGTTATTGATGCTATTGATGCTATTGATGCTATTGATGTTATTGATGCTATTGATGTTATTGATGCTATTGATGCTATTGATGTTATTGATGTTATTGATGCTATTGATGCTATTGATGCTATTGATGTTATTGATGCTATTGATGTTATTGATGCTATTGGATGCTATTGATGCTATTGATGTTATTGATGCTATTGATGCTATTGATGCTATTGATGCTATTGATGCTATTGATGCTATTGATGCTATTGATGCTATTGATGCTATTGATGTTATTGATGCTATTGATGGTATTGATGCTATTGATGTTATTGATGTTATTGATGTTATTGATGCTATTGATGTTATTGATGTTATTGATGTTATTGATGCTATTGATGTTATTGATGTTATTGATGTTATTGATGCTATTGATGCTATTGATGCTATTGATGTTATTGATGCTATTGATATTATTGATGCTATTGATGCTATTGATGCTATTGATGTTATTGATGCTATTGATGTTATTGATGTTATTGATGTTATTGATGCTATTGATGTTATTGATGTTATTGATGCTATTGATGTTATTGATGTTATTTATGTTAATGATGCTATTGATGCTACTGATGCTATTGATGCTATTTATCTTATTGATGCAATTGATGGTATTGATGCTATTGATGTTATTGATGCTATTGATGCTATTAATGCTATTGATGTTATTGATGCTATTGATATTATTGATGCTATTGATGTTATTGATGTTCTTGATGTTATTGATGTTATTGATGTTATTGATGTTATTGATGCTATTGATGCTATTGATGCTATTGATGTTATTGATGCTATTGATGCTATTGATGTTATTGATGTTATTGATGCTATTGATGCTATTGATGCTATTGATGTTATTGATGCTATTGATGTTATTGATGCTATTGGATACTATTGATGCTATTGATGTTATTGATGCTATTGATGCTATTGATGCTATTGATGCTATTGATGCTATTGATGCTATTGATGCTATTGATGCTATTGATGTTATTGATGTTATTGATGTTATTGATGCTATTGATGCTACTGATGCTATTGATGCTATTTATCTTATTGATGCAATTGATGGTATTGATGCTATTGATGTTATTGATGCTATTGGATACTATTGATGCTATTGATGTTATTGATGCTATTGATGCTATTGATGCTATTGATGTTATTGATGCTATTGATGCTATTGATGCTATTGATGTTATTGATGCTATTGATGTTATTGATGCTATTGGATACTATTGATGCTATTGATGTTATTGATGCTATTGATGCTATTGATGCTATTGATGCTATTGATGCTATTGATGCTATTGATGCTATTGATGTTATTGATGCTATTGACGCTATTGATGCTATTGATGTTATTGATGCTATTGATGCTATTGATGTTATTGATGTTATTGATGTTATTGATGTTATTGATGTTATTGATGCTATTGATATTATTGATGCTATTGATGTTATTGATGTTATTGATGTTATTGATGTTATTGATGCTATTGATGTTATTGATGCTATGGATGTTATTGATGCTATTGATGCTATTGATGTTATTGATGCTATTGATGTTATTGATGTTATTGATGGTATTGATGTTATTGATGCCATTGATTTTATTGATGTTATTGATGTTATTGATGCTATTGATATTATTGATGCTATTGATGCTATTGATGCTATTGATGTTATTGATGCTATTGATGTTATTGATGTTATTGATGTTATTGATGCTATTGATGTTATTGATGTTATTGATGCTATTGATGTTATTGATGTTTTTTATGTTAATGATGTTATTGATGCTATTGATGTTATTGATGCTATTGATGTTATTGATGCTATTGATGTTATTGATGCTATTGATGTTATTGATGCTATTGATGTTATTGATCTTATTGATGTTATTGATGTTATTGATGCTATTGATGTTATTGATGCTATTGATGTTATTGATTCTATTGATGTTATTGATGCTATTGATGATATTGATGCTATTGATGTTATTGATACTATTGATGTTATTGATGTTATTGATGTTATTGATGTGATTGATGTTATTGATGTTATTGATGTTATTGATGTTATTGATGTTATTGATGTTATTGATGTTAGTGATGTTATTGATGTTATTGATGTTATTGATGCTATTGATGCTATTGATATTATTGATGTTATTGATGCTATTGATGCTGTTGATGCTATTGATGTTATTGATGTTATTAATGTTATTAATGCTATTGATGCTATTGATGTTATTGATATTATTGATGTTATTGATGCTATTGATGTTACTGATGCTATTAATGTTATTCATGCTATTGATGTTATTGATGCTATTGATGTTATTGATGCTATTGATGTTATTGATGCTATTGATGCTATTGATGCTATTGATGTTATTGATGCCATTGATGCTATTGATGCTATTGATGCTATTGATGTTATTGATGCTATTGATGCTATTGATGTTATTGATGCTATTGATGGTATTGATGCTATTGATGTTATTGATGTTATTGATGTTATTGATGCTATTGATGTTATTGATGTTATTGATGTTATTGATGCTATTGATGTTATTGATGTTATTGATGTTATTGATGCTATTTATGTTATTGATGTTATTGATGTGATTGATGCTATTGATGTTATTGATGTTATTGATGTAATTGATGTTATTGATGTTATTGATGTAATTGATGTTATTGATGTTATTGATGTTATTGATGTTATTGATGTTATTGATGTTATTGATGTTATTGATGTTATTGATGTTATTGATGTTATTGATGTTATTGATGTTATTGATGTTATTGATGTTATTGATGTTATTGATGTTATTGATGTTATTGATGCTATTGATCTTATTGATGCTATTGATGTTATTGATGGTATTGATGCTATTGATGCTATTGATGCTATTGATGCTATTGATGCTATTGATGTTATTGATGCCATTGATGCTATTGATGCTATTGATGCTATTGATGTTATTGATGCTATTGATGCTATTGATGCTAGTGATGTTATTGATGCTATTGATGTTATTGATGCTATTGATGTTATTGATGCTATTGATGCTATTGATGCTATTGATGTTATTGATGCTATTGATGCTATTGATGCTATTGATGTTATTGATGCTATTGATGTTATTGATGCTATTGATGTTATTGATGCTATTGATGTTATTGATGTTATTGATGTTATTGATGCTATTGATGTTATTGATGTTATTGATGTTATTGATGTTATTGATGTTATTGAGGCTATTGATGTTATTGATGTTATTGATGCTATTGATGCTATTGATGTTATTGATGTTATTAATGTTATTGATGCTATTGATGCTATTGATGCTATTGATGTTATTGATGTTATTAATGTTATTGATGCTATTGATGTTATTGATGTTATTGATGCTATTGATGTTATTGATGCTATTGATGTTATTGATGTTATTGATGTTATTGATGTTATTAATGCTATTGATGTTATTGATGCTATTGATGCTATTGATGTTATTAATGTTATTGATGCTATTGATGTTATTGATGCTATTGATGTTATTGATGTTATTGATGCTATTGATGTTATTGATGTTATTGATGTTATTGATGCTATTGATGTTATTGATGTTATTGATGTTATTGATGTTATTGATGTTATTGATGCTATTGATGTTATTGATGCTATTGATGTTATTGATGCTATTGATGTTATTGATGCTATTGATGTTATTGATGCTATTGATGTTATTGATGCTATTGATGTTATTGATGCTATTGATGTTATTGATGCTATTGATGTTATTAATGCTATTGATGTTATTGATGTTATTGATGTTATTGATGTTATTAATGTTATTGATGTTATTGATGTTATTGATGTTATTGATGCTATTGATGCTGTTGATGCTATTGATGTTATGGATGTTATTGATGTTATTGATGTTATTGATGCTATTGATGTTATTAATGCTATTGATGTTATTGATGTTATTGATGTTATTGATGTTATTGATGCTATTGATGTTATTGATGCTATTGATGTTATTGATGCTATTGATGTTATTGATGCTATTGATGTTATTGACGCTATTGATGTTATTAATGCTATTGATGTTATTGATGTTATTGATGTTATTGATGTTATTGATGTTATTGATGCTATTGATGTTATTGATGCTATTGATGTTATTGATGCTATTGATGTTATTGATGTTATTGATGTTATTGATGTTATTGATGTTCTTGATGTTATTGATGTTATTGATGTTATTGATGTTATTGATGCTATTGATGCTATTGATGCTATTGATGTTATTGATGCTATTGATGCTATTGATGTTATTGATGTTATTGATGCTATTGATGCTATTGATGCTATTGATGTTATTGATGCTATTGATGTTATTGATGTTATTGATGTTATTGATGTTATTGATGTTATTGATGTTAGTGATGTTATTGATGTTATTGATGTCATTGACGTTATTGATGCTATTGATGTTATTGATGCTATTGATGCTATTGATGTTATTGATGTTATTGATGTTATTGATGTTATTGATGCTATTGATGTTATTGATGTTATTGATGCTATTGATGTTATTGATGTTATTGATGTTATTGATGCTATTGATGTTATTGATGTTATTGATGTTATTGATGTTATTGATGTTATTGATGTTATTGATGTTATTGATGTTATTGATGTTATTGATGTTATTGATGTTATTGATGTTATTGATGTTATTGATATTATTGATGTTATTGATGTTATTGATGTTATTAATGTTATTGATTTTATTGATGTTATTGATGGTATTGATGTTATTGATGCTATTGATGTTATTGATGTTATTGATGCTATTGATATTATTGATGCTATTGATGTTATTGATGTTATTAATGTTATTGATGCTATTGATGTTATTGATGCTATTGATGCTATTAATGTTATTAATGTTATTGATGTTATTGATGTTATTGATGTTATTGATGTTATTGATGTTATTGATGTTATTGATGTTATTGATGTTATTGATGTTATTGATGTTATTGATGTTATTGATGTTGTTGATGTTATTGATGCTATTGATGTTATTGATGCTATTGATGTTATTGATGCTATTGATGTTATTGATGCTATTGATGCTATTGATGTTATTGATGTTATTGATGTTATTGATGTTATTGATGTTATTGATGTTGTTGATGTTATTGATGTTATTGATGCTATTGATGTTATTGATGTTATTAATGTTATTGATGTTATTGATGTTATTGATGTTATTGATGTTATTGATGCTATTGATGCTATTGATGCTATTGATGCTATTGATGTTATTAATGCTATTGATGTTATTGATGTTATTGATGCTATTGATGTTATTGATGTTATTGATGCTATTGATGCTATTGATGCTATTGATGTTATTGATGCTATTGATGTTATTGATGCTATTGATGCTATTGATGTTATTGATGTTATTGATGCTATTGATGCTATTGATGCTATTGATGTTATTGATGCTATTGATGTTATTGATGCTATTGGATGCTATTGATGCTATTGATGTTATTGATGCTATTGATGCTATTGATGCTATTGATGCTATTGATGCTATTGATGCTATTGATGCTATTGATGCTATTGATGCTATTGATGTTATTGATGCTATTGATGGTATTGATGCTATTGATGTTATTGATGTTATTGATGTTATTGATGCTATTGATGTTATTGATGTTATTGATGTTATTGATGCTATTGATGTTATTGATGTTATTGATGTTATTGATGCTATTTATGTTATTGATGTTATTGATGTGATTGATGCTATTGATGTTATTGATGTTATTGATGTAATTGATGTAATTGATGTTATTGATGTTATTGATGTAATTGATGTTATTGATGTTATTGATGTTATTGATGTTATTGATGTTATTGATGTTATTGATGTTATTGATGTTATTGATGTTATTGATGTTATTGATTTTATTGATGTTATTGATGTTATTGATGTTATTGATGTTATTGATGTTATTGATGCTATTGATCTTATTGATGCTATTGATGTTATTGATGCTATTGATGCTATTGATGCTATTGATGCTATTGATGCTATTGATGCTATTGATGTTATTGATGCCATTGATGCTATTGATGCTATTGATGCTATTGATGTTATTGATGCTATTGATGCTATTGATGCTAGTGATGTTATTGATGCTATTGATGTTATTGATGCTATTGATGTTATTGATGCTATTGATGCTATTGATGCTATTGATGTTATTGATGCTATTGATGCTATTGATGCTATTGATGTTATTGATGCTATTGATGTTATTGATGCTATTGATGTTATTGATGCTATTGATGTTATTGATGTTATTGATGTTATTGATGCTATTGATGTTATTGATGTTATTGATGTTATTGATGTTATTGATGTTATTGATGTTATTGAGGCTATTGATGTTATTGATGTTATTGATGCTATTGATGCTATTGATGTTATTGATGTTATTAATGTTATTGATGTTATTGATGTTATTGATGTTATTGATGTTATTGATGTTATTGATGCTATTGATGTTATTGATGCTATTGATGTTATTGATGCTATTGATGCTATTGATGCTATTGATGCTATTGATGCTATTGATGTTATTGATGCTATTGATGGTATTGATGCTATTGATGTTATTGATGTTATTGATGTTATTGATGCTATTGATGTTATTGATGTTATTGATGTTATTGATGCTATTGATGTTATTGATGTTATTGATGTTATTGATGCTATTTATGTTATTGATGTTATTGATGTGATTGATGCTATTGATGTTATTGATGTTATTGATGTAATTGATGTAATTGATGTTATTGATGTTATTGATGTAATTGATGTTATTGATGTTATTGATGTTATTGATGTTATTGATGTTATTGATGTTATTGATGTTATTGATGTTATTGATGTTATTGATGTTATTGATGTTATTGATGTTATTGATGTTATTGATGTTATTGATGTTATTGATGTTATTGATGCTATTGATCTTATTGATGCTATTGATGTTATTGATGCTATTGATGCTATTGATGCTATTGATGCTATTGATGCTATTGATGCTATTGATGTTATTGATGCCATTGATGCTATTGATGCTATTGATGCTATTGATGTTATTGATGCTATTGATGCTATTGATGCTAGTGATGTTATTGATGCTATTGATGTTATTGATGCTATTGATGTTATTGATGCTATTGATGCTATTGATGCTATTGATGTTATTGATGCTATTGATGCTATTGATGCTATTGATGTTATTGATGCTATTGATGTTATTGATGCTATTGATGTTATTGATGCTATTGATGTTATTGATGTTATTGATGTTATTGATGCTATTGATGTTATTGATGTTATTGATGTTATTGATGTTATTGATGTTATTGATGTTATTGAGGCTATTGATGTTATTGATGTTATTGATGCTATTGATGCTATTGATGTTATTGATGTTATTAATGTTATTGATGTTATTGATGTTATTGATGTTATTGATGTTATTGATGTTATTGATGCTATTGATGTTATTGATGCTATTGATGTTATTGATGCTATTGATGTTATTGATGTTATTGATGTTATTGATGTTATTGATGTTATTGATGTTAGTGATGTTATTGATGTTATTGATGTCATTGACGTTATTGATGCTATTGATGTTATTGATGCTATTGATGCTATTGATGTTATTGATGTTATTGATGTTATTGATGTTATTGATGCTATTGATGTTATTGATGTTATTGATGCTATTGATGTTATTGATGTTATTGATGTTATTGATGCTATTGATGTTATTGATGTTATTGATGTTATTGATGTTATTGATGTTATTGATGTTATTGATGTTATTGATGTTATTGATGTTATTGATGTTATTGATGTTATTGATGTTATTGATGTTATTGATATTATTGATGTTATTGATGTTATTGATGTTATTGATGTTATTGATGTTATTGATTTTATTGATGTTATTGATGGTATTGATGTTATTGATGCTATTGATGTTATTGATGTTATTGATGCTATTGATATTATTGATGCTATTGATGTTATTGATGTTATTAATGTTATTGATGCTATTGATGTTATTGATGCTATTGATGCTATTGATGTTATTAATGTTATTGATGTTATTGATGTTATTGATGTTATTGATGTTATTGATGTTATTGATGTTATTGATGTTATTGATGTTATTGATGCTATTGATGTTATTGATGCTATTGATGTTATTGATGCTATTGATGTTATTGATGCTATTGATGCTATTGATGTTATTGATGTTATTGATGTTATTGATGTTATTGATGTTATTGATGTTGTTGATGTTATTGATGTTATTGATGCTATTGATGTTATTGATGTTATTAATGTTATTGATGTTATTGATGTTATTGATGTTATTGATTTTATTGATGCTATTGATGCTATTGATGCTATTGATGCTATTGATGTTATTAATGCTATTGATGTTATTGATGTTATTGATGCTATTGATGTTATTGATGTTATTGATGCTATTGATGCTATTGATGCTATTGATGTTATTGATGCTATTGATGTTATTGATGCTATTGGTGCTATTGATGTTATTGATGTTATTGATGCTATTGATGCTATTGATGCTATTGATGTTATTGATGCTATTGATGTTATTGATGCTATTGGATGCTATTGATGCTATTGATGTTATTGATGCTATTGATGCTATTGATGCTATTGATGCTATTGATGCTATTGATGCTATTGATGCTATTGATGCTATTGATGCTATTGATGCTATTGATGCTATTGATGTTATTGATGTTATTGATGCTATTGATGCTACTGATGCTATTGATGCTATTTATCTTATTGATGCAATTGATGGTATTGATGCTATTGATGTTATTGATGCTATTGATGCTATTAATGCTATTGATGTTATTGATGCTATTGATGCTATTGATGCTATTGATGCTATTGATGTTATTGATGCTATTGACGCTATTGATGCTATTGATGTTATTGATGCTATTGATGCTATTGATGTTATTGATGTTATTGATGTTATTGATGTTATTGATGTTATTGATGCTATTGATATTATTGATGCTATTGATGTTATTGATGCTATTGATATTATTGATGCTATTGATGTTATTGATGTTCTTGATGTTATTGATGTTATTGATGTTATTGATGTTATTGATGCTATTGATGCTATTGATGCTATTGATGTTATTGATGCTATTGATGCTATTGATGTTATTGATGTTATTGATGCTATTGATGCTATTGATGCTATTGATGTTATTGATGCTATTGATGTTATTGATGTTATTGATGTTATTGATGTTATTGATGTTATTGATGTTAGTGATGTTATTGATGTTATTGATGTCATTGACGTTATTGATGCTATTGATGTTATTGATGCTATTGATGCTATTGATGTTATTGATGTTATTGATGTTATTGATGTTATTGATGTTATTGATGCTATTGATGTTATTGATGTTATTGATGCTATTGATGTTATTGATGTTATTGATGTTATTGATGCTATTGATGGTATTGATGTTATTGATGTTATTGATGTTATTGATGTTATTGATGTTATTGATGTTATTGATGTTATTGATGTTATTGATGTTATTGATGTTATTGATATTATTGATGTTATTGATGTTATTGATGTTATTGATGTTATTGATTTTATTGATGTTATTGATGGTATTGATGTTATTGATGCTATTGATGTTATTGATGTTATTGATGCTATTGATATTATTGATGCTATTGATGTTATTGATGTTATTAATGTTATTGATGCTATTGATGTTATTGATGCTATTGATGCTATTGATGTTATTAATGTTATTGATGTTATTGATGTTATTGATGTTATTGATGTTATTGATGTTATTGATGTTATTGATGTTATTGATGTTATTGATGTTATTGATGTTATTGATGTTATTGATGTTATTGATGCTATTGATGTTATTGATGCTATTGATGTTATTGATGCTATTGATGTTATTGATGCTATTGATGCTATTGATGTTATTGATGTTATTGATGTTATTGATGTTATTGATGTTATTGATGTTGTTGATGTTATTGATGTTATTGATGCTATTGATGTTATTGATGTTATTAATGTTATTGATGTTATTGATGTTATTGATGTTATTGATGTTATTGATGTTATTGATGCTATTGATGCTATTGATGCTATTGATGCTATTGATGTTATTAATGCTATTGATGTTATTGATGTTATTGATGCTATTGATGTTATTGATGTTATTGATGCTATTGATGCTATTGATGCTATTGATGTTATTGATGCTATTGATGTTATTGATGCTATTGATGCTATTGATGTTATTGATGTTATTGATGCTATTGATGCTATTGATGCTATTGATGTTATTGATGCTATTGATGTTATTGATGCTATTGGATGCTATTGATGCTATTGATGTTATTGATGCTATTGATGCTATTGATGCTATTGATGCTATTGATGCTATTGATGCTATTGATGCTATTGATGCTATTGATGCTATTGATGTTATTGATGTTATTGATGCTATTGATGCTACTGATGCTATTGATGCTATTTATCTTATTGATGCAATTGATGGTATTGATGCTATTGATGTTATTGATGCTATTGATGCTATTAATGCTATTGATGTTATTGATGCTATTGATGCTATTGATGCTATTGATGTTATTGATGCTATTGACGCTATTGATGCTATTGATGTTATTGATGCTATTGATGCTATTGATGTTATTGATGTTATTGATGTTATTGATTTTATTGATGTTATTGATGGTATTGATGTTATTGATGCTATTGATGTTATTGATGTTATTGATGCTATTGATATTATTGATGCTATTGATGTTATTGATGTTATTAATGTTATTGATGCTATTGATGTTATTGATGCTATTGATGCTATTGATGTTATTAATGTTATTGATGTTATTGATGTTATTGATGTTATTGATGTTATTGATGTTATTGATGTTATTGATGTTATTGATGTTATTGATGTTATTGATGTTATTGATGTTATTGATGCTATTGATGTTATTGATGCTATTGATGTTATTGATGCTATTGATGTTATTGATGCTATTGATGCTATTGATGTTATTGATGTTATTGATGTTATTGATGGTATTGATGTTATTGATGCCATTGATTTTATTGATGTTATTGATGTTATTGATGCTATTGATATTATTGATGCTATTGATGTTATTGATGTTATTGATGCTATTGATGTTATTGATGCTATTGATGCTATTGATGTTATTGATGCTATTGATGTTATTGATGTTATTGATGTTATTGATGCTATTGATGTTATTGATGTTATTGATGCTATTGATGTTATTAATGTTATTGATGTTATTGATGTTATTGATGTTATTGATGTTATTGATGTTATTGATGTTATTGATGTTATTGATGTTATTGATGTTATTGATGTTATTGATGTTATTGATGTTATTGATGCTATTGATGTTATTGATGCTATTGATGTTATTGATGCTATTGATGTTATTGATGCTATTGATGCTATTGATGTTATTGATGTTATTGATGTTATTGATGGTATTGATGTTATTGATGCCATTGATTTTATTGATGTTATTGATGTTATTGATGCTATTGATATTATTGATGCTATTGATGTTATTGATGTTATTGATGCTATTGATGTTATTGATGCTATTGATGCTATTGATGCTATTGATGTTATTGATGCTATTGATGTTATTGATGCTATTGATGCTATTGATGTTATTGATGTTATTGATGGTATTGATGTTATTGATGCTATTGATGCTATTGATGCTATTGATGTTATTGATGCTATTGACGCCATTGATTTTATTGATGTTATTGATGTTATTGATGCTATTGATATTATTGATGCTATTGATGTTATTGATGTTATTGATGTTATTGATGGTATTGATGTTATTGATGCTATTGATGTTATTGATGTTATTGATGCTATTGATATTATTGATGCTATTGATGTTATTGATGTTATTAATGTTATTGATGCTATTGATGTTATTGATGCTATTGATGCTATTGATGTTATTAATGTTATTGATGTTATTGATGTTATTGATGTTATTGATGTTATTGATGTTATTGATGTTATTGATGTTATTGATGTTATTGATGTTATTGATGTTATTGATGTTATTGATGCTATTGATGTTATTGATGCTATTGATGTTATTGATGCTATTGATGTTATTGATGCTATTGATGCTATTGATGTTATTGATGTTATTGATGTTATTGATGGTATTGATGTTATTGATATTATTGATGTTATTGATGTTATTGATGTTATTGATGTTATTGATTTTATTGATGTTATTGATGGTATTGATGTTATTGATGCTATTGATGTTATTGATGTTATTGATGCTATTGATATTATTGATGCTATTGATGTTATTGATGTTATTAATGTTATTGATGCTATTGATGTTATTGATGCTATTGATGCTATTGATGTTATTAATGTTATTGATGTTATTGATGTTATTGATGTTATTGATGTTATTGATGTTATTGATGTTATTGATGTTATTGATGTTATTGATGTTATTGATGTTATTGATGTTATTGATGCTATTGATGTTATTGATGCTATTGATGTTATTGATGCTATTGATGTTATTGATGCTATTGATGCTATTGATGTTATTGATGTTATTGATGTTATTGATGTTATTGATGTTATTGATGTTATTGATGCTATTGATGCTATTGATGTTATTGATGTTATTGATGTTATTGATGGTATTGATGTTATTGATGCCATTGATTTTATTGATGTTATTGATGCTATTGATGTTATTGATGTTATTGATGCTATTGATGTTATTGATGCTATTGATGTTATTGATGCTTTGATGTTATTGATGCTATTGATGTTATTGATCTATTGATGTTATTGATGTTATTGATGCTATTGATGTTATTGATGCTATTGATGTTATTGATTCTATTGATGTTATTGATGCTATTGATGATATTGATGCTATTGATGTTATATTGATGCTATTGATGTTATTGATGTTATTGATGCTATTGATGTTATTGATGCTATTGATGTTATTGATGCTATTGATGTTATTGATGCTATTGATGTTATTGATCTTATTGATGTTATTGATGTTATTGATGCTATTGATGTTATTGATGCTATTGATGTTATTGATTCTATTGATGTTATTGATGCTATTGATGATATTGATGCTATTGATGTTATTGATACTATTGATGCTATTGATGCTATTGATGCTATTGATGCTATTGATGCTATTGATGTTATTGATGTTATTGATGTTATTGATGCTATTGATGTTATTGATGTTATTGATGTTATTGATGTTATTGATGTTATTGATGTTATTGATGTGATTGATGTTATTGATGTTATTGATGTTATTGATGTTATTGATGTTATTGAGGTTATTGATGTTATTGATGTTATTGATGTTATTGATGTTAGTGATGTTATTGATGTTATTGATGTTATTGATGCTATTGATGCTATTGATATTATTGATGTTATTGATGCTATTGATGCTATTGATGCTATTGATGTTATTGATGTTATTAATGTTATTAATGCTATTGATGCTATTGATGTTATTGATATTATTGATGTTATTGATGCTATTGATGTTACTGATGCTATTGATGTTATTCATGCTATTGATGTTATTGATGCTATTGATGTTATTGATGCTATTGATGTTATTGATGCTATTGATGCTATTGATACTATTGATGTTATTGATGCCATTGATGCTATTGATGCTATTGATGCTATTGATGTTATTGATGCTATTGATGCTATTGATGCTATTGATGTTATTGATGCTATTGATGCTATTGATGCTATTGATGTTATTGATGTTATTGATGTTATTGATGCTATTGATGTTATTGATGTTATTGATGTTATTGATGCTATTGATGTTATTGATGTTATTGATGTTATTGATGCTATTTATGTTATTGATGTTATTGATGTGATTGATGCTATTGATGTTATTGATGTTATTGATGTAATTGATGTTATTGATGTAATTGATGTTATTGATGTTATTGATGTTATTGATGTTATTGATGTTATTGATGTTATTGATGTTATTGATGTTATTGATGTTATTGATGTTATTGATGTTATTGATGTTATTGATGTTATTGATGTTATTGATGTTATTGATGTTATTGATGTTATTGATGTTATTGATGTTATTGATGTTATTGATGTTATTGATGTTATTGATGTTATTGATGTTATTGATGTTATTGATGTTATTGATGTTATTGATGTTATTGATGCTATTGATGTTATTGATGCTATTGATGTTATTGATGCTATTGATGCTATTGATGCTATTGATGCTATTGATGCTATTGATGTTATTGATGCCATTGATGCTATTGATGCTATTGATGCTATTGATGTTATTGATGCTATTGATGCTATTGATGCTATTGATGCTATTGATGTTATTGATGCTATTGATGTTATTGATGCTATTGATGTTATTGATGCTATTGATGCTATTGATGCTATTGATGTTATTGATGCTATTGATGCTATTGATGCTATTGATGTTATTGATGCTATTGATGTTATTGATGCTATTGATGTTATTGATGCTATTGATGTTATTGATGTTATTGATGCTATTGATGTTATTGATGCTATTGATGTTATTGATGCTATTGATGTTATTGATGCTATTGATGTTATTGATGTTATTGATGTTATTGATGTTATTGATGCTATTGATGTTATTGATGCTATTGATGTTATTGATGCTATTGATGATATTGATGCTATTGATGTTATTAATACTATTGATGCTATTGATGCTATTGATGCTATTGATGCTATTGATGTTATTGATGTTATTGATGTTATTGATGCTATTGATGTTATTGATGCTATTGATGTTATTGATGCTATTGATGTTATTGATGCTATTGATGCTATTGATGTTATTGATGTTATTGATGTTATTGATGTTATTGATGCTATTGATGTTATTGATGCTATTGATGCTATTGATGCTATTGATGTTATTGATGCTACTGATGCTATTGATACTTTTGATGTTATTGATGGTATTGATGTTATTGATGTTATTGATGTTATTGATGTTATTGATGTTATTGATGTTATTGATGCTATTGATGTTATTGATGCTATTGATGTTATTGATGTAATTGATGTTATTGATGTTATTGATGTTATTGATGCTATTGATGTTATTGATGTTATTGATGCTATTGATGCTATTGATGTTATTGATGCTATTGATGCTATTGATGCTATTGATGCTATTAATGCTATTGATGTTATTGATGCTATTGATGCTATTGATGTTATTGATGTTATTGATGTTATTGATGCTATTGATGTTATTGATGCTATTGATGCTATTGATGCTATTGATGCTATTGATGTTATTGATGCTATTGGCGCTATTAATGCTATTGATGTTATTGATGCTATTGATGTTATTGATGTTATTGATGTTATTGATGTTATTGATGCTATTGATGTTATTGATGCTATTGATGTTATTGATGCTATTGATGATATTGATGCTATTGATGTTATTAATACTATTGATGCTATTAATGCTATTGATGCTATTGATGCTATTGATGTTATTGATGTTATTGATGTTATTGATGCTATTGATGTTATTGATGCTATTGATGTTATTGATGCTATTGATGTTATTGATGCTATTGATGCTATTGATGTTATTGATGTTATTGATGTTATTGATGTTATTGATGCTATTGATGTTATTGATGCTATTGATGCTATTGATGCTATTGATGTTATTGATGCTACTGATGCTATTGATACTTTTGATGTTATTGATGCTATTGATGTTATTGATGTTATTGATGTTATTGATGTTATTGATGTTATTGATGTTATTGATGCTATTGATGTTATTGATGCTATTGATGTTATTGATGTAATTGATGTTATTGATGTTATTGATGTTATTGATGCTATTGATGTTATTGATGTTATTGATGCTATTGATGCTATTGATGTTATTGATGCTATTGATGCTATTGATGCTATTGATGCTATTAATGCTATTGATGTTATTGATGCTATTGATGCTATTGATGTTATTGATGTTATTGATGTTATTGATGCTATTGATGTTATTGATGCTATTGATGCTATTGATGCTATTGATGCTATTGATGTTATTGATGCTATTGGCGCTATTAATGCTATTGATGTTATTGATGCTATTGATGCTATTGATGTTATTGATGTTATTGATGCTATTGATGCTATTGATGCTATTGATGCTATTGATGTTATTTTTGCTATTGATGTTATTGATGTTATTGATGCTATTGATGTTATTGATGTTATTGATGTTATTGATGTTATTTATGTTATTGATGCTAATGATGTTATTGATGTTATTAATGTTATTGATGCTATTGATGTTATTGATGCTATTGATGTTATTGATGCTATTGATGTTATTGATGCTATTGATGTTATTGATGTTATTGATGATATTGATGTTATTGATGCTATTGATGTTATTGATGCTATTGATGTTATTGATGCTATTGATGTTACTGATGCTATTGATGTTATTGATGTTATTGACGTTATTGATGCTATTGATGTTATTGATGCTATTGATGTTAGTGATGTTATTGATGTTATTGATGCTATTGATGTTATTGATGTTATTGATGTTATTGATGCTATTGATGGTATTGATGTTATTGATGTTATTGATGCTATTGATGTTATTGATGTTATTGATGCTATTGATGTTATTGATGTTATTGATGTTATTGATGTTATTGATGTTATTGATGTTATTGATGTTATTGATGTTATTGATATTATTGATGTTATTGATGTTATTGATGTTATTGATGTTATTGATTTTATTGATGTTATTGATGGTATTGATGTTATTGATGCTATTAATGTTATTGATGTTATTGATGCTATTGATATTATTGATGCTATTGATGTTATTGATGTTATTGATGCTATTGATGCTATTGATGCTATTGATGCTATTGATGTTATTGATGTTATTGATGCTATTGATGTTATTGATGCTATTGATGCTATTGATGTTATTGATATTATTGATGTTATTGATGCTATTGATGTTACTGATGCTATTGATGTTATTCATGCTATTGATGTTATTGATGCTATTGATGTTATTGATGCTATTGATGCTATTGATGCTATTGATGTTATTGATGCTATTGATGCTATTGATGCTATTGATGCTATTGATGTTATTGATGCTATTGATGCTATTGATGCTATTGATGTTATTGATGCTATTGATGCTATTGATGCTATTGATGTTATTGATGTTATTGATGCTTTTGATGCTATTGATTTTATTGATGTTATTGATGTTATTGATGCTATTGATGTTATTGATGTTATTGATGCTATTTATGTTATTAATGTTATTGATGTGATTGATGTAATTGATGTTATTGATGTTACTGATGTTATTGATGTTATTGATGTTATTGATGTTATTGATGTTATTGATGTTATTGATGTTATTGATGTTATTGATGTTATTGATGTTATTGATGTTATTGATGTTATTGATGTTATTGATGTTATTGATGTTATTGATGTTATTGATGTTATTGATGTTATTGATGTTACTGATGTTATTGATGTTATTGATGTTATTGATGTTATTGATGTTATTGATGTTATTGATGTTATTGATGTTATTGATGTTATTGATGTTATTGATGCTATTGATGTTATTGATGCTATTGATGTTATTGATGCTATTGATGCTATTGATGCTATTGATGTTATTGATGCTATTGATGCTATTGATGCTATTGATGTTATTGATGCTATTGATGTTATTGATGTTATTGATGTTATTGATGTTATTGATGTTATTGATGCTATTGATGTTATTGATGCTATTGATGCTATTGATGTTATTGATGTTATTGATGCTATTGATGCTATTGATGCTATTGATGTTATTGATGCTATTAATGCTATTAATGCTATTGATGTTATTAATGCTGTTGATGCTATTGATGTTTTTGATGCTATTGATGCTATTGATGATATTAATGCTATTGATGCTATTAATGTTATTGATGATATTGATGTTATTGATGTTATTGATGTTATTGATGCTATTGATGTTATTGATGCTATTAATGTTATTGATGCTATTGATGCTATTGATGCTATTGATGTTATTGATGCTATTGATGCTATTGATGCTATTGATGTTATTGATGCTATTGATGCTATTGATGCTATTGATGCTATTGATGATATTAATGCTATTGATGCTATTAATGTTATTGATGATATTGATGTTATTGATGTTATTGATGTTATTGATGTTATTGATGCTATTGATGTTATTGATGCTATTAATGTTATTGATGCTATTGATGCTATTGATGCTATTGATGTTATTGATGTTATTGATGCTATTGATGCTATTGATGTTATTGATGCTATTGATGGTATTGATGCTATTGATGCTATTGATGCTATTGATGTTATTGATGCTATTGATGCTATTGATGCTATTGATGTTATTGATGCTATTGATGCTATTGATGCTATTGATGTTATTGATGCTATTGATGCTATTGATGCTGTTGATGTTATTGATGTTATTGATGCTATTGATGTTATTGATGTTATTGATGTTATTGATGCTATTGATGTTATTGATGTTATTGATGCTATTGATGCTATTGATGCTATTGATGTTATTGATGCTAATGATGTTATTGATGCTATTGATGTTATTAATGCTATTAATGTTATTGATGTTATTGATGTTATTGATGCTATTGATGTTATTGATGTTATTGATGTTATTGATGTTATTGATGCTATTGATGCTATTGATGCTATTGATGCTATTGATGTTATTGATGCTATTGATGTTATTGATGCTATTGATGCTATTGATGTTATTGATGCTATTGATGTTATTGATGCTATTGATGCTATTGATGCTATTAATGTTATTGATGTTATTGATGCTATTGATGCTATTGATGCTATTGATGCTATTGATGTTATTGATGCTATTGATGTTATTGATGCTATTGATGCTATTGATGTTATTGATGCTATTGATGTTATTGATGCTATTGATGCTATTGATGCTATTAATGTTATTGATGTTATTGATGCTATTGATGTTATTGATGCTATTGATGTTATTGATGCTATTGATGTTATTGATGCTATTGATGGTATTGATGCTATTGATGCTATTGATGCTATTGATGTTATTGATGCTATTGATGCTATTGATGCTATTGATGTTATTGATGCTATTGATGTTATTGATGCTATTGATGTTATTGATGCTATTGATGTTATTGATGCTATTGATGCTATTGATGCTATTAATGTTATTGATGTTATTGATGCTATTGATGTTATTGATGCTATTGATGTTATTATGCTATTGATGTTATTGATGCTATTGATGCTATTGATGCTGTTGATGTTATTGATGCTATTAATGTTATTGATGTTATTGATGCTATTGATGTTATTGATGCTATTGATGTTATTATGCTATTGATGTTATTGATGCTATTGATGGTATTGATGGTATTGATGCTATTGATGCTATTGATGCTATTGATGTTATTGATGCTATTGATGCTATTGATGCTATTGATGCTATTGATGATATTAATGCTATTGATGCTATTAATGTTATTGATGATATTGATGTTATTGATGTTATTGATGTTATTGATGTTATTGATGCTATTGATGTTATTGATGCTATTAATGTTATTGATGCTATTGATGCTATTGATGCTATTGATGTTATTGATGTTATTGATGCTATTGATGCTATTGATGTTATTGATGCTATTGATGTTATTGATGTTATTGATGCTATTGATGCTATTAATGTTATTGATGTTATTGATGCTATTGATGTTATTGATGCTATTGATGTTATGGATGCTATTGATGTTATTGATGCTATTAATGTTATTGATGTTATTGATGTTATTGATGCTATTAATGCTATTAATGTTATTGATGCTATTGATGCTATTGATGCTATTGATGCTATTGATGTTATTGATGCTATTGATGTTATTGATGCTATTGATGCTATTGATGTTATTGATGCTATTGATGTTATTGATGCTATTGATGCTATTGATGCTATTAATGTTATTGATGTTATTGATGCTATTGATGTTATTGATGCTATTGATGTTATTATGCTATTGATGTTATTGATGCTATTGATGGTATTGATGCTATTGATGCTATTGATGCTATTGATGTTATTGATGCTATTGATGCTATTGATGCTATTGATGTTATTGATGCTATTGATGCTATTGATGCTATTGATGCTATTGATGTTATTGATGCTATTGATGCTATTGATGCTGTTGATGTTATTGATGTTATTGATGCTATTGATGTTATTGATGTTATTGATGTTATTGATGCTATTGATGTTATTGATGTTATTGATGCTATTGATGCTATTGATGCTATTGATGTTATTGATGCTAATGATGTTATTGATGCTATTGATGTTATTGATGCTATTAATGTTATTGATGTTATTGATGTTATTGATGCTATTGATGTTATTGATGTTATTGATGTTATTGATGTTATTGATGTTATTGATGTTATTGATGTTATTGATGTTATTGATGTTATTGATGTTATTAATGTTATTGATGTTATTGATGTTATTGATGTTATTGATGCTATTGATTTTATTGATGTTATTGATGTTATTGATGCTATTGATGCTATTGATGCTATTGATGTTATTGATGTTATTGATGTTATTGATGTTATTGATGTTATTAATGTTATTGATGTTATTGATGTTATTGATGTTATTGATGCTATTGATGTTATTGATGTTATTGATGTTATTGATGCTATTGATGTTATTGATGCTATTGATGTTATTGATGTTATTGATGCTATTAATGCTATTGATGTTATTGATGCTAATGATGTTATTGATGCTATTGATGTTATTGATGCTATTAATGTTATTGATGTTATTGATGCTATTGATGGTATTGATGCTATTGATGCTATTGATGCTATTGATGTTATTGATGTTATTGATGTTATTGATGTTATTGATGCTATTGATGTTATTGATGCTATTGATGCTATTGATGCTATTGATGTTATTGATGCTATTGATGTTATTGATGCTATTGATGCTATTGATGCTATTAATGTTATTGATGTTATTGATGCTATTGATGTTATTGATGCTATTGATGTTATTATGCTATTGATGTTATTGATGCTATTGATGGTATTGATGCTATTGATGCTATTGATGCTATTGATGTTATTGATGCTATTGATGCTATTGATGCTATTGATGTTATTGATGCTATTGATGCTATTAATGCTATTGATGTTATTGATGCTATTGATGCTATTGATGCTGTTGATGTTATTGATGTTATTGATGCTATTGATGTTATTGATGTTATTGATGTTATTGATGCTATTGATGTTATTGATGTTATTGATGCTATTGATGCTATTGATGCTATTGATGTTATTGATGCTAATGATGTTATTGATGCTATTGATGTTATTGATGCTATTAATGTTATTGATGTTATTGATGTTATTGATGCTATTGATGTTATTGATGTTATTGATGTTATTGATGTTATTGATGCTATTGATGCTATTGATGCTATTGATGCTATTGATGTTATTGATGCTATTGATGTTATTGATGCTATTGATGCTATTGATGTTATTGATGCTATTGATGTTATTGATGCTATTGATGCTATTGATGCTATTAATGTTATTGATGTTATTGATGCTATTGATGTTATTGATGCTATTGATGTTATTGATGCTATTGATGTTATTGATGCTATTGATGGTATTGATGCTATTGATGCTATTGATGCTATTGATGTTATTGATGCTATTGATGCTATTGATGCTATTGATGTTATTGATGCTATTGATGTTATTGATGCTATTGATGCTATTGATGTTATTGATGCTATTGATGTTATTGATGCTATTGATGCTATTGATGCTATTAATGTTATTGATGTTATTGATGCTATTGATGTTATTGATGCTATTGATGTTATTATGCTATTGATGTTATTGATGCTATTGCTGGTATTGATGCTATTGATGCTATTGATGCTATTGATGTTATTGATGCTATTGATGCTATTGATGCTATTGATGTTATTGATGCTATTGATGCTATTGATGTTATTGATGCTATTGATGTTATTGATGCTATTGATGTTATTGATGCTATTGATGGTATTGATGCTATTGATGCTATTGATGCTATTGATGTTATTGATGCTATTGATGCTATTGATGCTATTGATGTTATTGATGCTATTGATGTTATTGATGCTATTGATGCTATTGATGTTATTGATGCTATTGATGTTATTGATGCTATTGATGCTATTGATGCTATTAATGTTATTGATGTTATTGATGCTATTGATGTTATTGATGCTATTGATGTTATTATGCTATTGATGTTATTGATGCTATTGATGGTATTGATGCTATTGATGCTATTGATGCTATTGATGTTATTGATGCTATTGATGCTATTGATGCTATTGATGTTATTGATGCTATTGATGTTATTGATGCTATTGATGCTATTGATGCTATTAATGTTATTGATGTTATTGATGCTATTGATGTTATTGATGCTATTGATGTTATTATGCTATTGATGCTATTGATGTTATTGATGTTATTGATGTTATTGATGTTATTGATGCTATTGATGTTATTGATGTTATTGATGTTATTGATGCTATTGATGTTATTGATGCTATTGATGTTATTGATGCTATTGATGATATTGATGCTATTGATGTTATTAATACTATTGATGCTATTGATGCTATTGATGCTATTGATGCTATTGATGTTATTGATGTTATTGATGTTATTGATGCTATTGATGTTATTGATGCTATTGATGTTATTGATGCTATTGATGTTATTGATGCTATTGATGCTATTGATGTTATTGATGTTATTGATGTTATTGATGTTATTGATGCTATTGATGTTATTGATGCTATTGATGCTATTGATGCTATTGATGTTATTGATGCTACTGATGCTATTGATACTTTTGATGTTATTGATGCTATTGATGTTATTGATGTTATTGATGTTATTGATGTTATTGATGTTATTGATGTTATTGATGCTATTGATGTTATTGATGCTATTGATGTTATTGATGTAATTGATGTTATTGATGTTATTGATGTTATTGATGCTATTGATGTTATTGATGTTATTGATGCTATTGATGCTATTGATGTTATTGATGCTATTGATGCTATTGATGCTATTGATGCTATTAATGCTATTGATGTTATTGATGCTATTGATGCTATTGATGTTATTGATGTTATTGATGTTATTGATGCTATTGATGTTATTGATGCTATTGATGCTATTGATGCTATTGATGCTATTGATGTTATTGATGCTATTGGCGCTATTAATGCTATTGATGTTATTGATGCTATTGATGCTATTGATGTTATTGATGTTATTGATGCTATTGATGCTATTGATGCTATTGATGCTATTGATGTTATTAATGCTATTGATGTTATTGATGTTATTGATGCTATTGATGTTATTGATGTTATTGATGTTATTGATGTTATTTATGTTATTGATGCTAATGATGTTATTGATGTTATTAATGTTATTGATGCTATTGATGTTATTGATGCTATTGATGTTATTGATGCTATTGATGTTATTGATGCTATTGATGTTATTGATGTTATTGATGATATTGATGTTATTGATGCTATTGATGTTATTGATGCTATTGATGTTATTGATGCTATTGATGTTACTGATGCTATTGATGTTATTGATGTTATTGACGTTATTGATGCTATTGATGTTATTGATGCTATTGATGTTATTGATGTTATTGATGTTATTGATGCTATTGATGTTATTGATGTTATTGATGTTATTGATGCTATTGATGGTATTGATGTTATTGATGTTATTGATGCTATTGATGTTATTGATGTTATTGATGCTATTGATGTTATTGATGTTATTGATGTTATTGATGTTATTGATGTTATTGATGTTATTGATGTTATTGATGTTATTGATATTATTGATGTTATTGATGTTATTGATGTTATTGATGTTATTGATTTTATTGATGTTATTGATGGTATTGATGTTATTGATGCTATTAATGTTATTGATGTTATTGATGCTATTGATATTATTGATGCTATTGATGTTATTGATGTTATTGATGCTATTGATGCTATTGATGCTATTGATGCTATTGATGTTATTGATGTTATTGATGCTATTGATGTTATTGATGCTATTGATGCTATTGATGTTATTGATATTATTGATGTTATTGATGCTATTGATGTTACTGATGCTATTGATGTTATTCATGCTATTGATGTTATTGATGCTATTGATGTTATTGATGCTATTGATGCTATTGATGCTATTGATGTTATTGATGCTATTGATGCTATTGATGCTATTGATGCTATTGATGTTATTGATGCTATTGATGCTATTGATGCTATTGATGTTATTGATGCTATTGATGCTATTGATGCTATTGATGTTATTGATGTTATTGATGCTATTGATGCTATTGATTTTATTGATGTTATTGATGTTATTGATGCTATTGATGTTATTGATGTTATTGATGCTATTTATGTTATTAATGTTATTGATGTGATTGATGTAATTGATGTTATTGATGTTATTGATGTATTTGATGTTATTGATGTTATTGATGTTATTGATGTTATTGATGTTATTGATGTTATTGATGTTATTGATGTTATTGATGTTATTGATGTTATTGATGTTATTGATGTTATTGATGTTATTGATGTTATTGATGTTATTGATGTTATTGATGTTATTGATGTTATTGATGTTATTGATGTTACTGATGTTATTGATGTTATTGATGTTATTGATGTTATTGATGTTATTGATGTTATTGATGTTATTGATGTTATTGATGTTATTGATGTTATTGATGTTATTGATGCTATTGATGTTATTGATGCTATTGATGTTATTGATGTTATTGATGCTACTGATGCTATTGATACTTTTGATGTTATTGATGCTATTGATGTTATTGATGTTATTGATGTTATTGATGTTATTGATGTTATTAATGTTATTGATGTTATTGATGTTATTGATGCTATTGATGTTATTGATGCTATTGATGTTATTGATGTAATTGATGTTATTGATGTTATTGATGTTATTGATGCTATTGATGTTATTGATGTTATTGATGCTATTGATGCTATTGATGTTATTGATGCTATTGATGCTATTGATGCTATTGATGCTATTAATGCTATTGATGTTATTGATGCTATTGATGCTATTGATGTTATTGATGTTATTGATGTTATTGATGCTATTGATGTTATTGATGCTATTGATGCTATTGATGCTATTGATGCTATTGATGTTATTGATGCTATTGGCGCTATTAATGTTATTGATGCTATTGATGCTATTGATGTTATTGATGTTATTGATGCTATTGATGCTATTGATGCTATTGATGCTATTGATGTTATTAATGCTATTGATGTTATTGATGTTATTGATGCTATTGATGTTATTGATGTTATGGATGTTATTGATGTTATTTATGTTATTGATGCTAATGATGTTATTGATGTTATTAATGTTATTGATGCTATTGATGTTATTGATGCTATTGATGTTATTGATGCTATTGATGTTATTGATGCTATTGATGTTATTGATGTTATTGATGATATTGATGTTATTGATGCTATTGATGTTATTGATGCTATTGATGTTATTGATGCTATTGATGTTACTGATGCTATTGATGTTATTGATGTTATTGACGTTATTGATGCTATTGATGTTATTGATGCTATTGATGTTATTGATGTTATTGATGTTATTGATGCTATTGATGTTATTGATGTTATTGATGCTATTGATGCTATTGATGCTATTGATGTTATTGATGCTAATGATGTTATTGATGCTATTGATGTTATTGATGCTATTAATGTTATTGATGTTATTGATGTTATTGATGCTATTGATGTTATTGATGTTATTGATGTTATTGATGCTATTGATGCTATTGATGCTATTGATGCTATTGATGTTATTGATGCTATTGATGTTATTGATGCTATTGATGCTATTGATGTTATTGATGCTATTGATGTTATTGATGCTATTGATGCTATTGATGCTATTAATGTTATTGATGTTATTGATGCTATTGATGTTATTGATGCTATTGATGCTATTGATGTTATTGATGCTATTGATGTTATTGATGCTATTGATGCTATTGATGTTATTGATGCTATTGATGTTATTGATGCTATTGATGCTATTGATGCTATTAATGTTATTGATGTTATTGATGCTATTGATGTTATTGATGCTATTGATGTTATTGATGCTATTGATGTTATTGATGCTATTGATGTTATTGATGCTATTGATGCTATTGATGCTATTGATGTTATTGATGCTATTGATGCTATTGATGCTATTGATGTTATTGATGCTATTGATGTTATTGATGCTATTGATGTTATTGATGCTATTGATGTTATTGATGCTATTGATGCTATTGATGCTATTAATGTTATTGATGTTATTGATGCTATTGATGTTATTGATGCTATTGATGTTATTATGCTATTGATGTTATTGATGCTATTGATGCTATTGATGCTGTTGATGTTATTGATGCTATTAATGTTATTGATGTTATTGATGCTATTGATGTTATTGATGCTATTGATGTTATTATGCTATTGATGTTATTGATGCTATTGATGGTATTGATGCTATTGATGCTATTGATGCTATTGATGTTATTGATGCTATTGATGCTATTGATGCTATTGATGTTATTGATGCTATTGATGCTATTGATGCTATTGATGCTATTGATGATATTAATGCTATTGATGCTATTAATGTTATTGATGATATTGATGTTATTGATGTTATTGATGTTATTGATGTTATTGATGCTATTGATGTTATTGATGCTATTAATGTTATTGATGCTATTGATGCTATTGATGCTATTGATGTTATTGATGTTATTGATGCTATTGATGCTATTGATGTTATTGATGCTATTGATGCTATTGATGCTATTGATGTTATTGATGTTATTGATGCTATTTATGCTATTAATGTTATTGATGTTATTGATGCTATTGATGTTATTGATGCTATTGATGTTATGGATGCTATTGATGTTATTGATGCTATTAATGTTATTGATGTTATTGATGTTATTGATGCTATTAATGCTATTAATGTTATTGATGCTATTGATGCTATTGGTGCTATTGATGCTATTGATGTTATTGATGCTATTGATGTTATTGATGCTATTGATGCTATTGATGTTATTGATGCTATTGATGTTATTGATGCTATTGATGCTATTGATGCTATTAATGTTATTGATGTTATTGATGCTATTGATGTTATTGATGCTATTGATGTTATTATGCTATTGATGTTATTGATGCTATTGATGGTATTGATGCTATTGATGCTATTGATGCTATTGATGTTATTGATGCTATTGATGCTATTGATGCTATTGATGTTATTGATGCTATTGATGCTATTGATGCTATTGATGTTATTGATGCTATTGATGCTATTGATGCTGTTGATGTTATTGATGTTATTGATGCTATTGATGTTATTGATGTTATTGATGTTATTGATGCTATTGATGTTATTGATGTTATTGATGCTATTGATGCTATTGATGCTATTGATGTTATTGATGCTAATGATGTTATTGATGCTATTGATGTTATTGATGCTATTAATGTTATTGATGTTATTGATGTTATTGATGCTATTGATGTTATTGATGTTATTGATGTTATTGATGTTATTGATGTTATTGATGTTATTGATGTTATTGATGTTATTGATGTTATTAATGTTATTGATGTTATTGATGTTATTGATGCTATTGATTTTATTGATGTTATTGATGTTATTGATGCTATTGATGCTATTGATGCTATTGATGTTATTGATGTTATTGATGTTATTGATGTTATTGATGTTATTAATGTTATTGATGTTATTGATGTTATTGATGTTATTGATGCTATTGATGTTATTGATGTTATTGATGTTATTGATGCTATTGATGTTATTGATGCTATTGATGTTATTGATGTTATTGATGCTATTGATGCTATTGATGTTATTGATGCTAATGATGTTATTGATGCTATTGATGTTATTGATGCTATTAATGTTATTGATGTTATTGATGCTATTGATGGTATTGATGCTATTGATGCTATTGATGCTATTGATGTTATTGATGCTATTGATGCTATTGATGCTATTGATGTTATTGATGCTATTGATGTTATTGATGCTATTGATGCTATTGATGTTATTGATGCTATTGATGCTATTGATGTTATTGATGCTATTGATGTTATTGATGCTATTGATGCTATTGATGCTATTAATGTTATTGATGTTATTGATCCTATTGATGTTATTATGCTATTGATGTTATTGATGCTATTGATGGTATTATTGCTATTGATGCTATTGATGCTATTGATGTTATTGATGCTATTGATGCTATTGATGCTATTGATGTTATTGATGCTATTGATGCTATTGATGCTATTGATGTTATTGATGCTATTGATGCTATTGATGCTGTTGATGTTATTGATGTTATTGATGCTATTGATGTTATTGATGTTATTGATGTTATTGATGCTATTGATGTTATTGATGTTATTGATGCTATTGATGCTATTGATGCTATTGATGTTATTGATGCTAATGATGTTATTGATGCTATTGATGTTATTGATGCTATTAATGTTATTGATGTTATTGATGTTATTGATGCTATTGATGTTATTGATGTTATTGATGTTATTGATGTTATTGATGCTATTGATGCTATTGATGCTATTGATGCTATTGATGTTATTGATGCTATTGATGTTATTGATGCTATTGATGCTATTGATGTTATTGATGCTATTGATGTTATTGATGCTATTGATGCTATTGATGCTATTAATGTTATTGATGTTATTGATGCTATTGATGTTATTGATGCTATTGATGTTATTGATGCTATTGATGTTATTGATGCTATTGATGGTATTGATGCTATTGATGCTATTGATGCTATTGATGTTATTGATGCTATTGATGCTATTGATGCTATTGATGTTATTGATGCTATTGATGTTATTGATGCTATTGATGCTATTGATGTTATTGATGCTATTGATGTTATTGATGCTATTGATGCTATTGATGCTATTAATGTTATTGATGTTATTGATGCTATTGATGTTATTGATGCTATTGATGTTATTATGCTATTGATGTTATTGATGCTATTGATGGTATTGATGCTATTGATGCTATTGATGCTATTGATGTTATTGATGCTATTGATGCTATTGATGCTATTGATGTTATTGATGCTATTGATGCTATTGATGTTATTGATGCTATTGATGTTATTGATGCTATTGATGTTATTGATGCTATTGATGGTATTGATGCTATTGATGCTATTGATGCTATTGATGTTATTGATGCTATTGATGCTATTGATGCTATTGATGTTATTGATGCTATTGATGTTATTGATGCTATTGATGCTATTGATGTTATTGATGCTATTGATGTTATTGATGCTATTGATGCTATTGATGCTATTAATGTTATTGATGTTATTGATGCTATTGATGTTATTGATGCTATTGATGTTATTATGCTATTGATGTTATTGATGCTATTGATGGTATTGATGCTATTGATGCTATTGATGCTATTGATGTTATTGATGCTATTGATGCTATTGATGCTATTGATGTTATTGATGCTATTGATGTTATTGATGCTATTGATGCTATTGATGCTATTAATGTTATTGATGTTATTGATGCTATTGATGTTATTGATGCTATTGATGTTATTATGCTATTGATGTTATTGATGCTATTGATGGTATTGATGCTATTGATGCTATTGATGCTATTGATGTTATTGATGCTATTGATGCTATTGATGCTATTGATGTTATTGATGTTATTATGCTATTGATGTTATTGATGCTATTGATGGTATTGATGCTATTGATGCTATTGATGCTATTGATGTTATTGATGCTATTGATGCTATTGATGCTATTGATGTTATTGATGCTATTGATGCTATTGATGCTATTTATGTTATTGATGCTATTGATGCTATTGATGCTTTTGATGTTATTGATGTTATTGATGCTATTGATGTTATTGATGTTATTGATGTTATTGATGCTATTGATGTTATTGATGTTATTGATGCTATTGATGCTATTGATGCTATTGATGTTATTGATGCTAATGATGTTATTGATGCTATTGATGTTATTGATGCTATTAATGTTATTGATGTTATTGATGTTATTGATGCTATTGATGTTATTGATGTTATTGATGTTATTGATGTTATTGATGCTATTGATGCTATTGATGCTATTGATGCTATTGATGTTATTGATGCTATTGATGTTATTGATGCTATTGATGCTATTGATGTTATTGATGCTATTGATGTTATTGATGCTATTGATGCTATTGATGCTATTAATGTTATTGATGTTATTGATGCTATTGATGTTATTGATGCTATTGATGTTATTGATGCTATTGATGTTATTGATGCTATTGATGGTATTGATGCTATTGATGCTATTGATGCTATTGATGTTATTGATGCTATTGATGCTATTGATGCTATTGATGTTATTGATGCTATTGATGTTATTGATGCTATTGATGCTATTGATGTTATTGATGCTAATGATGTTATTGATGTTATTGATGCTATTGATGTTATTGATGTTATTGATGCTATTGATGCTATTGATGCTATTGATGTTATTGATGCTAATGATGTTATTGATGCTATTGATGTTATTGATGCTATTAATGTTATTGATGTTATTGATGTTATTGATGCTATTAATGCTATTAATGTTATTGATGCTATTGATGCTATTGATGCTATTGATGCTATTGATGTTATTGATGCTATTGATGTTATTGATGCTATTGATGCTATTGATGTTATTGATGCTATTGATGTTATTGATGCTATTGATGCTATTGATGCTATTAATGTTAGTGATGTTATTGATGCTATTGATGTTATTGATGCTATTGATGTTATTATGCTATTGATGTTATTGATGCTATTGATGGTATTGATGCTATTGATGCTATTGATGCTATTGATGTTATTGATGCTATTGATGCTATTGATGCTATTGATGTTATTGATGCTATTGATGCTATTGATGCTATTGATGCTATTGATGATATTAATGCTATTGATGCTATTAATGTTATTGATGATATTGATGTTATTGATGTTATTGATGTTATTGATGTTATTGATGCTATTGATGTTATTGATGCTTTTAATGTTATTGATGCTATTGATGCTATTGATGTTATTGATGTTATTGATGTTATTGATGCTATTGATGCTATTGATGTTATTGATGCTATTGATGCTATTGATGCTATTGATGTTATTGATGTTATTGATGCTATTGATGCTATTAATGTTATTGATGTTATTGATGCTATTGATGTTATTGATGCTATTGATGTTATTGATGCTATTGATGTTATTGATGCTATTAATGTTATTGATGTTATTGATGTTATTGATGCTATTAATGCTATTAATGTTATTGATGCTATTGATGCTATTGATGTTATTGATGCTATTGATGTTATTGATGCTATTGATGCTATTGATGTTATTGATGCTATTGATGTTATTGATGCTATTGATGCTATTGATGCTATTAATGTTATTGATGTTATTGATGCTATTGATGTTATTGATGCTATTGATGTTATTATGCTATTGATGTTATTGATGCTATTGATGGTATTGATGCTATTGATGCTATTGATGCTATTGATGTTATTGATGCTATTGATGCTATTGATGCTATTGATGTTATTGATGCTATTGATGCTATTGATGCTATTGATGTTATTGATGCTATTCATGCTATTGATGCTGTTGATGTTATTGATGTTATTGATGCTATTGATGTTATTGATGTTATTGATGTTATTGATGCTATTGATGTTATTGATGTTATTGATGCTATTGATGCTATTGATGCTATTGATGTTATTGATGCTAATGATGTTATTGATGCTATTGATGTTATTGATGCTATTAATGTTATTGATGTTATTGATGTTATTGATGCTATTGATGTTATTGATGTTATTGATGTTATTGATGTTATTGATGTTATTGATGTTATTGATGTTATTGATGTTATTGATGTTATTGATGTTATTAATGTTATTGATGTTATTGATGTTATTGATGTTATTGATGCTATTGATGTTATTGATGTTATTGATGTTATTGATGCTATTGATGTTATTGATGTTATTGATGTTATTGATGCTATTGATGTTATTGATGCTATTGATGTTATTGATGTTATTGATGCTATTGATGCTATTGATGTTATTGATGCTAATGATGTTATTGATGCTATTGATGTTATTGATGCTATTAATGTTATTGATGTTATTGATGCTATTGATGGTATTGATGCTATTGATGCTATTGATGCTATTGATGTTATTGATGCTATTGATGCTATTGATGCTATTGATGTTATTGATGCTATTGATGTTATTGATGCTATTGATGCTATTGATGTTATTGATGCTATTGATGTTATTGATGCTATTGATGCTATTGATGCTATTAATGTTATTGATGTTATTGATGCTATTGATGTTATTGATGCTATTGATGTTATTATGCTATTGATGTTATTGATGCTATTGATGGTATTGATGCTATTGATGCTATTGATGCTATTGATGTTATTGATGCTATTGATGCTATTGATGCTATTGATGTTATTGATGCTATTGATGCTATTGATGCTATTGATGTTATTGATGCTATTGATGCTATTGATGCTGTTGATGTTATTGATGTTATTGATGCTATTGATGTTATTGATGTTATTGATGTTATTGATGCTATTGATGTTATTGATGTTATTGATGCTATTGATGCTATTGATGCTATTGATGTTATTGATGCTAATGATGTTATTGATGCTATTGATGTTATTGATGCTATTAATGTTATTGATGTTATTGATGTTATTGATGCTATTGATGTTATTGATGTTATTGATGTTATTGATGTTATTGATGCTATTGATGCTATTGATGCTATTGATGCTATTGATGTTATTGATGCTATTGATGTTATTGATGCTATTGATGCTATTGATGTTATTGATGCTATTGATGTTATTGATGCTATTGATGCTATTAATGTTATTGATGTTATTGATGCTATTGATGTTATTGATGCTATTGATGTTATTGATGCTATTGATGTTATTGATGCTATTGATGGTATTGATGCTATTGATGCTATTGATGCTATTGATGTTATTGATGCTATTGATGCTATTGATGCTATTGATGTTATTGATGCTATTGATGTTATTGATGCTATTGATGCTATTGATGTTATTGATGCTATTGATGTTATTGATGCTATTGATGCTATTGATGCTATTAATGTTATTGATGTTATTGATGCTATTGATGTTATTGATGCTATTGATGTTATTATGCTATTGATGTTATTGATGCTATTGATGGTATTGATGCTATTGATGCTATTGATGCTATTGATGTTATTGATGCTATTGATGCTATTGATGCTATTGATGTTATTGATGCTATTGATGCTATTGATGCTATTGATGTTATTGATGCTATTGATGCTATTGATGCTGTTGATGTTATTGATGTTATTGATGCTATTGATGTTATTGATGCTATTGATGCTATTGATGTTATTGATGCTATTGATGTTATTGATGCTATTGATGCTATTGATGCTATTAATGTTATTGATGTTATTGATGCTATTGATGTTATTGATGCTATTGATGTTATTATGCTATTGATGTTATTGATGCTATTGATGGTATTGATGCTATTGATGCTATTGATGCTATTGATGTTATTGATGCTATTGATGCTATTGATGCTATTGATGTTATTGATGCTATTGATGCTATTGATGCTATTGATGTTATTGATGCTATTGATGCTATTGATGCTGTTGATGTTATTGATGTTATTGATGCTATTGATGTTATTGATGTTATTGATGTTATTGATCCTATTGATGTTATTGATGTTATTGATGCTATTGATGCTATTGATGCTATTGATGTTATTGATGCTAATGATGTTATTGATGTTATTGATGCTATTGATGTTATTGATGTTATTGATGCTATTGATGCTATTGATGCTATTGATGTTATTGATGCTAATGATGTTATTGATGCTATTGATGTTATTGATGTTATTGAGGCTATTGATGTTATTGATGTTATTGATGCTATTGATGCTATTGATGTTATTGATGTTATTAATGTTATTGATGTTATTGATGTTATTGATGTTATTGATGTTATTGATGTTATTGATGCTATTGATGCTATTGATGCTATTAATGTTATTGATGTTATTGATGCTATTGATGTTATTGATGCTATTGATGTTATTATGCTATTGATGTTATTGATGCTATTGATGGTATTGATGCTATTGATGCTATTGATGCTATTGATGTTATTGATGCTATTGATGCTATTGATGCTATTGATGTTATTGATGCTATTGATGCTATTGATGCTATTGATGTTATTGATGCTATTGATGCTATTGATGCTGTTGATGTTATTGATGTTATTGATGCTATTGATGTTATTGATGTTATTGATGTTATTGATCCTATTGATGTTATTGATGTTATTGATGCTATTGATGCTATTGATGCTATTGATGTTATTGATGCTAATGATGTTATTGATGTTATTGATGCTATTGATGTTATTGATGTTATTGATGCTATTGATGCTATTGATGCTATTGATGTTATTGATGCTAATGATGTTATTGATGCTATTGATGTTATTGATGTTATTGAGGCTATTGATGTTATTGATGTTATTGATGCTATTGATGCTATTGATGTTATTGATGCTATTGATGCTATTGATGCTATTGATGCTATTGATGCTATTGATGCTATTGATGTTATTGATGCCATTGATGCTATTGATGCTATTGATGCTATTGATGTTATTGATGCTATTGATGCTATTGATGCTAGTGATGTTATTGATGCTATTGATGTTATTGATGCTATTGATGTTATTGATGCTATTGATGCTATTGATGCTATTGATGTTATTGATGCTATTGATGCTATTGATGCTATTGATGTTATTGATGCTATTGATGTTATTGATGCTATTGATGTTATTGATGCTATTGATGTTATTGATGTTATTGATGTTATTGATGCTATTGATGTTATTGATGTTATTGATGTTATTGATGTTATTGATGTTATTGATGTTATTGAGGCTATTGATGTTATTGATGTTATTGATGCTATTGATGCTATTGATGTTATTGATGTTATTAATGTTATTGATGTTATTGATGTTATTGATGTTATTGATGTTATTGATGTTATTGATGCTATTGATGTTATTGATGCTATTGATGTTATTGATGCTATTGATGCTATTGATGCTATTGATGCTATTGATGCTATTGATGTTATTGATGCTATTGATGGTATTGATGCTATTGATGTTATTGATGTTATTGATGTTATTGATGCTATTGATGTTATTGATGTTATTGATGTTATTGATGCTATTGATGTTATTGATGTTATTGATGTTATTGATGCTATTTATGTTATTGATGTTATTGATGTGATTGATGCTATTGATGTTATTGATGTTATTGATGTAATTGATGTAATTGATGTTATTGATGTTATTGATGTAATTGATGTTATTGATGTTATTGATGTTATTGATGTTATTGATGTTATTGATGTTATTGATGTTATTGATGTTATTGATGTTATTGATGTTATTGATGTTATTGATGTTATTGATGTTATTGATGTTATTGATGTTATTGATGTTATTGATGCTATTGATCTTATTGATGCTATTGATGTTATTGATGCTATTGATGCTATTGATGCTATTGATGCTATTGATGCTATTGATGTTATTGATGCCATTGATGCTATTGATGCTATTGATGCTATTGATGTTATTGATGCTATTGATGCTATTGATGCTAGTGATGTTATTGATGCTATTGATGTTATTGATGCTATTGATGTTATTGATGCTATTGATGCTATTGATGCTATTGATGTTATTGATGCTATTGATGCTATTGATGCTATTGATGTTATTGATGCTATTGATGTTATTGATGCTATTGATGTTATTGATGCTATTGATGTTATTGATGTTATTGATGTTATTGATGCTATTGATGTTATTGATGTTATTGATGTTATTGATGTTATTGATGTTATTGATGTTATTGAGGCTATTGATGTTATTGATGTTATTGATGCTATTGATGCTATTGATGTTATTGATGTTATTAATGTTATTGATGTTATTGATGTTATTGATGTTATTGATGTTATTGATGTTATTGATGCTATTGATGTTATTGATGCTATTGATGTTATTGATGCTATTGATGTTATTGATGTTATTGATGTTATTGATGTTATTGATGTTATTGATGTTAGTGATGTTATTGATGTTATTGATGTCATTGACGTTATTGATGCTATTGATGTTATTGATGCTATTGATGCTATTGATGTTATTGATGTTATTGATGTTATTGATGTTATTGATGCTATTGATGTTATTGATGTTATTGATGCTATTGATGTTATTGATGTTATTGATGTTATTGATGCTATTGATGTTATTGATGTTATTGATGTTATTGATGTTATTGATGTTATTGATGTTATTGATGTTATTGATGTTATTGATGTTATTGATGTTATTGATGTTATTGATGTTATTGATATTATTGATGTTATTGATGTTATTGATGTTATTGATGTTATTGATGTTATTGATTTTATTGATGTTATTGATGGTATTGATGTTATTGATGCTATTGATGTTATTGATGTTATTGATGCTATTGATATTATTGATGCTATTGATGTTATTGATGTTATTAATGTTATTGATGCTATTGATGTTATTGATGCTATTGATGCTATTGATGTTATTAATGTTATTGATGTTATTGATGTTATTGATGTTATTGATGTTATTGATGTTATTGATGTTATTGATGTTATTGATGTTATTGATGCTATTGATGTTATTGATGCTATTGATGTTATTGATGCTATTGATGTTATTGATGCTATTGATGCTATTGATGTTATTGATGTTATTGATGTTATTGATGTTATTGATGTTATTGATGTTGTTGATGTTATTGATGTTATTGATGCTATTGATGTTATTGATGTTATTAATGTTATTGATGTTATTGATGTTATTGATGTTATTGATTTTATTGATGCTATTGATGCTATTGATGCTATTGATGCTATTGATGTTATTAATGCTATTGATGTTATTGATGTTATTGATGCTATTGATGTTATTGATGTTATTGATGCTATTGATGCTATTGATGCTATTGATGTTATTGATGCTATTGATGTTATTGATGCTATTGGTGCTATTGATGTTATTGATGTTATTGATGCTATTGATGCTATTGATGCTATTGATGTTATTGATGCTATTGATGTTATTGATGCTATTGGATGCTATTGATGCTATTGATGTTATTGATGCTATTGATGCTATTGATGCTATTGATGCTATTGATGCTATTGATGCTATTGATGCTATTGATGCTATTGATGCTATTGATGCTATTGATGCTATTGATGTTATTGATGTTATTGATGCTATTGATGCTACTGATGCTATTGATGCTATTTATCTTATTGATGCAATTGATGGTATTGATGCTATTGATGTTATTGATGCTATTGATGCTATTAATGCTATTGATGTTATTGATGCTATTGATGCTATTGATGCTATTGATGCTATTGATGTTATTGATGCTATTGACGCTATTGATGCTATTGATGTTATTGATGCTATTGATGCTATTGATGTTATTGATGTTATTGATGTTATTGATGTTATTGATGTTATTGATGCTATTGATATTATTGATGCTATTGATGTTATTGATGCTATTGATATTATTGATGCTATTGATGTTATTGATGTTCTTGATGTTATTGATGTTATTGATGTTATTGATGTTATTGATGCTATTGATGCTATTGATGCTATTGATGTTATTGATGCTATTGATGCTATTGATGTTATTGATGTTATTGATGCTATTGATGCTATTGATGCTATTGATGTTATTGATGCTATTGATGTTATTGATGTTATTGATGTTATTGATGTTATTGATGTTATTGATGTTAGTGATGTTATTGATGTTATTGATGTCATTGACGTTATTGATGCTATTGATGTTATTGATGCTATTGATGCTATTGATGTTATTGATGTTATTGATGTTATTGATGTTATTGATGTTATTGATGCTATTGATGTTATTGATGTTATTGATGCTATTGATGTTATTGATGTTATTGATGTTATTGATGCTATTGATGGTATTGATGTTATTGATGTTATTGATGTTATTGATGTTATTGATGTTATTGATGTTATTGATGTTATTGATGTTATTGATGTTATTGATGTTATTGATATTATTGATGTTATTGATGTTATTGATGTTATTGATGTTATTGATTTTATTGATGTTATTGATGGTATTGATGTTATTGATGCTATTGATGTTATTGATGTTATTGATGCTATTGATATTATTGATGCTATTGATGTTATTGATGTTATTAATGTTATTGATGCTATTGATGTTATTGATGCTATTGATGCTATTGATGTTATTAATGTTATTGATGTTATTGATGTTATTGATGTTATTGATGTTATTGATGTTATTGATGTTATTGATGTTATTGATGTTATTGATGTTATTGATGTTATTGATGTTATTGATGTTATTGATGTTATTGATGCTATTGATGTTATTGATGCTATTGATGTTATTGATGCTATTGATGTTATTGATGCTATTGATGCTATTGATGTTATTGATGTTATTGATGTTATTGATGTTATTGATGTTATTGATGTTGTTGATGTTATTGATGTTATTGATGCTATTGATGTTATTGATGTTATTAATGTTATTGATGTTATTGATGTTATTGATGTTATTGATGTTATTGATGTTATTGATGCTATTGATGCTATTGATGCTATTGATGCTATTGATGTTATTAATGCTATTGATGTTATTGATGTTATTGATGCTATTGATGTTATTGATGTTATTGATGCTATTGATGCTATTGATGCTATTGATGTTATTGATGCTATTGATGTTATTGATGCTATTGATGCTATTGATGTTATTGATGTTATTGATGCTATTGATGCTATTGATGCTATTGATGTTATTGATGCTATTGATGTTATTGATGCTATTGGATGCTATTGATGCTATTGATGTTATTGATGCTATTGATGCTATTGATGCTATTGATGCTATTGATGCTATTGATGCTATTGATGCTATTGATGCTATTGATGCTATTGATGTTATTGATGTTATTGATGCTATTGATGCTACTGATGCTATTGATGCTATTTATCTTATTGATGCAATTGATGGTATTGATGCTATTGATGTTATTGATGCTATTGATGCTATTAATGCTATTGATGTTATTGATGCTATTGATGCTATTGATGCTATTGATGTTATTGATGCTATTGACGCTATTGATGCTATTGATGTTATTGATGCTATTGATGCTATTGATGTTATTGATGTTATTGATGTTATTGATTTTATTGATGTTATTGATGGTATTGATGTTATTGATGCTATTGATGTTATTGATGTTATTGATGCTATTGATATTATTGATGCTATTGATGTTATTGATGTTATTAATGTTATTGATGCTATTGATGTTATTGATGCTATTGATGCTATTGATGTTATTAATGTTATTGATGTTATTGATGTTATTGATGTTATTGATGTTATTGATGTTATTGATGTTATTGATGTTATTGATGTTATTGATGTTATTGATGTTATTGATGTTATTGATGCTATTGATGTTATTGATGCTATTGATGTTATTGATGCTATTGATGTTATTGATGCTATTGATGCTATTGATGTTATTGATGTTATTGATGTTATTGATGGTATTGATGTTATTGATGCCATTGATTTTATTGATGTTATTGATGTTATTGATGCTATTGATATTATTGATGCTATTGATGTTATTGATGTTATTGATGCTATTGATGTTATTGATGCTATTGATGCTATTGATGTTATTGATGCTATTGATGTTATTGATGTTATTGATGTTATTGATGCTATTGATGTTATTGATGTTATTGATGCTATTGATGTTATTAATGTTATTGATGTTATTGATGTTATTGATGTTATTGATGTTATTGATGTTATTGATGTTATTGATGTTATTGATGTTATTGATGTTATTGATGTTATTGATGTTATTGATGTTATTGATGCTATTGATGTTATTGATGCTATTGATGTTATTGATGCTATTGATGTTATTGATGCTATTGATGCTATTGATGTTATTGATGTTATTGATGTTATTGATGGTATTGATGTTATTGATGCCATTGATTTTATTGATGTTATTGATGTTATTGATGCTATTGATATTATTGATGCTATTGATGTTATTGATGTTATTGATGCTATTGATGTTATTGATGCTATTGATGCTATTGATGCTATTGATGTTATTGATGCTATTGATGTTATTGATGCTATTGATGCTATTGATGTTATTGATGTTATTGATGGTATTGATGTTATTGATGCTATTGATGCTATTGATGCTATTGATGTTATTGATGCTATTGACGCCATTGATTTTATTGATGTTATTGATGTTATTGATGCTATTGATATTATTGATGCTATTGATGTTATTGATGTTATTGATGTTATTGATGGTATTGATGTTATTGATGCTATTGATGTTATTGATGTTATTGATGCTATTGATATTATTGATGCTATTGATGTTATTGATGTTATTAATGTTATTGATGCTATTGATGTTATTGATGCTATTGATGCTATTGATGTTATTAATGTTATTGATGTTATTGATGTTATTGATGTTATTGATGTTATTGATGTTATTGATGTTATTGATGTTATTGATGTTATTGATGTTATTGATGTTATTGATGTTATTGATGCTATTGATGTTATTGATGCTATTGATGTTATTGATGCTATTGATGTTATTGATGCTATTGATGCTATTGATGTTATTGATGTTATTGATGTTATTGATGGTATTGATGTTATTGATATTATTGATGTTATTGATGTTATTGATGTTATTGATGTTATTGATTTTATTGATGTTATTGATGGTATTGATGTTATTGATGCTATTGATGTTATTGATGTTATTGATGCTATTGATATTATTGATGCTATTGATGTTATTGATGTTATTAATGTTATTGATGCTATTGATGTTATTGATGCTATTGATGCTATTGATGTTATTAATGTTATTGATGTTATTGATGTTATTGATGTTATTGATGTTATTGATGTTATTGATGTTATTGATGTTATTGATGTTATTGATGTTATTGATGTTATTGATGTTATTGATGCTATTGATGTTATTGATGCTATTGATGTTATTGATGCTATTGATGTTATTGATGCTATTGATGCTATTGATGTTATTGATGTTATTGATGTTATTGATGTTATTGATGTTATTGATGTTATTGATGCTATTGATGCTATTGATGTTATTGATGTTATTGATGTTATTGATGGTATTGATGTTATTGATGCCATTGATTTTATTGATGTTATTGATGTTATTGATGCTATTGATATTATTGATGCTATTGATGTTATTGATGTTATTGATGCTATTGATGTTATTGATGCTATTGATGCTATTGATGTTATTGATGCTATTGATGTTATTGATGTTATTGATGTTATTGATGCTATTGATGTTATTGATGTTATTGATGTTATTGATGTTATTTATGTTAATGATGTTATTGATGCTATTAATGTTATTGATGCTATTGATGTTATTGATGTTATTGATGCTATTGATGTTATTGATGCTATTGATGTTATTGATGCTATTGATGTTATTGATGCTATTGATGTTATTGATCTTATTGATGTTATTGATGTTATTGATGCTATTGATGTTATTGATGCTATTGATGTTATTGATTCTATTGATGTTATTGATGCTATTGATGATATTGATGCTATTGATGTTATTGATACTATTGATGCTATTGATGCTATTGATGCTATTGATGCTATTGATGCTATTGATGTTATTGATGTTATTGATGTTATTGATGCTATTGATGTTATTGATGTTATTGATGTTATTGATGTTATTGATGTTATTGATGTTATTGATGTGATTGATGTTATTGATGTTATTGATGTTATTGATGTTATTGATGTTATTGAGGTTATTGATGTTATTGATGTTATTGATGTTATTGATGTTAGTGATGTTATTGATGTTATTGATGTTATTGATGCTATTGATGCTATTGATATTATTGATGTTATTGATGCTATTGATGCTATTGATGCTATTGATGTTATTGATGTTATTAATGTTATTAATGCTATTGATGCTATTGATGTTATTGATATTATTGATGTTATTGATGCTATTGATGTTACTGATGCTATTGATGTTATTCATGCTATTGATGTTATTGATGCTATTGATGTTATTGATGCTATTGATGTTATTGATGTTATTGATGTTAGTGATGTTATTGATGTTATTGATGTTATTGATGCTATTGATGCTATTGATATTATTGATGTTATTGATGCTATTGATGCTATTGATGCTATTGATGTTATTGATGTTATTAATGTTATTAATGCTATTGATGCTATTGATGTTATTGATATTATTGATGTTATTGATGCTATTGATGTTACTGATGCTATTGATGTTATTCATGCTATTGATGTTATTGATGCTATTGATGTTATTGATGCTATTGATGTTATTGATGCTATTGATGCTATTGATACTATTGATGTTATTGATGCCATTGATGCTATTGATGCTATTGATGCTATTGATGTTATTGATGCTATTGATGCTATTGATGTTATTGATGCTAATGATGTTATTGATGTTATTGATGCTATTGATGTTATTGATGTTATTGATGCTATTGATGCTATTGATGCTATTGATGTTATTGATGCTAATGATGTTATTGATGCTATTGATGTTATTGATGCTATTAATGTTATTGATGTTATTGATGTTATTGATGCTATTAATGCTATTAATGTTATTGATGCTATTGATGCTATTGATGCTATTGATGCTATTGATGTTATTGATGCTATTGATGTTATTGATGCTATTGATGCTATTGATGTTATTGATGCTATTGATGTTATTGATGCTATTGATGCTATTGATGCTATTAATGTTAGTGATGTTATTAATGCTATTGATGTTATTGATGCTATTGATGTTATTATGCTATTGATGTTATTGATGCTATTGATGGTATTGATGCTATTGATGCTATTGATGCTATTGATGTTATTGATGCTATTGATGCTATTGATGCTATTGATGTTATTGATGCTATTGATGCTATTGATGCTATTGATGCTATTGATGATATTAATGCTATTGATGCTATTAATGTTATTGATGATATTGATGTTATTGATGTTATTGATGTTATTGATGTTATTGATGCTATTGATGTTATTGATGCTTTTAATGTTATTGATGCTATTGATGCTATTGATGCTATTGATGTTATTGATGTTATTGATGCTATTGATGCTATTGATGTTATTGATGCTATTGATGCTATTGATGCTATTGATGTTATTGATGTTATTGATGCTATTGATGCTATTAATGTTATTGATGTTATTGATGCTATTGATGTTATTGATGCTATTGATGTTATTGATGCTATTGATGTTATTGATGCTATTAATGTTATTGATGTTATTGATGTTATTGATGCTATTAATGCTATTAATGTTATTGATGCTATTGATGCTATTGATGCTATTGATGTTATTGATGCTATTGATGTTATTGATGCTATTGATGCTATTGATGTTATTGATGCTATTGATGTTATTGATGCTATTGATGCTATTGATGCTATTAATGTTATTGATGTTATTGATGCTATTGATGTTATTGATGCTATTGATGTTATTATGCTATTGATGTTATTGATGCTATTGATGGTATTGATGCTATTGATGCTATTGATGCTATTGATGTTATTGATGCTATTGATGCTATTGATGCTATTGATGTTATTGATGCTATTGATGCTATTGATGCTATTGATGTTATTGATGCTATTGATGCTATTGATGCTGTTGATGTTATTGATGTTATTGATGCTATTGATGTTATTGATGTTATTGATTTTATTGATGCTATTGATGTTATTGATGTTATTGATGCTATTGATGCTATTGATGCTATTGATGTTATTGATGCTAATGATGTTATTGATGCTATTGATGTTATTGATGCTATTAATGTTATTGATGTTATTGATGTTATTGATGCTATTGATGTTATTGATGTTATTGATGTTATTGATGTTATTGATGTTATTGATGTTATTAATGTTATTGATGTTATTGATGTTATTGATGTTATTGATGCTATTGATGTTATTGATGTTATTGATGTTATTGATGCTATTGATGTTATTGATGTTATTGATGTTATTTATGCTATTGATGTTATTGATGCTATTGATGTTATTGATGTTATTGATGCTATTGATGCTATTGATGTTATTGATGCTAATGATGTTATTGATGCTATTGATGTTATTGATGCTATTAATGTTATTGATGTTATTGATGCTATTGATGGTATTGATGCTATTGATGCTATTGATGCTATTGATGTTATTGATGCTATTGATGCTATTGATGCTATTGATGCTATTGATGTTATTGATGCTATTGATGCTATTGATGTTATTGATGCTATTGATGTTATTGATGCTATTGATGCTATTGATGCTATTAATGTTATTGATGTTATTGATGCTATTGATGTTATTGATGCTATTGATGTTATTATGCTATTGATGTTATTGATGCTATTGATGGTATTGATGCTATTGATGCTATTGATGCTATTGATGTTATTGATGCTATTGATGCTATTGATGCTATTGATGTTATTGATGCTATTGATGCTATTGATGCTATTGATGTTATTGATGCTATTGATGCTATTGATGCTGTTGATGTTATTGATGTTATTGATGCTATTGATGTTATTGATGTTATTGATGTTATTGATGCTATTGATGTTATTGATGTTATTGATGCTATTGATGCTATTGATGCTATTGATGTTATTGATGCTAATGATGTTATTGATGCTATTGATGTTATTGATGCTATTAATGTTATTGATGTTATTGATGTTATTGATGCTATTGATGTTATTGATGTTATTGATGTTATTGATGTTATTGATGCTATTGATGCTATTGATGCTATTGATGCTATTGATGTTATTGATGCTATTGATGTTATTGATGCTATTGATGCTATTGATGTTATTGATGCTATTGATGTTATTGATGCTATTGATGCTATTAATGTTATTGATGTTATTGATGCTATTGATGTTATTGATGCTATTGATGTTATTGATGCTATTGATGTTATTGATGCTATTGATGGTATTGATGCTATTGATGCTATTGATGCTATTGATGTTATTGATGCTATTGATGCTATTGATGCTATTGATGTTATTGATGCTATTGATGTTATTGATGCTATTGATGCTATTGATGTTATTGATGCTATTGATGTTATTGATGCTATTGATGCTATTGATGCTATTAATGTTATTGATGTTATTGATGCTATTGATGTTATTGATGCTATTGATGTTATTATGCTATTGATGTTATTGATGCTATTGATGGTATTGATGCTATTGATGCTATTGATGCTATTGATGTTATTGATGCTATTGATGCTATTGATGCTATTGATGTTATTGATGCTATTGATGCTATTGATGCTATTGATGTTATTGATGCTATTGATGCTATTGATGCTGTTGATGTTATTGATGTTATTGATGCTATTGATGTTATTGATGCTATTGATGCTATTGATGTTATTGATGCTATTGATGTTATTGATGCTATTGATGCTATTGATGCTATTAATGTTATTGATGTTATTGATGCTATTGATGTTATTGATGCTATTGATGTTATTATGCTATTGATGTTATTGATGCTATTGATGGTATTGATGCTATTGATGCTATTGATGCTATTGATGTTATTGATGCTATTGATGCTATTGATGCTATTGATGTTATTGATGCTATTGATGCTATTGATGCTATTGATGCTATTGATGTTATTGATGCTATTGATGCTATTGATGCTGTTGATGTTATTGATGTTATTGATGCTATTGATGTTATTGATGTTATTGATGTTATTGATCCTATTGATGTTATTGATGTTATTGATGCTATTGATGCTATTGATGCTATTGATGTTATTGATGCTAATGATGTTATTGATGTTATTGATGCTATTGATGTTATTGATGTTATTGATGCTATTGATGCTATTGATGCTATTGATGTTATTGATGCTAATGATGTTATTGATGCTATTGATGTTATTGATGCTATTAATGTTATTGATGTTATTGATGTTATTGATGCTATTAATGCTATTAATGTTATTGATGCTATTGATGGTATTGATGCTATTGATGCTATTGATGCTATTGATGTTATTGATGCTATTGATGCTATTGATGCTATTGATGTTATTGATGCTATTGATGTTATTGATGCTATTGATGCTATTGATGTTATTGATGCTATTGATGTTATTGATGCTATTGATGCTATTGATGCTATTAATGTTATTGATGTTATTGATGCTATTGATGTTATTGATGCTATTGATGTTATTATGCTATTGATGTTATTGATGCTATTGATGGTATTGATGCTATTGATGCTATTGATGCTATTGATGTTATTGATGCTATTGATGCTATTGATGCTATTGATGTTATTGATGCTATTGATGCTATTGATGCTATTGATGTTATTGATGCTATTGATGCTATTGATGCTGTTGATGTTATTGATGTTATTGATGCTATTGATGTTATTAATGTTATTGATGTTATTGATGCTATTGATGTTATTGATGTTATTGATGCTATTGATGCTATTGATGCTATTGATGTTATTGATGCTAATGATGTTATTGATGCTATTGATGTTATTGATGCTATTAATGTTATTGATGTTATTGATGTTATTGATGCTATTGATGTTATTGATGTTATTGATGTTATTGATGTTATTGATGCTATTGATGCTATTGATGCTATTGATGCTATTGATGTTATTGATGCTATTGATGTTATTGATGCTATTGATGCTATTGATGTTATTGATGCTATTGATGTTATTGATGCTATTGATGCTATTGATGCTATTAATGCTATTGATGTTATTAATGCTGTTGATGCTATTGATGTTTTTGATGCTATTGATGCTATTGATGATATTAATGCTATTGATGCTATTAATGTTATTGATGATATTGATGTTATTGATGTTATTGATGTTATTGATGTTATTGATGTTATTGATGCTATTGATGTTATTGATGCTATTAATGTTATTGATGCTATTGATGCTATTGATGCTATTGATGCTATTGATGTTATTGATGTTATTGATGCTATTGATGCTATTGATGTTATTGATGCTATTGATGCTATTGATGCTATTGATGTTATTGATGTTATTGATGCTATTGATGCTATTAATGTTATTGATGTTATTGATGCTATTGATGTTATTGATGCTATTGATGTTATTGATGCTATTGATGTTATTGATGCTATTGATGGTATTGATGCTATTGATGCTATTGATGCTATTGATGTTATTGATGCTATTGATGCTATTGATGCTATTGATGTTATTGATGCTATTGATGTTATTGATGCTATTGATGCTATTGATGTTATTGATGCTATTGATGTTATTGATGCTATTGATGCTATTGATGCTATTAATGTTATTGATGTTATTGATGCTATTGATGTTATTGATGCTATTGATGTTATTATGCTATTGATGTTATTGATGCTATTGATGGTATTGATGCTATTGATGCTATTGATGCTATTGATGTTATTGATGCCATTGATGCTATTGATGCTATTGATGTTATTGATGCTATTGATGCTATTGATGCTATTGATGTTATTGATGCTATTGATGCTATTGATGCTGTTGATGTTATTGATGTTATTGATGCTATTGATGTTATTGATGTTATTGATGTTATTGATGTTATTGATGTTATTGATGCTATTGATGTTATTGATGTTATTGATGCTATTGATGCTATTGATGCTATTGATGTTATTGATGTTATTGATGCTATTGATGCTATTGATGCTATTGATGTTATTGATGCTATTGATGTTATTGATGCTATTGATGTTATTGATGCTATTGATGCTATTGATGCTATTGATGTTATTGATGTTATTGATGCTATTGATGTTATTGATGTTATTGATGTTATTGATGTTATTGATGTTATTGATGTTATTGATGTTATTGATGCTATTGATGTTATTGATGCTATTGATGTTATTGATGATATTGATGTTATTGATGTTATTGATGTTATTGATGTTATTGATGGTATTGATGTTATTGATGTTATTGATGCTATTGATGCTATTGATGCTATTGATGCTATTGATGTTATTGATGCTATTAATGCTATTGATGCTATTGATGTTATTGATGCTATTGATGTTATTGATGTTATTGATGTTATTGATGTTATTGATGTTATTGATGCTATTGATGTTATTGATGTTATTGATGTTATTGATGTTATTGATGTTATTGATGCTATTGATGTTATTGATGCTATTGATGTTATTGATGTTATTGATGTTATTGATGCTATTGATGTTATTGATGCTATTGATGTTATTGATGCTATTGATGTTATTGATGCTATTGATGTTATTGATGCTATTGATGTTATTGATGCTATTGATGCTATTGATGTTATTGATGTTATTGATGCTATTGATGTTATTGATGCTATTGATGTTATTGATGTTATTGATGCTATTGATGTTATTGATGTTATTGATGCTATTGATGCTATTGATGTTATTGATGTTATTAATGTTATTGATGCTATTGATGTTATTGATGTTATTAATGTTATTGATGCTATTGATGTTATTGATGTTATTGATGTTATTGATGTTATTGATGCTATTGATGTTATTGATGCTATTGATGCTATTGATGTTATTGATGTTATTAATGTTATTAATGTTATTGATGCTATTGATGTTATTAATGTTATTGATGCTATTGATGTTATTGATGTTATTGATGCTATTGATGTTATTGATGCTATTGATGTTATTGATGCTATTGATGTTATTGATGCTATTGATGTTATTGATGTTATTGATGCTATTGATGTTATTGATGCTATTGATGTTATTGATGCTATTGATGCTATTGATGTTATTGATGCTATTGATGCTATTGATGCTAGTGATGTTATTGATGCTACTGATGTTATTGATGCTATTGATGTTATTGATGCTATTGATGCTATTGATGCTATTGATGTTATTGATGCTATTGATGCTATTGATGCTATTGATGTTATTGATGCTATTGATGTTATTGATGCTATTGATGTTATTGATGCTATTGATGTTATTGATGTTATTGATGTTATTGATGCTATTGATGTTATTGATGTTATTGATGTTATTGATGTTATTGATGTTATTAAGGCTATTGATGTTATTGATGTTATTGATGCTATTGATGCTATTGATGTTATTGTTGTTATTAATGTTATTGATGCTATTGATGCTATTGATGTTATTGATGTTATTAATGTTATTGATGCTATTGATGTTATTGATGTTATTGATGCTATTGATGTTATTGATGCTATTGATGTTATTGATGTTATTGATGTTATTGATGTTATTGATGCTATTGATGTTATTGATGCTATTGATGCTATTGATGTTATTAATGTTATTGATGCTATTGATGTTATTGATGCTATTGATGTTATTGATGTTATTGATGCTATTGATGTTATTGATGTTATTGATGTTATTGATGCTATTGATGTTATTGATGTTATTGATGTTATTGATGTTATTGATGTTATTGATGCTATTGATGTTATTGATGCTATTGATGTTATTGATGCTATTGATGTTATTGATGCTATTGATGTTATTGATGCTATTGATGTTATTGATGCTATTGATGTTATTGATGCTATTGATGTTATTGATGCTATTGATGTTATTAATGCTATTGATGTTATTGATGTTATTGATGTTATTGATGTTATTAATGTTATTGATGTTATTGATGTTATTGATGTTATTGATGCTATTGATGCTGTTGATGCTATTGATGTTATGGATGTTATTGATGTTATTGATGTTATTGATGCTATTGATGTTATTAATGCTATTGATGTTATTGATGTTATTGATGTTATTGATGTTATTGATGCTATTGATGTTATTGATGCTATTGATGTTATTGATGCTATTGATGTTATTGATGCTATTGATGTTATTGATGCTATTGATGTTATTAATGCTATTGATGTTATTGATGTTATTGATGTTATTGATGTTATTGATGTTATTGATGCTATTGATGTTATTGATGCTATTGATGTTATTGATGCTATTGATGTTATTGATGTTATTGATGTTATTGATGTTATTGATGTTCTTGATGTTATTGATGTTATTGATGTTATTGATGTTATTGATGCTATTGATGCTATTGATGCTATTGATGTTATTGATGCTATTGATGCTATTGATGTTATTGATGTTATTGATGCTATTGATGCTATTGATGCTATTGATGTTATTGATGCTATTGATGTTATTGATGTTATTGATGTTATTGATGTTATTGATGTTATTGATGTTAGTGATGTTATTAATGTTATTGATGTCATTGACGTTATTGATGCTATTGATGTTATTGATGCTATTGATGCTATTGATGTTATTGATGTTATTGATGTTATTGATGTTATTGATGCTATTGATGTTATTGATGTTATTGATGCTATTGATGTTATTGATGTTATTGATGTTATTGATGCTATTGATGTTATTGATGTTATTGATGTTATTGATGTTATTGATGTTATTGATGTTATTGATGTTATTGATGTTATTGATGTTATTGATGTTATTGATGTTATTGATGTTATTGATGTTATTGATGTTATTGATGTTATTGATGTTATTGATATTATTGATGTTATTGATGTTATTGATGTTATTGATGTTATTGATTTTATTGATGTTATTGATGGTATTGATGTTATTGATGCTATTGATGTTATTGATGTTATTGATGCTATTGATATTATTGATGCTATTGATGTTATTGATGTTATTAATGGTATTGATGCTATTGATGTTATTGATGCTATTGATGCTATTGATGTTATTAATGTTATTGATGTTATTGATGTTATTGATGTTATTGATGTTATTGATGTTATTGATGTTATTGATGTTATTGATGTTATTGATGTTATTGATGTTATTGATGTTATTGATGTTATTGATGCTATTGATGTTATTGATGCTATTGATGTTATTGATGCTATTGATGTTATTGATGCTATTGATGCTATTGATGTTATTGATGTTATTGATGTTATTGATGTTATTGATGTTATTGATGTTGTTGATGTTATTGATGTTATTGATGCTATTGATGTTATTGATGTTATTAATGTTATTGATGTTATTGATGTTATTGATGTTATTGATGTTATTGATGTTATTGATGCTATTGATGCTATTGATGCTATTGATGCTATTGATGTTATTAATGCTATTGATGTTATTGATGTTATTGATGCTATTGATGTTATTGATGTTATTGATGCTATTGATGCTATTGATGCTATTGATGTTATTGATGCTATTGATGTTATTGATGCTATTGATGCTATTGATGTTATTGATGTTATTGATGCTATTGATGCTATTGATGCTATTGATGTTATTGATGCTATTGATGTTATTGATGCTATTGGATGCTATTGATGCTATTGATGTTATTGATGCTATTGATGCTATTGATGCTATTGATGCTATTGATGCTATTGATGCTATTGATGCTATTGATGCTATTGATGCTATTGATGTTATTGATGCTATTGATGCTATTGATGCTATTTATCTTATTGATGCAATTGATGGTATTGATGCTATTGATGTTATTGATGCTATTGATGCTATTAATGCTATTGATGTTATTGATGCTATTGATGCTATTGATGCTATTGATGCTATTGATGTTATTGATGCTATTGACGCTATTGATGCTATTGATGTTATTGATGCTATTGATGCTATTGATGTTATTGATGTTATTGATGTTATTGATGTTATTGATGTTATTGATGCTATTGATATTATTGATGCTATTGATGTTATTGATGCTATTGATATTATTGATGCTATTGATGTTATTGATGTTCTTGATGTTATTGATGTTATTGATGTTATTGATGTTATTGATGCTATTGATGCTATTGATGCTATTGATGTTATTGATGCTATTGATGCTATTGATGTTATTGATGTTATTGATGCTATTGATGCTATTGATGCTATTGATGTTATTGATGCTATTGATATTATTGATGCTATTGATGCTATTGATGCTATTGATGTTATTGATGCTATTGATGTTATTGATGTTATTGATGTTATTGATGCTATTGATGTTATTGATGTTATTGATGCTATTGATGTTATTGATGTTATTTATGTTAATGATGCTATTGATGCTACTGATGCTATTGATGCTATTTATCTTATTGATGCAATTGATGGTATTGATGCTATTGATGTTATTGATGCTATTGATGCTATTAATGCTATTGATGTTATTGATGCTATTGATATTATTGATGCTATTGATGTTATTGATGTTCTTGATGTTATTGATGTTATTGATGTTATTGATGTTATTGATGCTATTGATGCTATTGATGCTATTGATGTTATTGATGCTATTGATGCTATTGATGTTATTGATGTTATTGATGCTATTGATGCTATTGATGCTATTGATGTTATTGATGCTATTGATGTTATTGATGCTATTGGATACTATTGATGCTATTGATGTTATTGATGCTATTGATGCTATTAATGCTATTGATGCTATTGATGCTATTGATGCTATTTATGCTATTGATGCTATTGATGTTATTGATGTTATTGATGTTATTGATGCTATTGATGCTACTGATGCTATTGATGCTATTTATCTTATTGATGCAATTGATGGTATTGATGCTATTGATGTTATTGATGCTATTGATGCTATTAATGCTATTGATGTTATTGATGCTATTGATGCTATTGATGCTATTGATGCTATTGATGTTATTGATGCTATTGACGCTATTGATGCTATTGATGTTATTGATGCTATTGATGCTATTGATGTTATTGATGTTATTGATGTTATTGATGTTATTGATGTTATTGATGCTATTGATATTATTGATGCTATTGATGTTATTGATGTTATTGATGTTATTGATGTTATTGATGCTATTGATGTTATTGATGCTATTGATGTTATTGATGCTATGGATGTTATTGATGCTATTGATGCTATTGATGTTATTGATGCTATTGATGTTATTGATGTTATTGATGGTATTGATGTTATTGATGCCATTGATTTTATTGATGTTATTGATGTTATTGATGCTATTGATATTATTGATGCTATTGATGCTATTGATGCTATTGATGTTATTGATGCTATTGATGTTATTGATGTTATTGATGTTATTGATGCTATTGATGTTATTGATGTTATTGATGCTATTGATGTTATTGATGTTATTTATGTTAATGATGTTATTGATGCTATTGATGTTATTGATGCTATTGATGTTATTGATGCTATTGATGTTATTGATGCTATTGATGTTATTGATGCTATTGATGTTATTGATCTTATTGATGTTATTGATGTTATTGATGCTATTGATGTTATTGATGCTATTGATGTTATTGATTCTATTGATGTTATTGATGCTATTGATGATATTGATGCTATTGATGTTATTGATACTATTGATGTTATTGATGTTATTGATGTTATTAATGTGATTGATGTTATTGATGTTATTGATGTTATTGATGTTATTGATGTTATTGATGTTATTGATGTTAGTGATGTTATTGATGTTATTGATGTTATTGATGCTATTGATGCTATTGATATTATTGATGTTATTGATGCTATTGATGCTGTTGATGCTATTGATGTTATTGATGTTATTAATGTTATTAATGCTATTGATGCTATTGATGTTATTGATATTATTGATGTTATTGATGCTATTGATGTTACTGATGCTATTAATGTTATTCATGCTATTGATGTTATTGATGCTATTGATGTTATTGATGCTATTGATGTTATTGATGCTATTGATGCTATTGATGCTATTGATGTTATTGATGCCATTGATGCTATTGATGCTATTGATGCTATTGATGTTATTGATGCTATTGATGCTATTGATGTTATTGATGCTATTGATGGTATTGATGCTATTGATGTTATTGATGTTATTGATGTTATTGATGCTATTGATGTTATTGATGTTATTGATGTTATTGATGCTATTGATGTTATTGATGTTATTGATGTTATTGATGCTATTTATGTTATTGATGTTATTGATGTGATTGATGCTATTGATGTTATTGATGTTATTGATGTAATTGATGTTATTGATGTTATTGATGTAATTGATGTTATTGATGTTATTGATGTTATTGATGTTATTGATGTTATTGATGTTATTGATGTTATTGATGTTATTGATGTTATTGATGTTATTGATGTTATTGATGTTATTGATGTTATTGATGTTATTGATGTTATTGATGTTATTGATGCTATTGATCTTATTGATGCTATTGATGTTATTGATGCTATTGATGCTATTGATGCTATTGATGCTATTGATGCTATTGATGCTATTGATGTTATTGATGCCATTGATGCTATTGATGCTATTGATGCTATTGATGTTATTGATGCTATTGATGCTATTGATGCTAGTGATGTTATTGATGCTATTGATGTTATTGATGCTATTGATGTTATTGATGCTATTGATGCTATTGATGCTATTGATGTTATTGATGCTATTGATGCTATTGATGCTATTGATGTTATTGATGCTATTGATGTTATTGATGCTATTGATGTTATTGATGCTATTGATGTTATTGATGTTATTGATGTTATTGATGCTATTGATGTTATTGATGTTATTGATGTTATTGATGTTATTGATGTTATTGAGGCTATTGATGTTATTGATGTTATTGATGCTATTGATGCTATTGATGTTATTGATGTTATTAATGTTATTGATGCTATTGATGCTATTGATGCTATTGATGTTATTGATGTTATTAATGTTATTGATGCTATTGATGTTATTGATGTTATTGATGCTATTGATGTTATTGATGCTATTGATGTTATTGATGTTATTGATGTTATTGATGTTATTGATGCTATTGATGTTATTGATGCTATTGATGCTATTGATGTTATTAATGTTATTGATGCTATTGATGTTATTGATGCTATTGATGTTATTGATGTTATTGATGCTATTGATGTTATTGATGTTATTGATGTTATTGATGCTATTGATGTTATTGATGTTATTGATGTTATTGATGTTATTGATGTTATTGATGCTATTGATGTTATTGATGCTATTGATGTTATTGATGCTATTGATGTTATTGATGCTATTGATGTTATTGATGCTATTGATGTTATTGATGCTATTGATGTTATTGATGCTATTGATGTTATTGATGCTATTGATGTTATTAATGCTATTGATGTTATTGATGTTATTGATGTTATTGATGTTATTAATGTTATTGATGTTATTGATGTTATTGATGTTATTGATGCTATTGATGCTGTTGATGCTATTGATGTTATGGATGTTATTGATGTTATTGATGTTATTGATGGTATTGATGTTATTAATGCTATTGATGTTATTGATGTTATTGATGTTATTGATGTTATTGATGCTATTGATGTTATTGATGCTATTGATGTTATTGATGCTATTGATGTTATTGATGCTATTGATGTTATTGATGCTATTGATGTTATTAATGCTATTGATGTTATTGATGTTATTGATGTTATTGATGTTATTGATGTTATTGATGCTATTGATGTTATTGATGCTATTGATGTTATTGATGCTATTGATGCTATTGATGCTATTGATGTTATTGATGCTATTGATGTTATTAATGCTATTGATGTTATTGATGTTATTGATGTTATTGATGTTATTGATGTTCTTGATGTTATTGATGTTATTGATGTTATTGATGTTATTGATGCTATTGATGCTATTGATGCTATTGATGTTATTGATGCTATTGATGCTATTGATGTTATTGATGTTATTGATGCTATTGATGCTATTGATGCTATTGTTGTTATTAATGCTATTGATGTTATTGATGTTATTGATGTTATTGATGTTATTGATGTTATTGATGTTCTTGATGTTATTGATGTTATTGATGTTATTGATGTTATTGATGCTATTGATGCTATTGATGCTATTGATGTTATTGATGCTATTGATGCTATTGATGTTATTGATGTTATTGATGCTATTGATGCTATTGATGCTATTGATGTTATTGATGCTATTGATGTTATTGATGTTATTGATGTTATTGATGTTATTGATGTTATTGATGTTAGTGATGTTATTGATGTTATTGATGTCATTGACGTTATTGATGCTATTGATGTTATTGATGCTATTGATGCTATTGATGTTATTGATGTTATTGATGTTATTGATGTTATTGATGCTATTGATGTTATTGATGTTATTGATGCTATTGATGTTATTGATGTTATTGATGTTATTGATGCTATTGATGTTATTGATGTTATTGATGTTATTGATGTTATTGATGTTATTGATGTTATTGATGTTATTGATGTTATTGATGTTATTGATGTTATTGATGTTATTGATGTTATTGATGTTATTGATATTATTGATGTTATTGATGTTATTGATGTTATTAATGTTATTGATTTTATTGATGTTATTGATGGTATTGATGTTATTGATGCTATTGATGTTATTGATGTTATTGATGCTATTGATATTATTGATGCTATTGATGTTATTGATGTTATTAATGTTATTGATGCTATTGATGTTATTGATGCTATTGATGCTATTAATGTTATTAATGTTATTGATGTTATTGATGTTATTGATGTTATTGATGTTATTGATGTTATTGATGTTATTGATGTTATTGATGTTATTGATGTTATTGATGTTATTGATGTTATTGATGCTATTGATGTTATTGATGCTATTGATGTTATTAATGTTATTGATGTTATTGATGTTATTGATGTTATTGATGTTATTGATGTTATTGATGTTATTGATGTTATTGATGTTATTGATGTTATTGATGTTATTGATGTTATTGATGTTATTGATGTTATTGATGCTATTGATGTTATTGATGCTATTGATGTTATTGATGCTATTGATGTTATTGATGCTATTGATGCTATTGATGTTATTGATGCTATTGATGTTATTAATGCTATTGATGTTATTGATGTTATTGATGTTATTGATGTTATTGATGTTCTTGATGTTATTGATGTTATTGATGTTATTGATGTTATTGATGCTATTGATGCTATTGATGCTATTGATGTTATTGATGCTATTGATGCTATTGATGTTATTGATGTTATTGATGCTATTGATGCTATTGATGCTATTGTTGTTATTAATGCTATTGATGTTATTGATGTTATTGATGTTATTGATGTTATTGATGTTCTTGATGTTATTGATGTTATTGATGTTATTGATGTTATTGATGCTATTGATGTTATTGATGTTATTGATGTTATTGATGTTATTGATGTTATTGATGTTATTGATGCTATTGATATTATTGATGCTATTGATGTTATTGATGTTATTAATGCTATTGATGCTATTGATGTTATTGATGCTATTGATGTTATTGATGTTATTGATGTTATTGATGTTATTGATGTTATTGATGTTAGTGATGTTATTGATGTTATTGATGTCATTGACGTTATTGATGCTATTGATGTTATTGATGCTATTGATGCTATTGATGTTATTGATGTTATTGATGTTATTGATGTTATTGATGCTATTGATGTTATTGATGTTATTGATGCTATTGATGTTATTGATGTTATTGATGTTATTGATGCTATTGATGTTATTGATGTTATTGATGTTATTGATGTTATTGATGTTATTGATGTTATTGATGTTATTGATGTTATTGATGTTATTGATGTTATTGATGTTATTGATGTTATTGATGTTATTGATGTTATTGATATTATTGATGTTATTGATGTTATTGATGTTATTAATGTTATTGATTTTATTGATGTTATTGATGGTATTGATGTTATTGATGCTATTGATGTTATTGATGTTATTGATGCTATTGATATTATTGATGCTATTGATGTTATTGATGTTATTAATGTTATTGATGCTATTGATGTTATTGATGCTATTGATGCTATTAATGTTATTAATGTTATTGATGTTATTGATGTTATTGATGTTATTGATGTTATTGATGTTATTGATGTTATTGATGTTATTGATGTTATTGATGTTATTGATGTTATTGATGTTATTGATGTTATTGATGTTATTGATGCTATTGATGTTATTGATGCTATTGATGTTATTGATGCTATTGATGTTATTGATGCTATTGATGCTATTGATGTTATTGATGTTATTGATGTTATTGATGTTATTGATGTTATTGATGTTGTTGATGTTATTGATGTTATTGATGCTATTGATGTTATTGATGTTATTAATGTTATTGATGTTATTGATGTTATTGATGTTATTGATGTTATTGATGCTATTGATGCTATTGATGCTATTGATGCTATTGATGTTATTAATGCTATTGATGTTATTGATGTTATTGATGCTATTGATGTTATTGATGTTATTGATGCTATTGATGCTATTGATGCTATTGATGTTATTGATGCTATTGATGTTATTGATGCTATTGATGCTATTGATGTTATTGATGTTATTGATGCTATTGATGCTATTGATGCTATTGATGTTATTGATGCTATTGATGTTATTGATGCTATTGGATGCTATTGATGCTATTGATGTTATTGATGCTATTGATGCTATTGATGCTATTGATGCTATTGATGCTATTGATGCTATTGATGCTATTGATGCTATTGATGCTATTGATGTTATTGATGCTATTGATGGTATTGATGCTATTGATGTTATTGATGTTATTGATGTTATTGATGCTATTGATGTTATTGATGTTATTGATGTTATTGATGCTATTGATGTTATTGATGTTATTGATGTTATTGATGCTATTGATGCTATTGATGCTATTGATGTTATTGATGCTATTGATATTATTGATGCTATTGATGCTATTGATGCTATTGATGTTATTGATGCTATTGATGTTATTGATGTTATTGATGTTATTGATGCTATTGATGTTATTGATGTTATTGATGCTATTGATGTTATTGATGTTATTTATGTTAATGATGCTATTGATGCTACTGATGCTATTGATGCTATTTATCTTATTGATGCAATTGATGGTATTGATGCTATTGATGTTATTGATGCTATTGATGCTATTAATGCTATTGATGTTATTGATGCTATTGATATTATTGATGCTATTGATGTTATTGATGTTCTTGATGTTATTGATGTTATTGATGTTATTGATGTTATTGATGCTATTGATGCTATTGATGCTATTGATGTTATTGATGCTATTGATGCTATTGATGTTATTGATGTTATTGATGCTATTGATGCTATTGATGCTATTGATGTTATTGATGCTATTGATGTTATTGATGCTATTGGATACTATTGATGCTATTGATGTTATTGATGCTATTGATGCTATTGATGCTATTGATGCTATTGATGCTATTGATGCTATTGATGCTATTGATGCTATTGATGTTATTGATGTTATTGATGTTATTGATGCTATTGATGCTACTGATGCTATTGATGCTATTTATCTTATTGATGCAATTGATGGTATTGATGCTATTGATGTTATTGATGCTATTGGATACTATTGATGCTATTGATGTTATTGATGCTATTGATGCTATTGATGCTATTGATGTTATTGATGCTATTGATGCTATTGATGCTATTGATGTTATTGATGCTATTGATGTTATTGATGCTATTGGATACTATTGATGCTATTGATGTTATTGATGCTATTGATGCTATTGATGCTATTGATGCTATTGATGCTATTGATGCTATTGATGCTATTGATGTTATTGATGCTATTGACGCTATTGATGCTATTGATGTTATTGATGCTATTGATGCTATTGATGTTATTGATGTTATTGATGTTATTGATGTTATTGATGTTATTGATGCTATTGATATTATTGATGCTATTGATGTTATTGATGTTATTGATGTTATTGATGTTATTGATGCTATTGATGTTATTGATGCTATGGATGTTATTGATGCTATTGATGCTATTGATGTTATTGATGCTATTGATGTTATTGATGTTATTGATGGTATTGATGTTATTGATGCCATTGATTTTATTGATGTTATTGATGTTATTGATGCTATTGATATTATTGATGCTATTGATGCTATTGATGCTATTGATGTTATTGATGCTATTGATGTTATTGATGTTATTGATGTTATTGATGCTATTGATGTTATTGATGTTATTGATGCTATTGATGTTATTGATGTTTTTTATGTTAATGATGTTATTGATGCTATTGATGTTATTGATGCTATTGATGTTATTGATGCTATTGATGTTATTGATGCTATTGATGTTATTGATGCTATTGATGTTATTGATCTTATTGATGTTATTGATGTTATTGATGCTATTGATGTTATTGATGCTATTGATGTTATTGATTCTATTGATGTTATTGATGCTATTGATGATATTGATGCTATTGATGTTATTGATACTATTGATGTTATTGATGTTATTGATGTTATTGATGTGATTGATGTTATTGATGTTATTGATGTTATTGATGTTATTGATGTTATTGATGTTATTGATGTTAGTGATGTTATTGATGTTATTGATGTTATTGATGCTATTGATGCTATTGATATTATTGATGTTATTGATGCTATTGATGCTGTTGATGCTATTGATGTTATTGATGTTATTAATGTTATTAATGCTATTGATGCTATTGATGTTATTGATATTATTGATGTTATTGATGCTATTGATGTTACTGATGCTATTAATGTTATTCATGCTATTGATGTTATTGATGCTATTGATGTTATTGATGCTATTGATGTTATTGATGCTATTGATGCTATTGATGCTATTGATGTTATTGATGCCATTGATGCTATTGATGCTATTGATGCTATTGATGTTATTGATGCTATTGATGCTATTGATGTTATTGATGCTATTGATGGTATTGATGCTATTGATGTTATTGATGTTATTGATGTTATTGATGCTATTGATGTTATTGATGTTATTGATGTTATTGATGCTATTGATGTTATTGATGTTATTGATGTTATTGATGCTATTTATGTTATTGATGTTATTGATGTGATTGATGCTATTGATGTTATTGATGTTATTGATGTAATTGATGTTATTGATGTTATTGATGTAATTGATGTTATTGATGTTATTGATGTTATTGATGTTATTGATGTTATTGATGTTATTGATGTTATTGATGTTATTGATGTTATTGATGTTATTGATGTTATTGATGTTATTGATGTTATTGATGTTATTGATGTTATTGATGTTATTGATGTTATTGATGCTATTGATCTTATTGATGCTATTGATGTTATTGATGGTATTGATGCTATTGATGCTATTGATGCTATTGATGCTATTGATGCTATTGATGTTATTGATGCCATTGATGCTATTGATGCTATTGATGCTATTGATGTTATTGATGCTATTGATGCTATTGATGCTAGTGATGTTATTGATGCTATTGATGTTATTGATGCTATTGATGTTATTGATGCTATTGATGCTATTGATGCTATTGATGTTATTGATGCTATTGATGCTATTGATGCTATTGATGTTATTGATGCTATTGATGTTATTGATGCTATTGATGTTATTGATGCTATTGATGTTATTGATGTTATTGATGTTATTGATGCTATTGATGTTATTGATGTTATTGATGTTATTGATGTTATTGATGTTATTGAGGCTATTGATGTTATTGATGTTATTGATGCTATTGATGCTATTGATGTTATTGATGTTATTAATGTTATTGATGCTATTGATGCTATTGATGCTATTGATGTTATTGATGTTATTAATGTTATTGATGCTATTGATGTTATTGATGTTATTGATGCTATTGATGTTATTGATGCTATTGATGTTATTGATGTTATTGATGTTATTGATGTTATTAATGCTATTGATGTTATTGATGCTATTGATGCTATTGATGTTATTAATGTTATTGATGCTATTGATGTTATTGATGCTATTGATGTTATTGATGTTATTGATGCTATTGATGTTATTGATGTTATTGATGTTATTGATGCTATTGATGTTATTGATGTTATTGATGTTATTGATGTTATTGATGTTATTGATGCTATTGATGTTATTGATGCTATTGATGTTATTGATGCTATTGATGTTATTGATGCTATTGATGTTATTGATGCTATTGATGTTATTGATGCTATTGATGTTATTGATGCTATTGATGTTATTGATGCTATTGATGTTATTAATGCTATTGATGTTATTGATGTTATTGATGTTATTGATGTTATTAATGTTATTGATGTTATTGATGTTATTGATGTTATTGATGCTATTGATGCTGTTGATGCTATTGATGTTATGGATGTTATTGATGTTATTGATGTTATTGATGCTATTGATGTTATTAATGCTATTGATGTTATTGATGTTATTGATGTTATTGATGTTATTGATGCTATTGATGTTATTGATGCTATTGATGTTATTGATGCTATTGATGTTATTGATGCTATTGATGTTATTGACGCTATTGATGTTATTAATGCTATTGATGTTATTGATGTTATTGATGTTATTGATGTTATTGATGTTATTGATGCTATTGATGTTATTGATGCTATTGATGTTATTGATGCTATTGATGTTATTGATGTTATTGATGTTATTGATGTTATTGATGTTCTTGATGTTATTGATGTTATTGATGTTATTGATGTTATTGATGCTATTGATGCTATTGATGCTATTGATGTTATTGATGCTATTGATGCTATTGATGTTATTGATGTTATTGATGCTATTGATGCTATTGATGCTATTGATGTTATTGATGCTATTGATGTTATTGATGTTATTGATGTTATTGATGTTATTGATGTTATTGATGTTAGTGATGTTATTGATGTTATTGATGTCATTGACGTTATTGATGCTATTGATGTTATTGATGCTATTGATGCTATTGATGTTATTGATGTTATTGATGTTATTGATGTTATTGATGCTATTGATGTTATTGATGTTATTGATGCTATTGATGTTATTGATGTTATTGATGTTATTGATGCTATTGATGTTATTGATGTTATTGATGTTATTGATGTTATTGATGTTATTGATGTTATTGATGTTATTGATGTTATTGATGTTATTGATGTTATTGATGTTATTGATGTTATTGATGTTATTGATATTATTGATGTTATTGATGTTATTGATGTTATTAATGTTATTGATTTTATTGATGTTATTGATGGTATTGATGTTATTGATGCTATTGATGTTATTGATGTTATTGATGCTATTGATATTATTGATGCTATTGATGTTATTGATGTTATTAATGTTATTGATGCTATTGATGTTATTGATGCTATTGATGCTATTAATGTTATTAATGTTATTGATGTTATTGATGTTATTGATGTTATTGATGTTATTGATGTTATTGATGTTATTGATGTTATTGATGTTATTGATGTTATTGATGTTATTGATGTTATTGATGTTGTTGATGTTATTGATGCTATTGATGTTATTGATGCTATTGATGTTATTGATGCTATTGATGTTATTGATGCTATTGATGCTATTGATGTTATTGATGTTATTGATGTTATTGATGTTATTGATGTTATTGATGTTGTTGATGTTATTGATGTTATTGATGCTATTGATGTTATTGATGTTATTAATGTTATTGATGTTATTGATGTTATTGATGTTATTGATGTTATTGATGCTATTGATGCTATTGATGCTATTGATGCTATTGATGTTATTAATGCTATTGATGTTATTGATGTTATTGATGCTATTGATGTTATTGATGTTATTGATGCTATTGATGCTATTGATGCTATTGATGTTATTGATGCTATTGATGTTATTGATGCTATTGATGCTATTGATGTTATTGATGTTATTGATGCTATTGATGCTATTGATGCTATTGATGTTATTGATGCTATTGATGTTATTGATGCTATTGGATGCTATTGATGCTATTGATGTTATTGATGCTATTGATGCTATTGATGCTATTGATGCTATTGATGCTATTGATGCTATTGATGCTATTGATGCTATTGATGCTATTGATGTTATTGATGCTATTGATGGTATTGATGCTATTGATGTTATTGATGTTATTGATGTTATTGATGCTATTGATGTTATTGATGTTATTGATGTTATTGATGCTATTGATGTTATTGATGTTATTGATGTTATTGATGCTATTTATGTTATTGATGTTATTGATGTGATTGATGCTATTGATGTTATTGATGTTATTGATGTAATTGATGTAATTGATGTTATTGATGTTATTGATGTAATTGATGTTATTGATGTTATTGATGTTATTGATGTTATTGATGTTATTGATGTTATTGATGTTATTGATGTTATTGATGTTATTGATGTTATTGATTTTATTGATGTTATTGATGTTATTGATGTTATTGATGTTATTGATGTTATTGATGCTATTGATCTTATTGATGCTATTGATGTTATTGATGCTATTGATGCTATTGATGCTATTGATGCTATTGATGCTATTGATGCTATTGATGTTATTGATGCCATTGATGCTATTGATGCTATTGATGCTATTGATGTTATTGATGCTATTGATGCTATTGATGCTAGTGATGTTATTGATGCTATTGATGTTATTGATGCTATTGATGTTATTGATGCTATTGATGCTATTGATGCTATTGATGTTATTGATGCTATTGATGCTATTGATGCTATTGATGTTATTGATGCTATTGATGTTATTGATGCTATTGATGTTATTGATGCTATTGATGTTATTGATGTTATTGATGTTATTGATGCTATTGATGTTATTGATGTTATTGATGTTATTGATGTTATTGATGTTATTGATGTTATTGAGGCTATTGATGTTATTGATGTTATTGATGCTATTGATGCTATTGATGTTATTGATGTTATTAATGTTATTGATGTTATTGATGTTATTGATGTTATTGATGTTATTGATGTTATTGATGCTATTGATGTTATTGATGCTATTGATGTTATTGATGCTATTGATGCTATTGATGCTATTGATGCTATTGATGCTATTGATGTTATTGATGCTATTGATGGTATTGATGCTATTGATGTTATTGATGTTATTGATGTTATTGATGCTATTGATGTTATTGATGTTATTGATGTTATTGATGCTATTGATGTTATTGATGTTATTGATGTTATTGATGCTATTTATGTTATTGATGTTATTGATGTGATTGATGCTATTGATGTTATTGATGTTATTGATGTAATTGATGTAATTGATGTTATTGATGTTATTGATGTAATTGATGTTATTGATGTTATTGATGTTATTGATGTTATTGATGTTATTGATGTTATTGATGTTATTGATGTTATTGATGTTATTGATGTTATTGATGTTATTGATGTTATTGATGTTATTGATGTTATTGATGTTATTGATGTTATTGATGCTATTGATCTTATTGATGCTATTGATGTTATTGATGCTATTGATGCTATTGATGCTATTGATGCTATTGATGCTATTGATGCTATTGATGTTATTGATGCCATTGATGCTATTGATGCTATTGATGCTATTGATGTTATTGATGCTATTGATGCTATTGATGCTAGTGATGTTATTGATGCTATTGATGTTATTGATGCTATTGATGTTATTGATGCTATTGATGCTATTGATGCTATTGATGTTATTGATGCTATTGATGCTATTGATGCTATTGATGTTATTGATGCTATTGATGTTATTGATGCTATTGATGTTATTGATGCTATTGATGTTATTGATGTTATTGATGTTATTGATGCTATTGATGTTATTGATGTTATTGATGTTATTGATGTTATTGATGTTATTGATGTTATTGAGGCTATTGATGTTATTGATGTTATTGATGCTATTGATGCTATTGATGTTATTGATGTTATTAATGTTATTGATGTTATTGATGTTATTGATGTTATTGATGTTATTGATGTTATTGATGCTATTGATGTTATTGATGCTATTGATGTTATTGATGCTATTGATGTTATTGATGTTATTGATGTTATTGATGTTATTGATGTTATTGATGTTAGTGATGTTATTGATGTTATTGATGTCATTGACGTTATTGATGCTATTGATGTTATTGATGCTATTGATGCTATTGATGTTATTGATGTTATTGATGTTATTGATGTTATTGATGCTATTGATGTTATTGATGTTATTGATGCTATTGATGTTATTGATGTTATTGATGTTATTGATGCTATTGATGTTATTGATGTTATTGATGTTATTGATGTTATTGATGTTATTGATGTTATTGATGTTATTGATGTTATTGATGTTATTGATGTTATTGATGTTATTGATGTTATTGATGTTATTGATATTATTGATGTTATTGATGTTATTGATGTTATTGATGTTATTGATGTTATTGATTTTATTGATGTTATTGATGGTATTGATGTTATTGATGCTATTGATGTTATTGATGTTATTGATGCTATTGATATTATTGATGCTATTGATGTTATTGATGTTATTAATGTTATTGATGCTATTGATGTTATTGATGCTATTGATGCTATTGATGTTATTAATGTTATTGATGTTATTGATGTTATTGATGTTATTGATGTTATTGATGTTATTGATGTTATTGATGTTATTGATGTTATTGATGCTATTGATGTTATTGATGCTATTGATGTTATTGATGCTATTGATGTTATTGATGCTATTGATGCTATTGATGTTATTGATGTTATTGATGTTATTGATGTTATTGATGTTATTGATGTTGTTGATGTTATTGATGTTATTGATGCTATTGATGTTATTGATGTTATTAATGTTATTGATGTTATTGATGTTATTGATGTTATTGATTTTATTGATGCTATTGATGCTATTGATGCTATTGATGCTATTGATGTTATTAATGCTATTGATGTTATTGATGTTATTGATGCTATTGATGTTATTGATGTTATTGATGCTATTGATGCTATTGATGCTATTGATGTTATTGATGCTATTGATGTTATTGATGCTATTGGTGCTATTGATGTTATTGATGTTATTGATGCTATTGATGCTATTGATGCTATTGATGTTATTGATGCTATTGATGTTATTGATGCTATTGGATGCTATTGATGCTATTGATGTTATTGATGCTATTGATGCTATTGATGCTATTGATGCTATTGATGCTATTGATGCTATTGATGCTATTGATGCTATTGATGCTATTGATGCTATTGATGCTATTGATGTTATTGATGTTATTGATGCTATTGATGCTACTGATGCTATTGATGCTATTTATCTTATTGATGCAATTGATGGTATTGATGCTATTGATGTTATTGATGCTATTGATGCTATTAATGCTATTGATGTTATTGATGCTATTGATGCTATTGATGCTATTGATGCTATTGATGTTATTGATGCTATTGACGCTATTGATGCTATTGATGTTATTGATGCTATTGATGCTATTGATGTTATTGATGTTATTGATGTTATTGATGTTATTGATGTTATTGATGCTATTGATATTATTGATGCTATTGATGTTATTGATGCTATTGATATTATTGATGCTATTGATGTTATTGATGTTCTTGATGTTATTGATGTTATTGATGTTATTGATGTTATTGATGCTATTGATGCTATTGATGCTATTGATGTTATTGATGCTATTGATGCTATTGATGTTATTGATGTTATTGATGCTATTGATGCTATTGATGCTATTGATGTTATTGATGCTATTGATGTTATTGATGTTATTGATGTTATTGATGTTATTGATGTTATTGATGTTAGTGATGTTATTGATGTTATTGATGTCATTGACGTTATTGATGCTATTGATGTTATTGATGCTATTGATGCTATTGATGTTATTGATGTTATTGATGTTATTGATGTTATTGATGTTATTGATGCTATTGATGTTATTGATGTTATTGATGCTATTGATGTTATTGATGTTATTGATGTTATTGATGCTATTGATGGTATTGATGTTATTGATGTTATTGATGTTATTGATGTTATTGATGTTATTGATGTTATTGATGTTATTGATGTTATTGATGTTATTGATGTTATTGATATTATTGATGTTATTGATGTTATTGATGTTATTGATGTTATTGATTTTATTGATGTTATTGATGGTATTGATGTTATTGATGCTATTGATGTTATTGATGTTATTGATGCTATTGATATTATTGATGCTATTGATGTTATTGATGTTATTAATGTTATTGATGCTATTGATGTTATTGATGCTATTGATGCTATTGATGTTATTAATGTTATTGATGTTATTGATGTTATTGATGTTATTGATGTTATTGATGTTATTGATGTTATTGATGTTATTGATGTTATTGATGTTATTGATGTTATTGATGTTATTGATGTTATTGATGCTATTGATGTTATTGATGCTATTGATGTTATTGATGCTATTGATGTTATTGATGCTATTGATGCTATTGATGTTATTGATGTTATTGATGTTATTGATGTTATTGATGTTATTGATGTTGTTGATGTTATTGATGTTATTGATGCTATTGATGTTATTGATGTTATTAATGTTATTGATGTTATTGATGTTATTGATGTTATTGATGTTATTGATGTTATTGATGCTATTGATGCTATTGATGCTATTGATGCTATTGATGTTATTAATGCTATTGATGTTATTGATGTTATTGATGCTATTGATGTTATTGATGTTATTGATGCTATTGATGCTATTGATGCTATTGATGTTATTGATGCTATTGATGTTATTGATGCTATTGATGCTATTGATGTTATTGATGTTATTGATGCTATTGATGCTATTGATGCTATTGATGTTATTGATGCTATTGATGTTATTGATGCTATTGGATGCTATTGATGCTATTGATGTTATTGATGCTATTGATGCTATTGATGCTATTGATGCTATTGATGCTATTGATGCTATTGATGCTATTGATGCTATTGATGCTATTGATGTTATTGATGTTATTGATGCTATTGATGCTACTGATGCTATTGATGCTATTTATCTTATTGATGCAATTGATGGTATTGATGCTATTGATGTTATTGATGCTATTGATGCTATTAATGCTATTGATGTTATTGATGCTATTGATGCTATTGATGCTATTGATGTTATTGATGCTATTGACGCTATTGATGCTATTGATGTTATTGATGCTATTGATGCTATTGATGTTATTGATGTTATTGATGTTATTGATTTTATTGATGTTATTGATGGTATTGATGTTATTGATGCTATTGATGTTATTGATGTTATTGATGCTATTGATATTATTGATGCTATTGATGTTATTGATGTTATTAATGTTATTGATGCTATTGATGTTATTGATGCTATTGATGCTATTGATGTTATTAATGTTATTGATGTTATTGATGTTATTGATGTTATTGATGTTATTGATGTTATTGATGTTATTGATGTTATTGATGTTATTGATGTTATTGATGTTATTGATGTTATTGATGCTATTGATGTTATTGATGCTATTGATGTTATTGATGCTATTGATGTTATTGATGCTATTGATGCTATTGATGTTATTGATGTTATTGATGTTATTGATGGTATTGATGTTATTGATGCCATTGATTTTATTGATGTTATTGATGTTATTGATGCTATTGATATTATTGATGCTATTGATGTTATTGATGTTATTGATGCTATTGATGTTATTGATGCTATTGATGCTATTGATGTTATTGATGCTATTGATGTTATTGATGTTATTGATGTTATTGATGCTATTGATGTTATTGATGTTATTGATGCTATTGATGTTATTAATGTTATTGATGTTATTGATGTTATTGATGTTATTGATGTTATTGATGTTATTGATGTTATTGATGTTATTGATGTTATTGATGTTATTGATGTTATTGATGTTATTGATGTTATTGATGCTATTGATGTTATTGATGCTATTGATGTTATTGATGCTATTGATGTTATTGATGCTATTGATGCTATTGATGTTATTGATGTTATTGATGTTATTGATGGTATTGATGTTATTGATGCCATTGATTTTATTGATGTTATTGATGTTATTGATGCTATTGATATTATTGATGCTATTGATGTTATTGATGTTATTGATGCTATTGATGTTATTGATGCTATTGATGCTATTGATGCTATTGATGTTATTGATGCTATTGATGTTATTGATGCTATTGATGCTATTGATGTTATTGATGTTATTGATGGTATTGATGTTATTGATGCTATTGATGCTATTGATGCTATTGATGTTATTGATGCTATTGACGCCATTGATTTTATTGATGTTATTGATGTTATTGATGCTATTGATATTATTGATGCTATTGATGTTATTGATGTTATTGATGTTATTGATGGTATTGATGTTATTGATGCTATTGATGTTATTGATGTTATTGATGCTATTGATATTATTGATGCTATTGATGTTATTGATGTTATTAATGTTATTGATGCTATTGATGTTATTGATGCTATTGATGCTATTGATGTTATTAATGTTATTGATGTTATTGATGTTATTGATGTTATTGATGTTATTGATGTTATTGATGTTATTGATGTTATTGATGTTATTGATGTTATTGATGTTATTGATGTTATTGATGCTATTGATGTTATTGATGCTATTGATGTTATTGATGCTATTGATGTTATTGATGCTATTGATGCTATTGATGTTATTGATGTTATTGATGTTATTGATGGTATTGATGTTATTGATATTATTGATGTTATTGATGTTATTGATGTTATTGATGTTATTGATTTTATTGATGTTATTGATGGTATTGATGTTATTGATGCTATTGATGTTATTGATGTTATTGATGCTATTGATATTATTGATGCTATTGATGTTATTGATGTTATTAATGTTATTGATGCTATTGATGTTATTGATGCTATTGATGCTATTGATGTTATTAATGTTATTGATGTTATTGATGTTATTGATGTTATTGATGTTATTGATGTTATTGATGTTATTGATGTTATTGATGTTATTGATGTTATTGATGTTATTGATGTTATTGATGCTATTGATGTTATTGATGCTATTGATGTTATTGATGCTATTGATGTTATTGATGCTATTGATGCTATTGATGTTATTGATGTTATTGATGTTATTGATGTTATTGATGTTATTGATGTTATTGATGCTATTGATGCTATTGATGTTATTGATGTTATTGATGTTATTGATGGTATTGATGTTATTGATGCCATTGATTTTATTGATGTTATTGATGTTATTGATGCTATTGATATTATTGATGCTATTGATGTTATTGATGTTATTGATGCTATTGATGTTATTGATGCTATTGATGCTATTGATGTTATTGATGCTATTGATGTTATTGATGTTATTGATGTTATTGATGCTATTGATGTTATTGATGTTATTGATGTTATTGATGTTATTTATGTTAATGATGTTATTGATGCTATTAATGTTATTGATGCTATTGATGTTATTGATGTTATTGATGCTATTGATGTTATTGATGCTATTGATGTTATTGATGCTATTGATGTTATTGATGCTATTGATGTTATTGATCTTATTGATGTTATTGATGTTATTGATGCTATTGATGTTATTGATGCTATTGATGTTATTGATTCTATTGATGTTATTGATGCTATTGATGATATTGATGCTATTGATGTTATTGATACTATTGATGCTATTGATGCTATTGATGCTATTGATGCTATTGATGCTATTGATGTTATTGATGTTATTGATGTTATTGATGCTATTGATGTTATTGATGTTATTGATGTTATTGATGTTATTGATGTTATTGATGTTATTGATGTGATTGATGTTATTGATGTTATTGATGTTATTGATGTTATTGATGTTATTGAGGTTATTGATGTTATTGATGTTATTGATGTTATTGATGTTAGTGATGTTATTGATGTTATTGATGTTATTGATGCTATTGATGCTATTGATATTATTGATGTTATTGATGCTATTGATGCTATTGATGCTATTGATGTTATTGATGTTATTAATGTTATTAATGCTATTGATGCTATTGATGTTATTGATATTATTGATGTTATTGATGCTATTGATGTTACTGATGCTATTGATGTTATTCATGCTATTGATGTTATTGATGCTATTGATGTTATTGATGCTATTGATGTTATTGATGCTATTGATGCTATTGATACTATTGATGTTATTGATGCCATTGATGCTATTGATGCTATTGATGCTATTGATGTTATTGATGCTATTGATGCTATTGATGCTATTGATGTTATTGATGCTATTGATGCTATTGATGCTATTGATGTTATTGATGTTATTGATGTTATTGATGCTATTGATGTTATTGATGTTATTGATGTTATTGATGCTATTGATGTTATTGATGTTATTGATGTTATTGATGCTATTTATGTTATTGATGTTATTGATGTGATTGATGCTATTGATGTTATTGATGTTATTGATGTAATTGATGTTATTGATGTAATTGATGTTATTGATGTTATTGATGTTATTGATGTTATTGATGTTATTGATGTTATTGATGTTATTGATGTTATTGATGTTATTGATGTTATTGATGTTATTGATGTTATTGATGTTATTGATGTTATTGATGTTATTGATGTTATTGATGTTATTGATGTTATTGATGTTATTGATGTTATTGATGTTATTGATGTTATTGATGTTATTGATGTTATTGATGTTATTGATGTTATTGATGTTATTGATGTTATTGATGCTATTGATGTTATTGATGCTATTGATGTTATTGATGCTATTGATGCTATTGATGCTATTGATGCTATTGATGCTATTGATGTTATTGATGCCATTGATGCTATTGATGCTATTGATGCTATTGATGTTATTGATGCTATTGATGCTATTGATGCTATTGATGCTATTGATGTTATTGATGCTATTGATGTTATTGATGCTATTGATGTTATTGATGCTATTGATGCTATTGATGCTATTGATGTTATTGATGCTATTGATGCTATTGATGCTATTGATGTTATTGATGCTATTGATGTTATTGATGCTATTGATGTTATTGATGCTATTGATGTTATTGATGTTATTGATGCTATTGATGTTATTGATGCTATTGATGTTATTGATGCTATTGATGTTATTGATGCTATTGATGTTATTGATGTTATTGATGTTATTGATGTTATTGATGCTATTGATGTTATTGATGCTATTGATGTTATTGATGCTATTGATGATATTGATGCTATTGATGTTATTAATACTATTGATGCTATTGATGCTATTGATGCTATTGATGCTATTGATGTTATTGATGTTATTGATGTTATTGATGCTATTGATGTTATTGATGCTATTGATGTTATTGATGCTATTGATGTTATTGATGCTATTGATGCTATTGATGTTATTGATGTTATTGATGTTATTGATGTTATTGATGCTATTGATGTTATTGATGCTATTGATGCTATTGATGCTATTGATGTTATTGATGCTACTGATGCTATTGATACTTTTGATGTTATTGATGGTATTGATGTTATTGATGTTATTGATGTTATTGATGTTATTGATGTTATTGATGTTATTGATGCTATTGATGTTATTGATGCTATTGATGTTATTGATGTAATTGATGTTATTGATGTTATTGATGTTATTGATGCTATTGATGTTATTGATGTTATTGATGCTATTGATGCTATTGATGTTATTGATGCTATTGATGCTATTGATGCTATTGATGCTATTAATGCTATTGATGTTATTGATGCTATTGATGCTATTGATGTTATTGATGTTATTGATGTTATTGATGCTATTGATGTTATTGATGCTATTGATGCTATTGATGCTATTGATGCTATTGATGTTATTGATGCTATTGGCGCTATTAATGCTATTGATGTTATTGATGCTATTGATGTTATTGATGTTATTGATGTTATTGATGTTATTGATGCTATTGATGTTATTGATGCTATTGATGTTATTGATGCTATTGATGATATTGATGCTATTGATGTTATTAATACTATTGATGCTATTAATGCTATTGATGCTATTGATGCTATTGATGTTATTGATGTTATTGATGTTATTGATGCTATTGATGTTATTGATGCTATTGATGTTATTGATGCTATTGATGTTATTGATGCTATTGATGCTATTGATGTTATTGATGTTATTGATGTTATTGATGTTATTGATGCTATTGATGTTATTGATGCTATTGATGCTATTGATGCTATTGATGTTATTGATGCTACTGATGCTATTGATACTTTTGATGTTATTGATGCTATTGATGTTATTGATGTTATTGATGTTATTGATGTTATTGATGTTATTGATGTTATTGATGCTATTGATGTTATTGATGCTATTGATGTTATTGATGTAATTGATGTTATTGATGTTATTGATGTTATTGATGCTATTGATGTTATTGATGTTATTGATGCTATTGATGCTATTGATGTTATTGATGCTATTGATGCTATTGATGCTATTGATGCTATTAATGCTATTGATGTTATTGATGCTATTGATGCTATTGATGTTATTGATGTTATTGATGTTATTGATGCTATTGATGTTATTGATGCTATTGATGCTATTGATGCTATTGATGCTATTGATGTTATTGATGCTATTGGCGCTATTAATGCTATTGATGTTATTGATGCTATTGATGCTATTGATGTTATTGATGTTATTGATGCTATTGATGCTATTGATGCTATTGATGCTATTGATGTTATTTTTGCTATTGATGTTATTGATGTTATTGATGCTATTGATGTTATTGATGTTATTGATGTTATTGATGTTATTTATGTTATTGATGCTAATGATGTTATTGATGTTATTAATGTTATTGATGCTATTGATGTTATTGATGCTATTGATGTTATTGATGCTATTGATGTTATTGATGCTATTGATGTTATTGATGTTATTGATGATATTGATGTTATTGATGCTATTGATGTTATTGATGCTATTGATGTTATTGATGCTATTGATGTTACTGATGCTATTGATGTTATTGATGTTATTGACGTTATTGATGCTATTGATGTTATTGATGCTATTGATGTTAGTGATGTTATTGATGTTATTGATGCTATTGATGTTATTGATGTTATTGATGTTATTGATGCTATTGATGGTATTGATGTTATTGATGTTATTGATGCTATTGATGTTATTGATGTTATTGATGCTATTGATGTTATTGATGTTATTGATGTTATTGATGTTATTGATGTTATTGATGTTATTGATGTTATTGATGTTATTGATATTATTGATGTTATTGATGTTATTGATGTTATTGATGTTATTGATTTTATTGATGTTATTGATGGTATTGATGTTATTGATGCTATTAATGTTATTGATGTTATTGATGCTATTGATATTATTGATGCTATTGATGTTATTGATGTTATTGATGCTATTGATGCTATTGATGCTATTGATGCTATTGATGTTATTGATGTTATTGATGCTATTGATGTTATTGATGCTATTGATGCTATTGATGTTATTGATATTATTGATGTTATTGATGCTATTGATGTTACTGATGCTATTGATGTTATTCATGCTATTGATGTTATTGATGCTATTGATGTTATTGATGCTATTGATGCTATTGATGCTATTGATGTTATTGATGCTATTGATGCTATTGATGCTATTGATGCTATTGATGTTATTGATGCTATTGATGCTATTGATGCTATTGATGTTATTGATGCTATTGATGCTATTGATGCTATTGATGTTATTGATGTTATTGATGCTTTTGATGCTATTGATTTTATTGATGTTATTGATGTTATTGATGCTATTGATGTTATTGATGTTATTGATGCTATTTATGTTATTAATGTTATTGATGTGATTGATGTAATTGATGTTATTGATGTTACTGATGTTATTGATGTTATTGATGTTATTGATGTTATTGATGTTATTGATGTTATTGATGTTATTGATGTTATTGATGTTATTGATGTTATTGATGTTATTGATGTTATTGATGTTATTGATGTTATTGATGTTATTGATGTTATTGATGTTATTGATGTTATTGATGTTACTGATGTTATTGATGTTATTGATGTTATTGATGTTATTGATGTTATTGATGTTATTGATGTTATTGATGTTATTGATGTTATTGATGTTATTGATGCTATTGATGTTATTGATGCTATTGATGTTATTGATGCTATTGATGCTATTGATGCTATTGATGTTATTGATGCTATTGATGCTATTGATGCTATTGATGTTATTGATGCTATTGATGTTATTGATGTTATTGATGTTATTGATGTTATTGATGTTATTGATGCTATTGATGTTATTGATGCTATTGATGCTATTGATGTTATTGATGTTATTGATGCTATTGATGCTATTGATGCTATTGATGTTATTGATGCTATTAATGCTATTAATGCTATTGATGTTATTAATGCTGTTGATGCTATTGATGTTTTTGATGCTATTGATGCTATTGATGATATTAATGCTATTGATGCTATTAATGTTATTGATGATATTGATGTTATTGATGTTATTGATGTTATTGATGCTATTGATGTTATTGATGCTATTAATGTTATTGATGCTATTGATGCTATTGATGCTATTGATGTTATTGATGCTATTGATGCTATTGATGCTATTGATGTTATTGATGCTATTGATGCTATTGATGCTATTGATGCTATTGATGATATTAATGCTATTGATGCTATTAATGTTATTGATGATATTGATGTTATTGATGTTATTGATGTTATTGATGTTATTGATGCTATTGATGTTATTGATGCTATTAATGTTATTGATGCTATTGATGCTATTGATGCTATTGATGTTATTGATGTTATTGATGCTATTGATGCTATTGATGTTATTGATGCTATTGATGGTATTGATGCTATTGATGCTATTGATGCTATTGATGTTATTGATGCTATTGATGCTATTGATGCTATTGATGTTATTGATGCTATTGATGCTATTGATGCTATTGATGTTATTGATGCTATTGATGCTATTGATGCTGTTGATGTTATTGATGTTATTGATGCTATTGATGTTATTGATGTTATTGATGTTATTGATGCTATTGATGTTATTGATGTTATTGATGCTATTGATGCTATTGATGCTATTGATGTTATTGATGCTAATGATGTTATTGATGCTATTGATGTTATTAATGCTATTAATGTTATTGATGTTATTGATGTTATTGATGCTATTGATGTTATTGATGTTATTGATGTTATTGATGTTATTGATGCTATTGATGCTATTGATGCTATTGATGCTATTGATGTTATTGATGCTATTGATGTTATTGATGCTATTGATGCTATTGATGTTATTGATGCTATTGATGTTATTGATGCTATTGATGCTATTGATGCTATTAATGTTATTGATGTTATTGATGCTATTGATGCTATTGATGCTATTGATGCTATTGATGTTATTGATGCTATTGATGTTATTGATGCTATTGATGCTATTGATGTTATTGATGCTATTGATGTTATTGATGCTATTGATGCTATTGATGCTATTAATGTTATTGATGTTATTGATGCTATTGATGTTATTGATGCTATTGATGTTATTGATGCTATTGATGTTATTGATGCTATTGATGGTATTGATGCTATTGATGCTATTGATGCTATTGATGTTATTGATGCTATTGATGCTATTGATGCTATTGATGTTATTGATGCTATTGATGTTATTGATGCTATTGATGTTATTGATGCTATTGATGTTATTGATGCTATTGATGCTATTGATGCTATTAATGTTATTGATGTTATTGATGCTATTGATGTTATTGATGCTATTGATGTTATTATGCTATTGATGTTATTGATGCTATTGATGCTATTGATGCTGTTGATGTTATTGATGCTATTAATGTTATTGATGTTATTGATGCTATTGATGTTATTGATGCTATTGATGTTATTATGCTATTGATGTTATTGATGCTATTGATGGTATTGATGGTATTGATGCTATTGATGCTATTGATGCTATTGATGTTATTGATGCTATTGATGCTATTGATGCTATTGATGCTATTGATGATATTAATGCTATTGATGCTATTAATGTTATTGATGATATTGATGTTATTGATGTTATTGATGTTATTGATGTTATTGATGCTATTGATGTTATTGATGCTATTAATGTTATTGATGCTATTGATGCTATTGATGCTATTGATGTTATTGATGTTATTGATGCTATTGATGCTATTGATGTTATTGATGCTATTGATGTTATTGATGTTATTGATGCTATTGATGCTATTAATGTTATTGATGTTATTGATGCTATTGATGTTATTGATGCTATTGATGTTATGGATGCTATTGATGTTATTGATGCTATTAATGTTATTGATGTTATTGATGTTATTGATGCTATTAATGCTATTAATGTTATTGATGCTATTGATGCTATTGATGCTATTGATGCTATTGATGTTATTGATGCTATTGATGTTATTGATGCTATTGATGCTATTGATGTTATTGATGCTATTGATGTTATTGATGCTATTGATGCTATTGATGCTATTAATGTTATTGATGTTATTGATGCTATTGATGTTATTGATGCTATTGATGTTATTATGCTATTGATGTTATTGATGCTATTGATGGTATTGATGCTATTGATGCTATTGATGCTATTGATGTTATTGATGCTATTGATGCTATTGATGCTATTGATGTTATTGATGCTATTGATGCTATTGATGCTATTGATGCTATTGATGTTATTGATGCTATTGATGCTATTGATGCTGTTGATGTTATTGATGTTATTGATGCTATTGATGTTATTGATGTTATTGATGTTATTGATGCTATTGATGTTATTGATGTTATTGATGCTATTGATGCTATTGATGCTATTGATGTTATTGATGCTAATGATGTTATTGATGCTATTGATGTTATTGATGCTATTAATGTTATTGATGTTATTGATGTTATTGATGCTATTGATGTTATTGATGTTATTGATGTTATTGATGTTATTGATGTTATTGATGTTATTGATGTTATTGATGTTATTGATGTTATTGATGTTATTAATGTTATTGATGTTATTGATGTTATTGATGTTATTGATGCTATTGATTTTATTGATGTTATTGATGTTATTGATGCTATTGATGCTATTGATGCTATTGATGTTATTGATGTTATTGATGTTATTGATGTTATTGATGTTATTAATGTTATTGATGTTATTGATGTTATTGATGTTATTGATGCTATTGATGTTATTGATGTTATTGATGTTATTGATGCTATTGATGTTATTGATGCTATTGATGTTATTGATGTTATTGATGCTATTAATGCTATTGATGTTATTGATGCTAATGATGTTATTGATGCTATTGATGTTATTGATGCTATTAATGTTATTGATGTTATTGATGCTATTGATGGTATTGATGCTATTGATGCTATTGATGCTATTGATGTTATTGATGTTATTGATGTTATTGATGTTATTGATGCTATTGATGTTATTGATGCTATTGATGCTATTGATGCTATTGATGTTATTGATGCTATTGATGTTATTGATGCTATTGATGCTATTGATGCTATTAATGTTATTGATGTTATTGATGCTATTGATGTTATTGATGCTATTGATGTTATTATGCTATTGATGTTATTGATGCTATTGATGGTATTGATGCTATTGATGCTATTGATGCTATTGATGTTATTGATGCTATTGATGCTATTGATGCTATTGATGTTATTGATGCTATTGATGCTATTAATGCTATTGATGTTATTGATGCTATTGATGCTATTGATGCTGTTGATGTTATTGATGTTATTGATGCTATTGATGTTATTGATGTTATTGATGTTATTGATGCTATTGATGTTATTGATGTTATTGATGCTATTGATGCTATTGATGCTATTGATGTTATTGATGCTAATGATGTTATTGATGCTATTGATGTTATTGATGCTATTAATGTTATTGATGTTATTGATGTTATTGATGCTATTGATGTTATTGATGTTATTGATGTTATTGATGTTATTGATGCTATTGATGCTATTGATGCTATTGATGCTATTGATGTTATTGATGCTATTGATGTTATTGATGCTATTGATGCTATTGATGTTATTGATGCTATTGATGTTATTGATGCTATTGATGCTATTGATGCTATTAATGTTATTGATGTTATTGATGCTATTGATGTTATTGATGCTATTGATGTTATTGATGCTATTGATGTTATTGATGCTATTGATGGTATTGATGCTATTGATGCTATTGATGCTATTGATGTTATTGATGCTATTGATGCTATTGATGCTATTGATGTTATTGATGCTATTGATGTTATTGATGCTATTGATGCTATTGATGTTATTGATGCTATTGATGTTATTGATGCTATTGATGCTATTGATGCTATTAATGTTATTGATGTTATTGATGCTATTGATGTTATTGATGCTATTGATGTTATTATGCTATTGATGTTATTGATGCTATTGCTGGTATTGATGCTATTGATGCTATTGATGCTATTGATGTTATTGATGCTATTGATGCTATTGATGCTATTGATGTTATTGATGCTATTGATGCTATTGATGTTATTGATGCTATTGATGTTATTGATGCTATTGATGTTATTGATGCTATTGATGGTATTGATGCTATTGATGCTATTGATGCTATTGATGTTATTGATGCTATTGATGCTATTGATGCTATTGATGTTATTGATGCTATTGATGTTATTGATGCTATTGATGCTATTGATGTTATTGATGCTATTGATGTTATTGATGCTATTGATGCTATTGATGCTATTAATGTTATTGATGTTATTGATGCTATTGATGTTATTGATGCTATTGATGTTATTATGCTATTGATGTTATTGATGCTATTGATGGTATTGATGCTATTGATGCTATTGATGCTATTGATGTTATTGATGCTATTGATGCTATTGATGCTATTGATGTTATTGATGCTATTGATGTTATTGATGCTATTGATGCTATTGATGCTATTAATGTTATTGATGTTATTGATGCTATTGATGTTATTGATGCTATTGATGTTATTATGCTATTGATGCTATTGATGTTATTGATGTTATTGATGTTATTGATGTTATTGATGCTATTGATGTTATTGATGTTATTGATGTTATTGATGCTATTGATGTTATTGATGCTATTGATGTTATTGATGCTATTGATGATATTGATGCTATTGATGTTATTAATACTATTGATGCTATTGATGCTATTGATGCTATTGATGCTATTGATGTTATTGATGTTATTGATGTTATTGATGCTATTGATGTTATTGATGCTATTGATGTTATTGATGCTATTGATGTTATTGATGCTATTGATGCTATTGATGTTATTGATGTTATTGATGTTATTGATGTTATTGATGCTATTGATGTTATTGATGCTATTGATGCTATTGATGCTATTGATGTTATTGATGCTACTGATGCTATTGATACTTTTGATGTTATTGATGCTATTGATGTTATTGATGTTATTGATGTTATTGATGTTATTGATGTTATTGATGTTATTGATGCTATTGATGTTATTGATGCTATTGATGTTATTGATGTAATTGATGTTATTGATGTTATTGATGTTATTGATGCTATTGATGTTATTGATGTTATTGATGCTATTGATGCTATTGATGTTATTGATGCTATTGATGCTATTGATGCTATTGATGCTATTAATGCTATTGATGTTATTGATGCTATTGATGCTATTGATGTTATTGATGTTATTGATGTTATTGATGCTATTGATGTTATTGATGCTATTGATGCTATTGATGCTATTGATGCTATTGATGTTATTGATGCTATTGGCGCTATTAATGCTATTGATGTTATTGATGCTATTGATGCTATTGATGTTATTGATGTTATTGATGCTATTGATGCTATTGATGCTATTGATGCTATTGATGTTATTAATGCTATTGATGTTATTGATGTTATTGATGCTATTGATGTTATTGATGTTATTGATGTTATTGATGTTATTTATGTTATTGATGCTAATGATGTTATTGATGTTATTAATGTTATTGATGCTATTGATGTTATTGATGCTATTGATGTTATTGATGCTATTGATGTTATTGATGCTATTGATGTTATTGATGTTATTGATGATATTGATGTTATTGATGCTATTGATGTTATTGATGCTATTGATGTTATTGATGCTATTGATGTTACTGATGCTATTGATGTTATTGATGTTATTGACGTTATTGATGCTATTGATGTTATTGATGCTATTGATGTTATTGATGTTATTGATGTTATTGATGCTATTGATGTTATTGATGTTATTGATGTTATTGATGCTATTGATGGTATTGATGTTATTGATGTTATTGATGCTATTGATGTTATTGATGTTATTGATGCTATTGATGTTATTGATGTTATTGATGTTATTGATGTTATTGATGTTATTGATGTTATTGATGTTATTGATGTTATTGATATTATTGATGTTATTGATGTTATTGATGTTATTGATGTTATTGATTTTATTGATGTTATTGATGGTATTGATGTTATTGATGCTATTAATGTTATTGATGTTATTGATGCTATTGATATTATTGATGCTATTGATGTTATTGATGTTATTGATGCTATTGATGCTATTGATGCTATTGATGCTATTGATGTTATTGATGTTATTGATGCTATTGATGTTATTGATGCTATTGATGCTATTGATGTTATTGATATTATTGATGTTATTGATGCTATTGATGTTACTGATGCTATTGATGTTATTCATGCTATTGATGTTATTGATGCTATTGATGTTATTGATGCTATTGATGCTATTGATGCTATTGATGTTATTGATGCTATTGATGCTATTGATGCTATTGATGCTATTGATGTTATTGATGCTATTGATGCTATTGATGCTATTGATGTTATTGATGCTATTGATGCTATTGATGCTATTGATGTTATTGATGTTATTGATGCTATTGATGCTATTGATTTTATTGATGTTATTGATGTTATTGATGCTATTGATGTTATTGATGTTATTGATGCTATTTATGTTATTAATGTTATTGATGTGATTGATGTAATTGATGTTATTGATGTTATTGATGTATTTGATGTTATTGATGTTATTGATGTTATTGATGTTATTGATGTTATTGATGTTATTGATGTTATTGATGTTATTGATGTTATTGATGTTATTGATGTTATTGATGTTATTGATGTTATTGATGTTATTGATGTTATTGATGTTATTGATGTTATTGATGTTATTGATGTTATTGATGTTACTGATGTTATTGATGTTATTGATGTTATTGATGTTATTGATGTTATTGATGTTATTGATGTTATTGATGTTATTGATGTTATTGATGTTATTGATGTTATTGATGCTATTGATGTTATTGATGCTATTGATGTTATTGATGTTATTGATGCTACTGATGCTATTGATACTTTTGATGTTATTGATGCTATTGATGTTATTGATGTTATTGATGTTATTGATGTTATTGATGTTATTAATGTTATTGATGTTATTGATGTTATTGATGCTATTGATGTTATTGATGCTATTGATGTTATTGATGTAATTGATGTTATTGATGTTATTGATGTTATTGATGCTATTGATGTTATTGATGTTATTGATGCTATTGATGCTATTGATGTTATTGATGCTATTGATGCTATTGATGCTATTGATGCTATTAATGCTATTGATGTTATTGATGCTATTGATGCTATTGATGTTATTGATGTTATTGATGTTATTGATGCTATTGATGTTATTGATGCTATTGATGCTATTGATGCTATTGATGCTATTGATGTTATTGATGCTATTGGCGCTATTAATGTTATTGATGCTATTGATGCTATTGATGTTATTGATGTTATTGATGCTATTGATGCTATTGATGCTATTGATGCTATTGATGTTATTAATGCTATTGATGTTATTGATGTTATTGATGCTATTGATGTTATTGATGTTATGGATGTTATTGATGTTATTTATGTTATTGATGCTAATGATGTTATTGATGTTATTAATGTTATTGATGCTATTGATGTTATTGATGCTATTGATGTTATTGATGCTATTGATGTTATTGATGCTATTGATGTTATTGATGTTATTGATGATATTGATGTTATTGATGCTATTGATGTTATTGATGCTATTGATGTTATTGATGCTATTGATGTTACTGATGCTATTGATGTTATTGATGTTATTGACGTTATTGATGCTATTGATGTTATTGATGCTATTGATGTTATTGATGTTATTGATGTTATTGATGCTATTGATGTTATTGATGTTATTGATGCTATTGATGCTATTGATGCTATTGATGTTATTGATGCTAATGATGTTATTGATGCTATTGATGTTATTGATGCTATTAATGTTATTGATGTTATTGATGTTATTGATGCTATTGATGTTATTGATGTTATTGATGTTATTGATGCTATTGATGCTATTGATGCTATTGATGCTATTGATGTTATTGATGCTATTGATGTTATTGATGCTATTGATGCTATTGATGTTATTGATGCTATTGATGTTATTGATGCTATTGATGCTATTGATGCTATTAATGTTATTGATGTTATTGATGCTATTGATGTTATTGATGCTATTGATGCTATTGATGTTATTGATGCTATTGATGTTATTGATGCTATTGATGCTATTGATGTTATTGATGCTATTGATGTTATTGATGCTATTGATGCTATTGATGCTATTAATGTTATTGATGTTATTGATGCTATTGATGTTATTGATGCTATTGATGTTATTGATGCTATTGATGTTATTGATGCTATTGATGTTATTGATGCTATTGATGCTATTGATGCTATTGATGTTATTGATGCTATTGATGCTATTGATGCTATTGATGTTATTGATGCTATTGATGTTATTGATGCTATTGATGTTATTGATGCTATTGATGTTATTGATGCTATTGATGCTATTGATGCTATTAATGTTATTGATGTTATTGATGCTATTGATGTTATTGATGCTATTGATGTTATTATGCTATTGATGTTATTGATGCTATTGATGCTATTGATGCTGTTGATGTTATTGATGCTATTAATGTTATTGATGTTATTGATGCTATTGATGTTATTGATGCTATTGATGTTATTATGCTATTGATGTTATTGATGCTATTGATGGTATTGATGCTATTGATGCTATTGATGCTATTGATGTTATTGATGCTATTGATGCTATTGATGCTATTGATGTTATTGATGCTATTGATGCTATTGATGCTATTGATGCTATTGATGATATTAATGCTATTGATGCTATTAATGTTATTGATGATATTGATGTTATTGATGTTATTGATGTTATTGATGTTATTGATGCTATTGATGTTATTGATGCTATTAATGTTATTGATGCTATTGATGCTATTGATGCTATTGATGTTATTGATGTTATTGATGCTATTGATGCTATTGATGTTATTGATGCTATTGATGCTATTGATGCTATTGATGTTATTGATGTTATTGATGCTATTTATGCTATTAATGTTATTGATGTTATTGATGCTATTGATGTTATTGATGCTATTGATGTTATGGATGCTATTGATGTTATTGATGCTATTAATGTTATTGATGTTATTGATGTTATTGATGCTATTAATGCTATTAATGTTATTGATGCTATTGATGCTATTGGTGCTATTGATGCTATTGATGTTATTGATGCTATTGATGTTATTGATGCTATTGATGCTATTGATGTTATTGATGCTATTGATGTTATTGATGCTATTGATGCTATTGATGCTATTAATGTTATTGATGTTATTGATGCTATTGATGTTATTGATGCTATTGATGTTATTATGCTATTGATGTTATTGATGCTATTGATGGTATTGATGCTATTGATGCTATTGATGCTATTGATGTTATTGATGCTATTGATGCTATTGATGCTATTGATGTTATTGATGCTATTGATGCTATTGATGCTATTGATGTTATTGATGCTATTGATGCTATTGATGCTGTTGATGTTATTGATGTTATTGATGCTATTGATGTTATTGATGTTATTGATGTTATTGATGCTATTGATGTTATTGATGTTATTGATGCTATTGATGCTATTGATGCTATTGATGTTATTGATGCTAATGATGTTATTGATGCTATTGATGTTATTGATGCTATTAATGTTATTGATGTTATTGATGTTATTGATGCTATTGATGTTATTGATGTTATTGATGTTATTGATGTTATTGATGTTATTGATGTTATTGATGTTATTGATGTTATTGATGTTATTAATGTTATTGATGTTATTGATGTTATTGATGCTATTGATTTTATTGATGTTATTGATGTTATTGATGCTATTGATGCTATTGATGCTATTGATGTTATTGATGTTATTGATGTTATTGATGTTATTGATGTTATTAATGTTATTGATGTTATTGATGTTATTGATGTTATTGATGCTATTGATGTTATTGATGTTATTGATGTTATTGATGCTATTGATGTTATTGATGCTATTGATGTTATTGATGTTATTGATGCTATTGATGCTATTGATGTTATTGATGCTAATGATGTTATTGATGCTATTGATGTTATTGATGCTATTAATGTTATTGATGTTATTGATGCTATTGATGGTATTGATGCTATTGATGCTATTGATGCTATTGATGTTATTGATGCTATTGATGCTATTGATGCTATTGATGTTATTGATGCTATTGATGTTATTGATGCTATTGATGCTATTGATGTTATTGATGCTATTGATGCTATTGATGTTATTGATGCTATTGATGTTATTGATGCTATTGATGCTATTGATGCTATTAATGTTATTGATGTTATTGATCCTATTGATGTTATTATGCTATTGATGTTATTGATGCTATTGATGGTATTATTGCTATTGATGCTATTGATGCTATTGATGTTATTGATGCTATTGATGCTATTGATGCTATTGATGTTATTGATGCTATTGATGCTATTGATGCTATTGATGTTATTGATGCTATTGATGCTATTGATGCTGTTGATGTTATTGATGTTATTGATGCTATTGATGTTATTGATGTTATTGATGTTATTGATGCTATTGATGTTATTGATGTTATTGATGCTATTGATGCTATTGATGCTATTGATGTTATTGATGCTAATGATGTTATTGATGCTATTGATGTTATTGATGCTATTAATGTTATTGATGTTATTGATGTTATTGATGCTATTGATGTTATTGATGTTATTGATGTTATTGATGTTATTGATGCTATTGATGCTATTGATGCTATTGATGCTATTGATGTTATTGATGCTATTGATGTTATTGATGCTATTGATGCTATTGATGTTATTGATGCTATTGATGTTATTGATGCTATTGATGCTATTGATGCTATTAATGTTATTGATGTTATTGATGCTATTGATGTTATTGATGCTATTGATGTTATTGATGCTATTGATGTTATTGATGCTATTGATGGTATTGATGCTATTGATGCTATTGATGCTATTGATGTTATTGATGCTATTGATGCTATTGATGCTATTGATGTTATTGATGCTATTGATGTTATTGATGCTATTGATGCTATTGATGTTATTGATGCTATTGATGTTATTGATGCTATTGATGCTATTGATGCTATTAATGTTATTGATGTTATTGATGCTATTGATGTTATTGATGCTATTGATGTTATTATGCTATTGATGTTATTGATGCTATTGATGGTATTGATGCTATTGATGCTATTGATGCTATTGATGTTATTGATGCTATTGATGCTATTGATGCTATTGATGTTATTGATGCTATTGATGCTATTGATGTTATTGATGCTATTGATGTTATTGATGCTATTGATGTTATTGATGCTATTGATGGTATTGATGCTATTGATGCTATTGATGCTATTGATGTTATTGATGCTATTGATGCTATTGATGCTATTGATGTTATTGATGCTATTGATGTTATTGATGCTATTGATGCTATTGATGTTATTGATGCTATTGATGTTATTGATGCTATTGATGCTATTGATGCTATTAATGTTATTGATGTTATTGATGCTATTGATGTTATTGATGCTATTGATGTTATTATGCTATTGATGTTATTGATGCTATTGATGGTATTGATGCTATTGATGCTATTGATGCTATTGATGTTATTGATGCTATTGATGCTATTGATGCTATTGATGTTATTGATGCTATTGATGTTATTGATGCTATTGATGCTATTGATGCTATTAATGTTATTGATGTTATTGATGCTATTGATGTTATTGATGCTATTGATGTTATTATGCTATTGATGTTATTGATGCTATTGATGGTATTGATGCTATTGATGCTATTGATGCTATTGATGTTATTGATGCTATTGATGCTATTGATGCTATTGATGTTATTGATGTTATTATGCTATTGATGTTATTGATGCTATTGATGGTATTGATGCTATTGATGCTATTGATGCTATTGATGTTATTGATGCTATTGATGCTATTGATGCTATTGATGTTATTGATGCTATTGATGCTATTGATGCTATTTATGTTATTGATGCTATTGATGCTATTGATGCTTTTGATGTTATTGATGTTATTGATGCTATTGATGTTATTGATGTTATTGATGTTATTGATGCTATTGATGTTATTGATGTTATTGATGCTATTGATGCTATTGATGCTATTGATGTTATTGATGCTAATGATGTTATTGATGCTATTGATGTTATTGATGCTATTAATGTTATTGATGTTATTGATGTTATTGATGCTATTGATGTTATTGATGTTATTGATGTTATTGATGTTATTGATGCTATTGATGCTATTGATGCTATTGATGCTATTGATGTTATTGATGCTATTGATGTTATTGATGCTATTGATGCTATTGATGTTATTGATGCTATTGATGTTATTGATGCTATTGATGCTATTGATGCTATTAATGTTATTGATGTTATTGATGCTATTGATGTTATTGATGCTATTGATGTTATTGATGCTATTGATGTTATTGATGCTATTGATGGTATTGATGCTATTGATGCTATTGATGCTATTGATGTTATTGATGCTATTGATGCTATTGATGCTATTGATGTTATTGATGCTATTGATGTTATTGATGCTATTGATGCTATTGATGTTATTGATGCTAATGATGTTATTGATGTTATTGATGCTATTGATGTTATTGATGTTATTGATGCTATTGATGCTATTGATGCTATTGATGTTATTGATGCTAATGATGTTATTGATGCTATTGATGTTATTGATGCTATTAATGTTATTGATGTTATTGATGTTATTGATGCTATTAATGCTATTAATGTTATTGATGCTATTGATGCTATTGATGCTATTGATGCTATTGATGTTATTGATGCTATTGATGTTATTGATGCTATTGATGCTATTGATGTTATTGATGCTATTGATGTTATTGATGCTATTGATGCTATTGATGCTATTAATGTTAGTGATGTTATTGATGCTATTGATGTTATTGATGCTATTGATGTTATTATGCTATTGATGTTATTGATGCTATTGATGGTATTGATGCTATTGATGCTATTGATGCTATTGATGTTATTGATGCTATTGATGCTATTGATGCTATTGATGTTATTGATGCTATTGATGCTATTGATGCTATTGATGCTATTGATGATATTAATGCTATTGATGCTATTAATGTTATTGATGATATTGATGTTATTGATGTTATTGATGTTATTGATGTTATTGATGCTATTGATGTTATTGATGCTTTTAATGTTATTGATGCTATTGATGCTATTGATGTTATTGATGTTATTGATGTTATTGATGCTATTGATGCTATTGATGTTATTGATGCTATTGATGCTATTGATGCTATTGATGTTATTGATGTTATTGATGCTATTGATGCTATTAATGTTATTGATGTTATTGATGCTATTGATGTTATTGATGCTATTGATGTTATTGATGCTATTGATGTTATTGATGCTATTAATGTTATTGATGTTATTGATGTTATTGATGCTATTAATGCTATTAATGTTATTGATGCTATTGATGCTATTGATGTTATTGATGCTATTGATGTTATTGATGCTATTGATGCTATTGATGTTATTGATGCTATTGATGTTATTGATGCTATTGATGCTATTGATGCTATTAATGTTATTGATGTTATTGATGCTATTGATGTTATTGATGCTATTGATGTTATTATGCTATTGATGTTATTGATGCTATTGATGGTATTGATGCTATTGATGCTATTGATGCTATTGATGTTATTGATGCTATTGATGCTATTGATGCTATTGATGTTATTGATGCTATTGATGCTATTGATGCTATTGATGTTATTGATGCTATTCATGCTATTGATGCTGTTGATGTTATTGATGTTATTGATGCTATTGATGTTATTGATGTTATTGATGTTATTGATGCTATTGATGTTATTGATGTTATTGATGCTATTGATGCTATTGATGCTATTGATGTTATTGATGCTAATGATGTTATTGATGCTATTGATGTTATTGATGCTATTAATGTTATTGATGTTATTGATGTTATTGATGCTATTGATGTTATTGATGTTATTGATGTTATTGATGTTATTGATGTTATTGATGTTATTGATGTTATTGATGTTATTGATGTTATTGATGTTATTAATGTTATTGATGTTATTGATGTTATTGATGTTATTGATGCTATTGATGTTATTGATGTTATTGATGTTATTGATGCTATTGATGTTATTGATGTTATTGATGTTATTGATGCTATTGATGTTATTGATGCTATTGATGTTATTGATGTTATTGATGCTATTGATGCTATTGATGTTATTGATGCTAATGATGTTATTGATGCTATTGATGTTATTGATGCTATTAATGTTATTGATGTTATTGATGCTATTGATGGTATTGATGCTATTGATGCTATTGATGCTATTGATGTTATTGATGCTATTGATGCTATTGATGCTATTGATGTTATTGATGCTATTGATGTTATTGATGCTATTGATGCTATTGATGTTATTGATGCTATTGATGTTATTGATGCTATTGATGCTATTGATGCTATTAATGTTATTGATGTTATTGATGCTATTGATGTTATTGATGCTATTGATGTTATTATGCTATTGATGTTATTGATGCTATTGATGGTATTGATGCTATTGATGCTATTGATGCTATTGATGTTATTGATGCTATTGATGCTATTGATGCTATTGATGTTATTGATGCTATTGATGCTATTGATGCTATTGATGTTATTGATGCTATTGATGCTATTGATGCTGTTGATGTTATTGATGTTATTGATGCTATTGATGTTATTGATGTTATTGATGTTATTGATGCTATTGATGTTATTGATGTTATTGATGCTATTGATGCTATTGATGCTATTGATGTTATTGATGCTAATGATGTTATTGATGCTATTGATGTTATTGATGCTATTAATGTTATTGATGTTATTGATGTTATTGATGCTATTGATGTTATTGATGTTATTGATGTTATTGATGTTATTGATGCTATTGATGCTATTGATGCTATTGATGCTATTGATGTTATTGATGCTATTGATGTTATTGATGCTATTGATGCTATTGATGTTATTGATGCTATTGATGTTATTGATGCTATTGATGCTATTAATGTTATTGATGTTATTGATGCTATTGATGTTATTGATGCTATTGATGTTATTGATGCTATTGATGTTATTGATGCTATTGATGGTATTGATGCTATTGATGCTATTGATGCTATTGATGTTATTGATGCTATTGATGCTATTGATGCTATTGATGTTATTGATGCTATTGATGTTATTGATGCTATTGATGCTATTGATGTTATTGATGCTATTGATGTTATTGATGCTATTGATGCTATTGATGCTATTAATGTTATTGATGTTATTGATGCTATTGATGTTATTGATGCTATTGATGTTATTATGCTATTGATGTTATTGATGCTATTGATGGTATTGATGCTATTGATGCTATTGATGCTATTGATGTTATTGATGCTATTGATGCTATTGATGCTATTGATGTTATTGATGCTATTGATGCTATTGATGCTATTGATGTTATTGATGCTATTGATGCTATTGATGCTGTTGATGTTATTGATGTTATTGATGCTATTGATGTTATTGATGCTATTGATGCTATTGATGTTATTGATGCTATTGATGTTATTGATGCTATTGATGCTATTGATGCTATTAATGTTATTGATGTTATTGATGCTATTGATGTTATTGATGCTATTGATGTTATTATGCTATTGATGTTATTGATGCTATTGATGGTATTGATGCTATTGATGCTATTGATGCTATTGATGTTATTGATGCTATTGATGCTATTGATGCTATTGATGTTATTGATGCTATTGATGCTATTGATGCTATTGATGTTATTGATGCTATTGATGCTATTGATGCTGTTGATGTTATTGATGTTATTGATGCTATTGATGTTATTGATGTTATTGATGTTATTGATCCTATTGATGTTATTGATGTTATTGATGCTATTGATGCTATTGATGCTATTGATGTTATTGATGCTAATGATGTTATTGATGTTATTGATGCTATTGATGTTATTGATGTTATTGATGCTATTGATGCTATTGATGCTATTGATGTTATTGATGCTAATGATGTTATTGATGCTATTGATGTTATTGATGCTATTAATGTTATTGATGTTATTGATGTTATTGATGCTATTAATGCTATTAATGTTATTGATGCTATTGATGGTATTGATGCTATTGATGCTATTGATGCTATTGATGTTATTGATGCTATTGATGCTATTGATGCTATTGATGTTATTGATGCTATTGATGTTATTGATGCTATTGATGCTATTGATGTTATTGATGCTATTGATGTTATTGATGCTATTGATGCTATTGATGCTATTAATGTTATTGATGTTATTGATGCTATTGATGTTATTGATGCTATTGATGTTATTATGCTATTGATGTTATTGATGCTATTGATGGTATTGATGCTATTGATGCTATTGATGCTATTGATGTTATTGATGCTATTGATGCTATTGATGCTATTGATGTTATTGATGCTATTGATGCTATTGATGCTATTGATGTTATTGATGCTATTGATGCTATTGATGCTGTTGATGTTATTGATGTTATTGATGCTATTGATGTTATTAATGTTATTGATGTTATTGATGCTATTGATGTTATTGATGTTATTGATGCTATTGATGCTATTGATGCTATTGATGTTATTGATGCTAATGATGTTATTGATGCTAATGATGTTATTGATGCTATTAATGTTATTGATGTTATTGATGTTATTGATGCTATTGATGTTATTGATGTTATTGATGTTATTGATGTTATTGATGCTATTGATGCTATTGATGCTATTGATGCTATTGATGTTATTGATGCTATTGATGTTATTGATGCTATTGATGCTATTGATGTTATTGATGCTATTGATGTTATTGATGCTATTGATGCTATTGATGCTATTAATGCTATTGATGTTATTAATGCTGTTGATGCTATTGATGTTTTTGATGCTATTGATGCTATTGATGATATTAATGCTATTGATGCTATTAATGTTATTGATGATATTGATGTTATTGATGTTATTGATGTTATTGATGTTATTGATGCTATTGATGTTATTGATGCTATTAATGTTATTGATGCTATTGATGCTATTGATGCTATTGATGTTATTGATGTTATTGATGCTATTGATGCTATTGATGTTATTGATGCTATTGATGCTATTGATGCTATTGATGTTATTGATGTTATTGATGCTATTGATGCTATTAATGTTATTGATGTTATTGATGCTATTGATGTTATTGATGCTATTGATGTTATTGATGCTATTGATGTTATTGATGCTATTGATGGTATTGATGCTATTGATGCTATTGATGCTATTGATGTTATTGATGCTATTGATGCTATTGATGCTATTGATGTTATTGATGCTATTGATGTTATTGATGCTATTGATGCTATTGATGTTATTGATGCTATTGATGTTATTGATGCTATTGATGCTATTGATGCTATTAATGTTATTGATGTTATTGATGCTATTGATGTTATTGATGCTATTGATGTTATTATGCTATTGATGTTATTGATGCTATTGATGGTATTGATGCTATTGATGTTATTGATGCTATTGATGTTATTGATGTTATTGATGTTATTGATGTTATTGATGTTCTTGATGTTATTGATGTTATTGATGTTATTGATGTTATTGATGCTATTGATGCTATTGATGCTATTGATGTTATTGATGCTATTGATGCTATTGATGTTATTAATGTTATTGATGTTATTGATGTTATTGATGTTATTGATGTTATTGATGTTATTGATGTTATTGATGTTATTGATGTTATTGATGTTATTGATGTTATTGATACTATTGATGTTATTGATGCTATTGATGTTATTGATGCTATTGATGTTATTGATGCTATTGATGCTATTGATGTTATTGATGTTATTGATGTTATTGATGTTATTGATGTTATTGATGTTGTTGATGTTATTGATGTTATTGATGCTATTGATGTTATTGATGTTATTAATGTTATTGATGTTATTGATGTTATTGATGTTATTGATTTTATTGATGCTATTGATGCTATTGATGCTATTGATGCTATTGATGTTATTAATGCTATTGATGTTATTGATGTTATTGATGCTATTGATGTTATTGATGTTATTGATGCTATTGATGCTATTGATGCTATTGATGTTATTGATGCTATTGATGTTATTGATGCTATTGGTGCTATTGATGTTATTGATGTTATTGATGCTATTGATGCTATTGATGCTATTGATGTTATTGATGCTATTGATGTTATTGATGCTATTGGATGCTATTGATGCTATTGATGTTATTTATGCTATTGATGCTATTGATGCTATTGATGCTATTGATGCTATTGATGCTATTGATGCTATTGATGCTATTGATGCTATTGATGCTATTGATGCTATTGATGCTATTGATGTTATTGATGTTATTGATGCTATTGATGCTACTGATGCTATTGATGCTATTTATCTTATTGATGCAATTGATGGTATTGATGCTATTGATGTTATTGATGCTATTGATGCTATTAATGCTATTGATGTTATTGATGCTATTGATGCTATTGATGCTATTGATGCTATTGATGTTATTGATGCTATTGACGCTATTGATGCTATTGATGTTATTGATGCTATTGATGCTATTGATGTTATTGATGTTATTGATGTTATTGATGTTATTGATGTTATTGATGCTATTGATATTATTGATGCTATTGATGTTATTGATGCTATTGATATTATTGATGCTATTGATGTTATTGATGTTCTTGATGTTATTGATGTTATTGATGTTATTGATGTTATTGATGCTATTGATGCTATTGATGCTATTGATGTTATTGATGCTATTGATGCTATTGATGTTATTGATGTTATTGATGCTATTGATGCTATTGATGCTATTGATGTTATTGATGCTATTGATGTTATTGATGTTATTGATGTTATTGATGTTATTGATGTTATTGATGTTAGTGATGTTATTGATGTTATTGATGTCATTGACGTTATTGATGCTATTGATGTTATTGATGCCATTAATGTTTTTGATGTTATTGATGTTATTGATGCTATTGATGTTATTGATGTTATTGATGTTATTGATGTTATTGATGCTATTGATGCTATTGATGCTATTGATGCTATTGATGTTATTGATGCTATTGATGTTATTGATGCTATTGATGCTATTGATGTTATTGATGCTATTGATGTTATTGATGCTATTGATGCTATTAATGTTATTGATGTTATTGATGCTATTGATGTTATTGATGCTATTGATGTTATTGATGCTATTGATGTTATTGATGCTATTGATGGTATTGATGCTATTGATGCTATTGATGCTATTGATGCTATTGATGCTATTGATGCTATTGATGCTATTGATGTTATTGATGTTATTGATGCTATTGATGCTACTGATGCTATTGATGCTATTTATCTTATTGATGCAATTGATGGTATTGATGCTATTGATGTTATTGATGCTATTGATGCTATTAATGCTATTGATGTTATTGATGCTATTGATGCTATTGATGCTATTGATGCTATTGATGTTATTGATGCTATTGACGCTATTGATGCTATTGATGTTATTGATGCTATTGATGCTATTGATGTTATTGATGTTATTGATGTTATTGATGTTATTGATGTTATTGATGCTATTGATATTATTGATGCTATTGATGTTATTGATGCTATTGATATTATTGATGCTATTGATGTTATTGATGTTCTTGATGTTATTGATGTTATTGATGTTATTGATGTTATTGATGCTATTGATGCTATTGATGCTATTGATGTTATTGATGCTATTGATGCTATTGATGTTATTGATGTTATTGATGCTATTGATGCTATTGATGCTATTGATGTTATTGATGCTATTGATATTATTGATGCTATTGATGTTATTGATGTTCTTGATGTTATTGATGTTATTGATGTTATTGATGTTATTGATGCTATTGATGCTATTGATGCTATTGATGTTATTGATGCTATTGATGTTATTGATGTTATTGATGTTATTGATGCTATTGATGTTATTGATGCTATTGATGTTATTGATGTTATTGATGCTATTGATGCTATTGATGTTATTGATGCTAATGATGTTATTGATGCTATTGATGTTATTGATGCTATTAATGTTATTGATGTTATTGATGCTATTGATGGTATTGATGCTATTGATGCTATTGATGCTATTGATGTTATTGATGCTATTGATGCTATTGATGCTATTGATGTTATTGATGCTATTGATGTTATTGATGCTATTGATGCTATTGATGTTATTGATGCTATTGATGTTATTGATGCTATTGATGCTATTGATGCTATTAATGTTATTGATGTTATTGATGCTATTGATGTTATTGATGCTATTGATGTTATTATGCTATTGATGTTATTGATGCTATTGATGGTATTGATGCTATTGATGCTATTGATGCTATTGATGTTATTGATGCTATTGATGCTATTGATGCTATTGATGTTATTGATGCTATTGATGCTATTGATGCTATTGATGTTATTGATGCTATTGATGCTATTGATGCTGTTGATGTTATTGATGTTATTGATGCTATTGATGTTATTGATGTTATTGATGTTATTGATGCTATTGATGTTATTGATGTTATTGATGCTATTGATGCTATTGATGCTATTGATGTTATTGATGCTAATGATGTTATTGATGCTATTGATGTTATTGATGCTATTAATGTTATTGATGTTATTGATGTTATTGATGCTATTGATGTTATTGATGTTATTGATGTTATTGATGTTATTGATGCTATTGATGCTATTGATGCTATTGATGCTATTGATGTTATTGATGCTATTGATGTTATTGATGCTATTGATGCTATTGATGTTATTGATGCTATTGATGTTATTGATGCTATTGATGCTATTAATGTTATTGATGTTATTGATGCTATTGATGTTATTGATGCTATTGATGTTATTGATGCTATTGATGTTATTGATGCTATTGATGGTATTGATGCTATTGATGCTATTGATGCTATTGATGTTATTGATGCTATTGATGCTATTGATGTTATTGATGTTATTGATGCTATTGATGTTATTGATGCTATTGATGCTATTGATGTTATTGATGCTATTGATGTTATTGATGCTATTGATGCTATTGATGCTATTAATGTTATTGATGTTATTGATGCTATTGATGTTATTGATGCTATTGATGTTATTATGCTATTGATGTTATTGATGCTATTGATGGTATTGATGCTATTGATGCTATTGATGCTATTGATGTTATTGATGCTATTGATGCTATTGATGCTATTGATGTTATTGATGCTATTGATGCTATTGATGCTATTGATGTTATTGATGCTATTGATGCTATTGATGCTGTTGATGTTATTGATGTTATTGATGCTATTGATGTTATTGATGCTATTGATGCTATTGATGTTATTGATGCTATTGATGTTATTGATGCTATTGATGCTATTGATGCTATTAATGTTATTGATGTTATTGATGCTATTGATGTTATTGATGCTATTGATGTTATTATGCTATTGATGTTATTGATGCTATTGATGGTATTGATGCTATTGATGCTATTGATGCTATTGATGTTATTGATGCTATTGATGCTATTGATGCTATTGATGTTATTGATGCTATTGATGCTATTGATGCTATTGATGTTATTGATGCTATTGATGCTATTGATGCTGTTGATGTTATTGATGTTATTGATGCTATTGATGTTATTGATGTTATTGATGTTATTGATCCTATTGATGTTATTGATGTTATTGATGCTATTGATGCTATTGATGCTATTGATGTTATTGATGCTAATGATGTTATTGATGTTATTGATGCTATTGATGTTATTGATGTTATTGATGCTATTGATGCTATTGATGCTATTGATGTTATTGATGCTAATGATGTTATTGATGCTATTGATGTTATTGATGCTATTAATGTTATTGATGTTATTGATGTTATTGATGCTATTAATGCTATTAATGTTATTGATGCTATTGATGGTATTGATGCTATTGATGCTATTGATGCTATTGATGTTATTGATGCTATTGATGCTATTGATGCTATTGATGTTATTGATGCTATTGATGTTATTGATGCTATTGATGCTATTGATGTTATTGATGCTATTGATGTTATTGATGCTATTGATGCTATTGATGCTATTAATGTTATTGATGTTATTGAAGCTATTGATGTTATTGATGCTATTGATGTTATTATGCTATTGATGTTATTGATGCTATTGATGGTATTGATGCTATTGATGCTATTGATGCTATTGATGTTATTGATGCTATTGATGCTATTGATGCTATTGATGTTATTGATGCTATTGATGCTATTGATGCTATTGATGTTATTGATGCTATTGATGCTATTGATGCTGTTGATGTTATTGATGTTATTGATGCTATTGATGTTATTAATGTTATTGATGTTATTGATGCTATTGATGTTATTGATGTTATTGATGCTATTGATGCTATTGATGCTATTGATGTTATTGATGCTAATGATGTTATTGATGCTATTGATGTTATTGATGCTATTAATGTTATTGATGTTATTGATGTTATTGATGCTATTGATGTTATTGATGTTATTGATGTTATTGATGTTATTGATGCTATTGATGCTATTGATGCTATTGATGCTATTGATGTTATTGATGCTATTGATGTTATTGATGCTATTGATGCTATTGATGTTATTGATGCTATTGATGTTATTGATGCTATTGATGCTATTGATGCTATTAATGCTATTGATGTTATTAATGCTGTTGATGCTATTGATGTTTTTGATGCTATTGATGCTATTGATGATATTAATGCTATTGATGCTATTAATGTTATTGATGATATTGATGTTATTGATGTTATTGATGTTATTGATGTTATTGATGCTATTGATGTTATTGATGCTATTAATGTTATTGATGCTATTGATGCTATTGATGCTATTGATGTTATTGATGTTATTGATGCTATTGATGCTATTGATGTTATTGATGCTATTGATGCTATTGATGCTATTGATGTTATTGATGTTATTGATGCTATTGATGCTATTAATGTTATTGATGTTATTGATGCTATTGATGTTATTGATGCTATTGATGTTATTGATGCTATTGATGTTATTGATGCTATTGATGGTATTGATGCTATTGATGCTATTGATGCTATTGATGTTATTGATGCTATTGATGCTATTGATGCTATTGATGTTATTGATGCTATTGATGTTATTGATGCTATTGATGCTATTGATGTTATTGATGCTATTGATGTTATTGATGCTATTGATGCTATTGATGCTATTAATGTTATTGATGTTATTGATGCTATTGATGTTATTGATGCTATTGATGTTATTATGCTATTGATGTTATTGATGCTATTGATGGTATTGATGCTATTGATGTTATTGATGCTATTGATGTTATTGATGTTATTGATGTTATTGATGTTATTGATGTTATTGATGTTCTTGATGTTATTGATGTTATTGATGTTATTGATGTTATTGATGCTATTGATGCTATTGATGCTATTGATGTTATTGATGCTATTGATGCTATTGATGTTATTAATGTTATTGATGTTATTGATGTTATTGATGTTATTGATGTTATTGATGTTATTGATGTTATTGATGTTATTGATGTTATTGATGTTATTGATACTATTGATGTTATTGATGCTATTGATGTTATTGATGCTATTGATGTTATTGATGCTATTGATGCTATTGATGTTATTGATGTTATTGATGTTATTGATGTTATTGATGTTATTGATGTTGTTGATGTTATTGATGTTATTGATGCTATTGATGTTATTGATGTTATTAATGTTATTGATGTTATTGATGTTATTGATGTTATTGATTTTATTGATGCTATTGATGCTATTGATGCTATTGATGCTATTGATGTTATTAATGCTATTGATGTTATTGATGTTATTGATGCTATTGATGTTATTGATGTTATTGATGCTATTGATGCTATTGATGCTATTGATGTTATTGATGCTATTGATGTTATTGATGCTATTGGTGCTATTGATGTTATTGATGTTATTGATGCTATTGATGCTATTGATGCTATTGATGTTATTGATGCTATTGATGTTATTGATGCTATTGGATGCTATTGATGCTATTGATGTTATTTATGCTATTGATGCTATTGATGCTATTGATGCTATTGATGCTATTGATGCTATTGATGCTATTGATGCTATTGATGCTATTGATGCTATTGATGCTATTGATGCTATTGATGTTATTGATGTTATTGATGCTATTGATGCTACTGATGCTATTGATGCTATTTATCTTATTGATGCAATTGATGGTATTGATGCTATTGATGTTATTGATGCTATTGATGCTATTAATGCTATTGATGTTATTGATGCTATTGATGCTATTGATGCTATTGATGCTATTGATGTTATTGATGCTATTGACGCTATTGATGCTATTGATGTTATTGATGCTATTGATGCTATTGATGTTATTGATGTTATTGATGTTATTGATGTTATTGATGTTATTGATGCTATTGATATTATTGATGCTATTGATGTTATTGATGCTATTGATATTATTGATGCTATTGATGTTATTGATGTTCTTGATGTTATTGATGTTATTGATGTTATTGATGTTATTGATGCTATTGATGCTATTGATGCTATTGATGTTATTGATGCTATTGATGCTATTGATGTTATTGATGTTATTGATGCTATTGATGCTATTGATGCTATTGATGTTATTGATGCTATTGATGTTATTGATGTTATTGATGTTATTGATGTTATTGATGTTATTGATGTTAGTGATGTTATTGATGTTATTGATGTCATTGACGTTATTGATGCTATTGATGTTATTGATGCTATTGATGCTATTGATGTTATTGATGTTATTGATGTTATTGATGTTATTGATGCTATTGATGTTATTGATGTTATTGATGCTATTGATGTTATTGATGTTATTGATGTTATTGATGCTATTGATGTTATTGATGTTATTGATGTTATTGATGTTATTGATGCTATTGATGTTATTGATGCTATTGATGCTATTGATGTTATTAATGTTATTGATGCTATTGATGTTATTGATGCTATTGATGTTATTGATGTTATTGATGCTATTGATGTTATTGATGTTATTGATGTTATTGATGCTATTGATGTTATTGATGCTATTGATGTTATTGATGTTATTGATGTTATTGATGTTATTGATGTTATTGATGCTATTGATGTTATTGATGCTATTGATGTTATTGATGCTATTGATGTTATTGATGCTATTGATGTTATTGATGCTATTGATGTTATTGATGCTATTGATGTTATTGATGCTATTGATGTTATTAATGCTATTGATGTTATTGATGTTATTGATGTTATTGATGTTATTAATGTTATTGATGTTATTGATGTTATTGATGTTATTGATGCTATTGATGCTGTTGATGCTATTGATGTTATGGATGTTATTGATGTTATTGATGTAATTGATGCTATTGATGTTATTAATGCTATTGATGTTATTGATGTTATTGATGTTATTGATGTTATTGATGCTATTGATGTTATTGATGCTATTGATGTTATTGATGCTATTGATGTTATTGATGCTATTGATGTTATTGATGCTATTGATGTTATTAATGCTATTGATGTTATTGATGTTATTGATGTTATTGATGTTATTGATGTTATTGATGCTATTGATGTTATTGATGCTATTGATGTTATTGATGCTATTGATGTTATTGATGTTATTGATGTTATTGATGTTCTTGATGTTATTGATGTTATTGATGTTATTGATGTTATTGATGTTATTGATGTTATTGATGCTATTGATGCTATTGATGCTATTGATGTTATTGATGTTATTGATGCTATTGACGCTATTGATGCTATTGATGTTATTGATGCTATTGATGCTATTGATGTTATTGATGTTATTGATGTTATTGATTTTATTGATGTTATTGATGGTATTGATGTTATTGATGCTATTGATGTTATTGATGTTATTGATGCTATTGATATTATTGATGCTATTGATGTTATTGATGTTATTAATGTTATTGATGCTATTGATGTTATTGATGCTATTGATGCTATTGATGTTATTAATGTTATTGATGTTATTGATGTTATTGATGTTATTGATGTTATTGATGTTATTGATGTTATTGATGTTATTGATGTTATTGATGTTATTGATGTTATTGATGCTATTGATGTTATTGATGCTATTGATGTTATTGATGCTATTGATGTTATTGATGCTATTGATTCTATTGATGTTATTGATGTTATTGATGTTATTGATGGTATTGATGTTATTGATGCCATTGATTTTATTGATGTTATTGATGTTATTGATGCTATTAATATTATTGATGCTATTGATGTTATTGATGTTATTGATGCTATTGATGTTATTGATGCTATTGATGCTATTGATGTTATTGATGCTATTGATGTTATTGATGTTATTGATGTTATTGATGCTATTGATGTTATTGATGTTATTGATGTTATTGATGTTATTTATGTTAATGATGTTATTGATGCTATTGATGTTATTGATGCTATTGATGTTATTGATGTTATTGATGCTATTGATGTTATTGATGCTATTGATGTTATTGATGCTATTGATGTTATTGATGCTATTGATGTTATTGATCTTATTGATGTTATTGATGTTATTGATGCTATTGATGTTATTGATGCTATTGATGTTATTGATTCTATTGATGTTATTGATGCTATTGATGATATTGATGCTATTGATGTTATTGATACTATTGATGCTATTGATGCTATTGATGCTATTGATGCTATTGATGCTATTGATGTTATTGATGTTATTGATGTTATTGATGCTATTGATGTTATTGATGTTATTGATGTTATTGATGTTATTGATGTTATTGATGTTATTGATGTGATTGATGTTATTGATGTTATTGATGTTATTGATGTTATTGATGTTATTGAGGTTATTGATGTTATTGATGTTATTGATGTTATTGATGTTAGTGATGTTATTGATGTTATTGATGTTATTGATGCTATTGATGCTATTGATATTATTGATGTTATTGATGCTATTGATGCTATTGATGCTATTGATGTTATTGATGTTATTAATGTTATTAATGCTATTGATGCTATTGATGTTATTGATATTATTGATGTTATTGATGCTATTGATGTTACTGATGCTATTGATGTTATTCATGCTATTGATGTTATTGATGCTATTGATGTTATTGATGCTATTGATGTTATTGATGCTATTGATGCTATTGATGCTATTGATGTTATTGATGCCATTGATGCTATTGATGCTATTGATGCTATTGATGCTATTGATGCTATTGATGCTATTGATGTTATTGATGCTATTGATGCTATTGATGCTATTGATGTTATTGATGTTATTGATGTTATTGATGCTATTGATGTTATTGATGTTATTGATGTTATTGATGCTATTGATGTTATTGATGTTATTGATGTTATTGATGCTATTTATGTTATTGATGTTATTGATGTGATTGATGCTATTGATGTTATTGATGTTATTGATGTAATTGATGTTATTGATGTTATTGATGTAATTGATGTTATTGATGTTATTGATGTTATTGATGTTATTGATGTTATTGATGTTATTGATGTTATTGATGTTATTGATGTTATTGATGTTATTGATGTTATTGATGTTATTGATGTTATTGATGTTATTGATGTTATTGATGTTATTGATGTTATTGATGTTATTGATGTTATTGATGTTATTGATGTTATTGATGTTATTGATGTTATTGATGTTATTGATGTTATTGATGTTATTGATGTTATTGATGCTATTGATGTTATTGATGCTATTGATGTTATTGATGCTATTGATGCTATTGATGCTATTGATGCTATTGATGCTATTGATGTTATTGATGCCATTGATGCTATTGATGCTATTGATGCTATTGATGGTATTGATGCTATTGATGCTATTGATGCTATTGATGCTATTGATGTTATTGATGCTATTGATGTTATTGATGCTATTGATGTTATTGATGCTATTGATGCTATTGATGCTATTGATGTTATTGATGCTATTGATGCTATTGATGCTATTGATGTTATTGATGCTATTGATGTTATTGATGCTATTGATGTTATTGATGCTATTGATGTTATTGATGTTATTGATGCTATTGATGTTATTGATGCTATTGATGTTATTGATGCTATTGATGTTATTGATGCTATTGATGTTATTGATGTTATTGATGTTATTGATGTTATTGATGCTATTGATGTTATTGATGCTATTGATGTTATTGATGCTATTGATGATATTGATGCTATTGATGTTATTAATACTATTGATGCTATTGATGCTATTGATGCTATTGATGCTATTGATGTTATTGATGTTATTGATGTTATTGATGCTATTGATGTTATTGATGCTATTGATGTTATTGATGCTATTGATGTTATTGATGCTATTGATGCTATTGATGTTATTGATGTTATTGATGTTATTGATGTTATTGATGCTATTGATGTTATTGATGCTATTGATGCTATTGATGCTATTGATGTTATTGATGCTACTGATGCTATTGATACTTTTGATGTTATTGATGCTATTGATGTTATTGATGTTATTGATGTTATTGATGTTATTGATGTTATTGATGTTATTGATGCTATTGATGTTATTGATGCTATTGATGTTATTGATGTAATTGATGTTATTGATGTTATTGATGTTATTGATGCTATTGATGTTATTGATGTTATTGATGCTATTGATGCTATTGATGTTATTGATGCTATTGATGCTATTGATGCTATTGATGCTATTAATGCTATTGATGTTATTGATGCTATTGATGCTATTGATGTTATTGATGTTATTGATGTTATTGATGCTATTGATGTTATTGATGCTATTGATGCTATTGATGCTATTGATGCTATTGATGTTATTGATGCTATTGGCGCTATTAATGCTATTGATGTTATTGATGCTATTGATGTTATTGATGTTATTGATGTTATTGATGTTATTGATGCTATTGATGTTATTGATGTTATTGATGTTATTGATGCTATTGATGTTATTGATGCTATTGATGTTATTGATGCTATTAATGATATTGATGCTATTGATGTTATTAATACTATTGATGCTATTGATGCTATTGATGCTATTGATGCTATTGATGCTATTGATGTTATTGATGTTATTGATGTTATTGATGCTATTGATGTTATTGATGCTATTGATGTTATTGATGCTATTGATGTTATTGATGCTATTGATGCTATTGATGTTATTGATGTTATTGATGTTATTGATGTTATTGATGCTATTGATGTTATTGATGCTATTGATGCTATTGATGCTATTGATGTTATTGATGCTACTGATGCTATTGATACTTTTGATGTTATTGATGCTATTGATGTTATTGATGTTATTGATGTTATTGATGTTATTGATGTTATTGATGCTATTGATGTTATTGATGCTATTGATGTTATTGATGCTATTGATGTTATTGATGTAATTGATGTTATTGATGTTATTGATGCTATTGATGTTATTGATGTTATTGATGCTATTGATGCTATTGATGTTATTGATGCTATTGATGCTATTGATGCTATTGATGCTACTGATGCTATTGATACTTTTGATGTTATTGATGCTATTGATGTTATTGATGTTATTGATGTTATTGATGTTATTGATGTTATTGATGTTATTGATGCTATTGATGTTATTGATGCTATTGATGTTATTGATGTAATTGATGTTATTGATGTTATTGATGTTATTGATGCTATTGATGTTATTGATGTTATTGATGCTATTGATGCTATTGATGTTATTGATGCTATTGATGCTATTGATGCTATTGATGCTATTAATGCTATTGATGTTATTGATGCTATTGATGCTATTGATGTTATTGATGTTATTGATGTTATTGATGCTATTGATGTTATTGATGCTATTGATGCTATTGATGCTATTGATGCTATTGATGTTATTGATGCTATTGGCGCTATTAATGCTATTGATGTTATTGATGCTATTGATGTTATTGATGTTATTGATGTTATTGATGTTATTGATGCTATTGATGTTATTGATGTTATTGATGTTATTGATGCTATTGATGTTATTGATGCTATTGATGTTATTGATGCTATTGATGATATTGATGCTATTGATGTTATTAATACTATTGATGCTATTGATGCTATTGATGCTATTGATGCTATTGATGTTATTGATGTTATTGATGTTATTGATGCTATTGATGTTATTGATGCTATTGATGTTATTGATGCTATTGATGTTATTGATGCTATTGATGCTATTGATGTTATTGATGTTATTGATGTTATTGATGTTATTGATGCTATTGATGTTATTGATGCTATTGATGCTATTGATGCTATTGATGTTATTGATGCTACTGATGCTATTGATACTTTTGATGTTATTGATGCTATTGATGTTATTGATGTTATTGATGTTATTGATGTTATTGATGTTATTGATGTTATTGATGTTATTGATGCTATTGATGTTATTGATGCTATTGATGTTATTGATGTAATTGATGTTATTGATGTTATTGATGTTATTGATGCTATTGATGTTATTGATGTTATTGATGCTATTGATGCTATTGATGTTATTGATGCTATTGATGCTATTGATGCTATTGATGCTATTGATGCTATTAATGCTATTGATGTTATTGATGCTATTGATGCTATTGATGTTATTGATGTTATTGATGTTATTGATGCTATTGATGTTATTGATGCTATTGATGCTATTGATGCTATTGATGCTATTGATGTTATTGATGCTATTGGCGCTATTAATGCTATTGATGTTATTGATGCTATTGATGTTATTGATGTTATTGATGTTATTGATGTTATTGATGCTATTGATGTTATTGATGTTATTGATGTTATTGATGCTATTGATGTTATTGATGCTATTGATGTTATTGATGCTATTGATGATATTGATGCTATTGATGTTATTAATACTATTGATGCTATTGATGCTATTGATGCTATTGATGCTATTGATGTTATTGATGTTATTGATGTTATTGATGCTATTGATGTTATTGATGCTATTGATGTTATTGATGCTATTGATGTTATTGATGCTATTGATGCTATTGATGTTATTGATGTTATTGATGTTATTGATGTTATTGATGCTATTGATGTTATTGATGCTATTGATGCTATTGATGCTATTGATGTTATTGATGCTACTGATGCTATTGATACTTTTGATGTTATTGATGCTATTGATGTTATTGATGTTATTGATGTTATTGATGTTATTGATGTTATTGATGTTATTGATGCTATTGATGTTATTGATGCTATTGATGTTATTGATGTAATTGATGTTATTGATGTTATTGATGTTATTGATGCTATTGATGTTATTGATGTTATTGATGCTATTGTTGTATTGATGTTATTGATGCTATTGATGCTATTGATGCTATTGATGCTATTGATGCTACTGATGCTATTGATACTTTTGATGTTATTGATGCTATTGATGTTATTGATGTTATTGATGTTATTGATGTTATTGATGTTATTGATGTTATTGATGCTATTGATGTTATTGATGCTATTGATGTTATTGATGTAATTGATGTTATTGATGTTATTGATGTTATTGATGCTATTGATGTTATTGATGTTATTGATGCTATTGATGCTATTGATGTTATTGATGCTATTGATGCTATTGATGCTATTGATGCTATTAATGCTATTGATGTTATTGATGCTATTGATGCTATTGATGTTATTGATGTTATTGATGTTATTGATGCTATTGATGTTATTGATGCTATTGATGCTATTGATGCTATTGATGCTATTGATGTTATTGATGCTATTGGCGCTATTAATGCTATTGATGTTATTGATGCTATTGATGTTATTGATGTTATTGATGTTATTGATGTTATTGATGCTATTGATGTTATTGATGTTATTGATGTTATTGATGCTATTGATGTTATTGATGCTATTGATGTTATTGATGCTATTGATGATATTGATGCTATTGATGTTATTAATACTATTGATGCTATTGATGCTATTGATGCTATTGATGCTATTGATGTTATTGATGTTATTGATGTTATTGATGCTATTGATGTTATTGATGCTATTGATGTTATTGATGCTATTGATGTTATTGATGCTATTGATGCTATTGATGTTATTGATGTTATTGATGTTATTGATGTTATTGATGCTATTGATGTTATTGATGCTATTGATGCTATTGATGCTATTGATGTTATTGATGCTACTGATGCTATTGATACTTTTGATGTTATTGATGCTATTGATGTTATTGATGTTATTGATGTTATTGATGTTATTGATGTTATTGATGTTATTGATGCTATTGATGTTATTGATGCTATTGATGTTATTGATGTAATTGATGTTATTGATGTTATTGATGTTATTGATGCTATTGATGTGATTGATGTTATTGATGCTATTGATGCTATTGATGTTATTGATGCTATTGATGCTATTGATGCTATTGATGCTATTAATGCTATTGATGTTATTGATGCTATTGATGCTATTGATGTTATTGATGTTATTGATGTTATTGATGCTATTGATGTTATTGATGCTATTGATGCTATTGATGCTATTGATGCTATTGATGTTATTGATGCTATTGGCGCTATTAATGCTATTGATGTTATTGATGCTATTGATGCTATTGATGTTATTGATGTTATTGATGCTATTGATGCTATTGATGCTATTGTTGCTATTGATGTTATTAATGCTATTGATGTTATTGATGTTATTGATGCTATTGATGTTATTGATGTTATTGATGTTATTGATGTTATTTATGTTATTGATGCTAATGATGTTATTGATGTTATTAATGTTATTGATGCTATTGATGTTATTGATGCTATTGATGTTATTGATGCTATTGATGTTATTGATGCTATTGATGTTATTGATGTTATTGATGATATTGATGTTATTGATGCTATTGATGTTATTGATGCTATTGATGTTATTGATGCTATTGATGTTACTGATGCTATTGATGTTATTGATGTTATTGACGTTATTGATGCTATTGATGTTATTGATGCTATTGATGTTATTGATGTTATTGATGTTATTGATGCTATTGATGTTATTGATGTTATTGATGTTATTGATGCTATTGATGGTATTGATGTTATTGATGTTATTGATGCTATTGATGTTATTGATGTTATTGATGCTATTGATGTTATTGATGTTATTGATGTTATTGATGTTATTGATGTTATTGATGTTATTGATGTTATTGATGTTATTGATATTATTGATGTTATTGATGTTATTGATGTTATTGATGTTATTGATTTTATTGATGTTATTGATGGTATTGATGTTATTGATGCTATTAATGTTATTGATGTTATTGATGCTATTGATATTATTGATGCTATTGATGTTATTGATGTTATTGATGCTATTGATGCTATTGATGCTATTGATGCTATTGATGTTATTGATGTTATTGATGCTATTGATGTTATTGATGCTATTGATGCTATTGATGTTATTGATATTATTGATGTTATTGATGCTATTGATGTTACTGATGCTATTGATGTTATTCATGCTATTGATGTTATTGATGCTATTGATGTTATTGATGCTATTGATGCTATTGATGCTATTGATGTTATTGATGCTATTGATGCTATTGATGCTATTGATGCTATTGATGTTATTGATGCTATTGATGCTATTGATGCTATTGATGTTATTGATGCTATTGATGCTATTGATGCTATTGATGCTATTGATTTTATTGATGTTATTGATGTTATTGATGCTATTGATGTTATTGATGTTATTGATGCTATTTATGTTATTAATGTTATTGATGTGATTGATGTAATTGATGTTATTGATGTTATTGATGTATTTGATGTTATTGATGTTATTGATGTTATTGATGTTATTGATGTTATTGATGTTATTGATGTTATTGATGTTATTGATGTTATTGATGTTATTGATGTTATTGATGTTATTGATGTTATTGATGCTATTGATGTTATTGATGCTATTGATGTTATTGATGTTATTGATGCTACTGATGCTATTGATACTTTTGATGTTATTGATGCTATTGATGTTATTGATGTTATTGATGTTATTGATGTTATTGATGTTATTGATGTTATTGATGTTATTGATGTTATTGATGCTATTGATGTTATTGATGCTATTGATGTTATTGATGTAATTGATGTTATTGATGTTATTGATGTTATTGATGCTATTGATGTTATTGATGTTATTGATGCTATTGATGCTATTGATGTTATTGATGCTATTGATGCTATTGATGCTATTGATGCTATTAATGCTATTGATGTTATTGATGCTATTGATGCTATTGATGTTATTGATGTTATTGATGTTATTGATGCTATTGATGTTATTGATGCTATTGATGCTATTGATGCTATTGATGCTATTGATGTTATTGATGCTATTGGCGCTATTAATGTTATTGATGCTATTGATGCTATTGATGTTATTGATGTTATTGATGCTATTGATGCTATTGATGCTATTGATGCTATTGATGTTATTAATGCTATTGATGTTATTGATGTTATTGATGCTATTGATGTTATTGATGTTATTGATGTTATTGATGTTATTTATGTTATTGATGCTAATGATGTTATTGATGTTATTAATGTTATTGATGCTATTGATGTTATTGATGCTATTGATGTTATTGATGCTATTGATGTTATTGATGCTATTGATGTTATTGATGTTATTGATGATATTGATGTTATTGATGCTATTGATGTTATTGATGCTATTGATGTTATTGATGCTATTGATGTTACTGATGCTATTGATGTTATTGATGTTATTGACGTTATTGATGCTATTGATGTTATTGATGCTATTGATGTTATTGATGTTATTGATGTTATTGATGCTATTGATGTTATTGATGTTATTGATGCTATTGATGCTATTGATGCTATTGATGTTATTGATGCTAATGATGTTATTGATGCTATTGATGTTATTGATGCTATTAATGTTATTGATGTTATTGATGTTATTGATGCTATGGATGTTATTGATGTTATTGATGTTATTGATGCTATTGATGCTATTGATGCTATTGATGCTATTGATGTTATTGATGCTATTGATGTTATTGATGCTATTGATGCTATTGATGTTATTGATGCTATTGATGTTATTGATGCTATTGATGCTATTGATGCTATTAATGTTATTGATGTTATTGATGCTATTGATGCTATTGATGCTATTGATGCTATTGATGTTATTGATGCTATTGATGTTATTGATGCTATTGATGCTATTGATGTTATTGATGCTATTGATGTTATTGATGCTATTGATGCTATTGATGCTATTAATGTTATTGATGTTATTGATGCTATTGATGTTATTGATGCTATTGATGTTATTGATGCTATTGATGTTATTGATGCTATTGATGGTATTGATGCTATTGATGCTATTGATGCTATTGATGTTATTGATGCTATTGATGCTATTGATGCTATTGATGTTATTGATGCTATTGATGTTATTGATGCTATTGATGTTATTGATGCTATTGATGTTATTGATGCTATTGATGCTATTGATGCTATTAATGTTATTGATGTTATTGATGCTATTGATGTTATTGATGCTATTGATGTTATTATGCTATTGATGGTATTGATGCTATTGATGCTATTGATGCTGTTGATGTTATTGATGCTATTAATGTTATTGATGTTATTGATGCTATTGATGTTATTGATGCTATTGATGTTATTATGCTATTGATGTTATTGATGCTATTGATGGTATTGATGCTATTGATGCTATTGATGCTATTGATGTTATTGATGCTATTGATGCTATTGATGCTATTGATGTTATTGATGCTATTGATGCTATTGATGCTATTGATGCTATTGATGATATTAATGCTATTGATGCTATTAATGTTATTGATGATATTGATGTTATTGATGTTATTGATGTTATTGATGTTATTGATGCTATTGATGTTATTGATGCTATTAATGTTATTGATGCTATTGATGCTATTGATGCTATTGATGTTATTGATGTTATTGATGCTATTGATGCTATTGATGTTATTAATGCTATTGATGCTATTGATGCTATTGATGTTATTGATGTTATTGATGCTATTTATGCTATTAATGTTATTGATGTTATTGATGCTATTGATGTTATTGATGCTATTGATGTTATGGATGCTATTGATGTTATTGATGCTATTAATGTTATTGATGTTATTGATGTTATTGATGCTATTAATGCTATTAATGTTATTGATGCTATTGATGCTATTGATGCTATTGATGCTATTGATGTTATTGATGCTATTGATGTTATTGATGCTATTGATGCTATTGATGTTATTGATGCTATTGATGTTATTGATGCTATTGATGCTATTGATGCTATTAATGTTATTGATGTTATTGATGCTATTGATGTTATTGATGCTATTGATGTTATTATGCTATTGATGTTATTGATGCTATTGATGGTATTGATGCTATTGATGCTATTGATGCTATTGATGTTATTGATGCTATTGATGCTATTGATGCTATTGATGTTATTGATGCTATTGATGCTATTGATGCTATTGATGTTATTGATGCTATTGATGCTATTGATGCTGTTGATGTTATTGATGTTATTGATGCTATTGATGTTATTGATGTTATTGATGTTATTGATGCTATTGATGTTATTGATGTTATTGATGCTATTGATGCTATTGATGCTATTGATGTTATTGATGCTAATGATGTTATTGATGCTATTGATGTTATTGATGCTATTAATGTTATTGATGTTATTGATGTTATTGATGCTATTGATGCTATTGATGTTATTGATGTTATTGATGTTATTGATGTTATTGATGTTATTGATGTTATTGATGTTATTGATGTTATTAATGTTATTGATGTTATTGATGTTATTGATGTTATTGATGCTATTGATTTTATTGATGTTATTGATGTTATTGATGCTATTGATGCTATTGATGCTATTGATGTTATTGATGTTATTGATGTTATTGATGTTATTGATGTTATTAATGTTATTGATGTTATTGATGTTATTGATGTTATTGATGCTATTGATGTTATTGATGTTATTGATGTTATTGATGCTATTGATGTTATTGATGCTATTGATGTTATTGATGTTATTGATGCTATTGATGCTATTGATGTTATTGATGCTAATGATGTTATTGATGCTATTGATGTTATTGATGCTATTAATGTTATTGATGTTATTGATGCTATTGATGGTATTGATGCTATTGATGCTATTGATGCTATTGATGCTATTGATGTTATTGATGCTATTGATGCTATTGATGCTATTGATGTTATTGATGCTATTGATGTTATTGATGCTATTGATGCTATTGATGTTATTGATGCTATTGATGTTATTGATGCTATTGATGCTATTGATGCTATTAATGTTATTGATGTTATTGATCCTATTGATGTTATTGATGCTATTGATGTTATTATGCTATTGATGTTATTGATGCTATTGATGGTATTGATGCTATTGATGCTATTGATGCTATTGATGTTATTGATGCTATTGATGCTATTGATGCTATTGATGTTATTGATGCTATTGATGCTATTGATGCTATTGATGTTATTGATGCTATTGATGCTATTGATGCTGTTGATGTTATTGATGTTATTGATGCTATTGATGTTATTGATGTTATTGATGTTATTGATGTTATTGATGCTATTGATGTTATTGATGTTATTGATGCTATTGATGCTATTGATGCTATTGATGTTATTGATGCTAATGATGTTATTGATGCTATTGATGTTATTGATGCTATTAATGTTATTGATGTTATTGATGTTATTGATGCTATTGATGTTATTGATGTTATTGATGTTATTGATGTTATTGATGCTATTGATGCTATTGATGCTATTGATGCTATTGATGTTATTGATGCTATTGATGTTATTGATGCTATTGATGCTATTGATGTTATTGATGCTATTGATGTTATTGATGCTATTGATGCTATTGATGCTATTAATGTTATTGATGTTATTGATGCTATTGATGTTATTGATGCTATTGATGTTATTGATGCTATTGATGTTATTGATGCTATTGATGGTATTGATGCTATTGATGCTATTGATGCTATTGATGTTATTGATGCTATTGATGCTATTGATGCTATTGATGTTATTGATGCTATTGATGTTATTGATGCTATTGATGCTATTGATGTTATTGATGCTATTGATGTTATTGATGCTATTGATGCTATTGATGCTATTAATGTTATTGATGTTATTGATGCTATTGATGTTATTGATGCTATTGATGTTATTATGCTATTGATGTTATTGATGCTATTGATGGTATTGATGCTATTGATGCTATTGATGCTATTGATGTTATTGATGCTATTGATGCTATTGATGCTATTGATGTTATTGATGCTATTGATGCTATTGATGTTATTGATGCTATTGATGTTATTGATGCTATTGATGTTATTGATGCTATTGATGGTATTGATGCTATTGATGCTATTGATGCTATTGATGTTATTGATGCTATTGATGCTATTGATGCTATTGATGTTATTGATGCTATTGATGTTATTGATGCTATTGATGCTATTGATGTTATTGATGCTATTGATGTTATTGATGCTATTGATGCTATTGATGCTATTAATGTTATTGATGTTATTTATGCTATTGATGTTATTGATGCTATTGATGTTATTATGCTATTGATGTTATTGATGCTATTGATGGTATTGATGCTATTGATGCTATTGATGCTATTGATGTTATTGATGCTATTGATGCTATTGATGCTATTGATGTTATTGATGCTATTGATGTTATTGATGCTATTGATGTTATTGATGTTATTAATGTTATTAATGCTATTGATGCTATTGATGTTATTGATATTATTGATGTTATTGATGCTATTGATGTTACTGATGCTATTGATGTTATTCATGCTATTGATGTTATTGATGCTATTGATGTTATTGATGCTATTGATGTTATTGATGCTATTGATGCTATTGATGCTATTGATGTTATTGATGCCATTGATGCTATTGATGCTATTGATGCTATTGATGTTATTGATGCTATTGATGCTATTGATGCTATTGATGTTATTGATGCTATTGATGCTATTGATGCTATTGATGTTATTGATGTTATTGATGTTATTGATGCTATTGATGTTATTGATGTTATTGATGTTATTGATGCTATTGATGTTATTGATGTTATTGATGTTATTGATGCTATTTATGTTATTGATGTTATTGATGTGATTGATGCTATTGATGTTATTGATGTTATTGATGTAATTGATGTTATTGATGTTATTGATGCTATTGATGTTATTGATGCTATTGATGCTATTGATGCTATTGATGTTATTGATGCTATTGATGCTATTGATGCTATTGATGTTATTGATGTTATTGATGTTATTGATGCTATTGATGTTATTGATGTTATTGATGTTATTGATGCTATTGATGTTATTGATGTTATTGATGTTATTGATGCTATTTATGTTATTGATGTTATTGATGTGATTGATGCTATTGATGTTATTGATGTTATTGATGTAATTGATGTTATTGATGTTATTGATGTAATTGATGTTATTGATGTTATTGATGTTATTGATGTTATTGATGTTATTGATGTTATTGATGTTATTGATGTTATTGATGTTATTGATGTTATTGATGTTATTGATGTTATTGATGTTATTGATGTTATTGATGTTATTGATGTTATTGATGTTATTGATGTTATTGATGTTATTGATGTTATTGATGTTATTGATGTTATTGATGTTATTAATGTTATTGATGTTATTGATGTTATTGATGTTATTGATGTTATTGATGCTATTGATGTTATTGATGCTATTGATGTTATTGATGCTATTGATGCTATTGATGCTATTGATGCTATTGATGCTATTGATGTTATTGATGCCATTGATGCTATTGATGCTATTGATGCTATTGATGTTATTGATGCTATTGATGCTATTGATGCTATTGATGCTATTGATGTTATTGATGCTATTGATGTTATTGATGCTATTGATGTTATTGATGCTATTGATGCTATTGATGCTATTGATGTTATTGATGCTATTGATGCTATTGATGCTATTGATGTTATTGATGCTATTGATGTTATTGATGCTATTGATGTTATTGATGCTATTGATGTTATTGATGTTATTGATGCTATTGATGTTATTGATGCTATTGATGTTATTGATGCTATTGATGTTATTGATGCTATTGATGTTATTGATGTTATTGATGTTATTGATGTTATTGATGCTATTGATGTTATTGATGCTATTGATGTTATTGATGCTATTGATGATATTGATGCTATTGATGTTATTAATACTATTGATGCTATTGATGCTATTGATGCTATTGATGCTATTGATGTTATTGATGTTATTGATGTTATTGATGCTATTGATGTTATTGATGCTATTGATGTTATTGATGCTATTGATGTTATTGATGCTATTGATGCTATTGATGTTATTGATGTTATTGATGTTATTGATGTTATTGATGCTATTGATGTTATTGATGCTATTGATGCTATTGATGCTATTGATGTTATTGATGCTACTGATGCTATTGATACTTTTGATGTTATTGATGCTATTGATGTTATTGATGTTATTGATGTTATTGATGTTATTGATGTTATTGATGTTATTGATGCTATTGATGTTATTGATGCTATTGATGTTATTGATGTAATTGATGTTATTGATGTTATTGATGTTATTGATGCTATTGATGTTATTGATGTTATTGATGCTATTGATGCTATTGATGTTATTGATGCTATTGATGCTATTGATGCTATTGATGCTATTAATGCTATTGATGTTATTGATGCTATTGATGCTATTGATGTTATTGATGTTATTGATGTTATTGATGCTATTGATGTTATTGATGCTATTGATGCTATTGATGCTATTGATGCTATTGATGTTATTGATGCTATTGGCGCTATTAATGCTATTGATGTTATTGATGCTATTGATGTTATTGATGTTATTGATGTTATTGATGTTATTGATGCTATTGATGTTATTGATGTTATTGATGTTATTGATGCTATTGATGTTATTGATGCTATTGATGTTATTGATGCTATTAATGATATTGATGCTATTGATGTTATTAATACTATTGATGCTATTGATGCTATTGATGCTATTGATGCTATTGATGCTATTGATGTTATTGATGTTATTGATGTTATTGATGCTATTGATGTTATTGATGCTATTGATGTTATTGATGCTATTGATGTTATTGATGCTATTGATGCTATTGATGTTATTGATGTTATTGATGTTATTGATGTTATTGATGCTATTGATGTTATTGATGCTATTGATGCTATTGATGCTATTGATGTTATTGATGCTACTGATGCTATTGATACTTTTGATGTTATTGATGCTATTGATGTTATTGATGTTATTGATGTTATTGATGTTATTGATGTTATTGATGCTATTGATGTTATTGATGCTATTGATGTTATTGATGCTATTGATGTTATTGATGTAATTGATGTTATTGATGTTATTGATGCTATTGATGTTATTGATGTTATTGATGCTATTGATGCTATTGATGTTATTGATGCTATTGATGCTATTGATGCTATTGATGCTACTGATGCTATTGATACTTTTGATGTTATTGATGCTATTGATGTTATTGATGTTATTGATGTTATTGATGTTATTGATGTTATTGATGTTATTGATGCTATTGATGTTATTGATGCTATTGATGTTATTGATGTAATTGATGTTATTGATGTTATTGATGTTATTGATGCTATTGATGTTATTGATGTTATTGATGCTATTGATGCTATTGATGTTATTGATGCTATTGATGCTATTGATGCTATTGATGCTATTAATGCTATTGATGTTATTGATGCTATTGATGCTATTGATGTTATTGATGTTATTGATGTTATTGATGCTATTGATGTTATTGATGCTATTGATGCTATTGATGCTATTGATGCTATTGATGTTATTGATGCTATTGGCGCTATTAATGCTATTGATGTTATTGATGCTATTGATGTTATTGATGTTATTGATGTTATTGATGTTATTGATGCTATTGATGTTATTGATGTTATTGATGTTATTGATGCTATTGATGTTATTGATGCTATTAATGTTATTGATGCTATTGATGATATTGATGCTATTGATGTTATTAATACTATTGATGCTATTGATGCTATTGATGCTATTGATGCTATTGATGTTATTGATGTTATTGATGTTATTGATGCTATTGATGTTATTGATGCTATTGATGTTATTGATGCTATTGATGTTATTGATGCTATTGATGCTATTGATGTTATTGATGTTATTGATGTTATTGATGTTATTGATGCTATTGATGTTATTGATGCTATTGATGCTATTGATGCTATTGATGTTATTGATGCTACTGATGCTATTGATACTTTTGATGTTATTGATGCTATTGATGTTATTGATGTTATTGATGTTATTGATGTTATTGATGTTATTGATGTTATTGATGTTATTGATGCTATTGATGTTATTGATGCTATTGATGTTATTGATGTAATTGATGTTATTGATGTTATTGATGTTATTGATGCTATTGATGTTATTGATGTTATTGATGCTATTGATGCTATTGATGTTATTGATGCTATTGATGCTATTGATGCTATTGATGCTATTAATGCTATTGATGTTATTGATGCTATTGATGCTATTGATGTTATTGATGTTATTGATGTTATTGATGCTATTGATGTTATTGATGCTATTGATGCTATTGATGCTATTGATGCTATTGATGTTATTGATGCTATTGGCGCTATTAATGCTATTGATGTTATTGATGCTATTGATGTTATTGATGTTATTGATGTTATTGATGTTATTGATGCTATTGATGTTATTGATGTTATTGATGTTATTGATGCTATTGATGTTATTGATGCTATTGATGTTATTGATGCTATTGATGATATTGATGCTATTGATGTTATTAATACTATTGATGCTATTGATGCTATTGATGCTATTGATGCTATTGATGTTATTGATGTTATTGATGTTATTGATGCTATTGATGTTATTGATGCTATTGATGTTATTGATGCTATTGATGTTATTGATGCTATTGATGCTATTGATGTTATTGATGTTATTGATGTTATTGATGTTATTGATGCTATTGATGTTATTGATGCTATTGATGCTATTGATGCTATTGATGTTATTGATGCTACTGATGCTATTGATACTTTTGATGTTATTGATGCTATTGATGTTATTGATGTTATTGATGTTATTGATGTTATTGATGTTATTGATGTTATTGATGCTATTGATGTTATTGATGCTATTGATGTTATTGATGTAATTGATGTTATTGATGTTATTGATGTTATTGATGCTATTAATGTTATTGATGTTATTGATGCTATTGTTGTATTGATGTTATTGATGCTATTGATGCTATTGATGCTATTGATGCTATTGATGCTACTGATGCTATTGATACTTTTGATGTTATTGATGCTATTGATGTTATTGATGTTATTGATGTTATTGATGTTATTGATGTTATTGATGTTATTGATGCTATTGATGTTATTGATGCTATTGATGTTATTGATGTAATTGATGTTATTGATGTTATTGATGTTATTGATGCTATTGATGTTATTGATGTTATTGATGCTATTGATGCTATTGATGTTATTGATGCTATTGATGCTATTGATGCTATTGATGCTATTAATGCTATTGATGTTATTGATGCTATTGATGCTATTGATGTTATTGATGTTATTGATGTTATTGATGCTATTGATGTTATTGATGCTATTGATGCTATTGATGCTATTGATGCTATTGATGTTATTGATGCTATTGGCGCTATTAATGCTATTGATGTTATTGATGCTATTGATGTTATTGATGTTATTGATGTTATTGATGTTATTGATGCTATTGATGTTATTGATGTTATTGATGTTATTGATGCTATTGATGTTATTGATGCTATTGATGTTATTGATGCTATTGATGATATTGATGCTATTGATGTTATTAATACTATTGATGCTATTGATGCTATTGATGCTATTGATGCTATTGATGTTATTGATGTTATTGATGTTATTGATGCTATTGATGTTATTGATGCTATTGATGTTATTGATGCTATTGATGTTATTGATGCTATTGATGCTATTGATGTTATTGATGTTATTGATGTTATTGATGTTATTGATGCTATTGATGTTATTGATGCTATTGATGCTATTGATGCTATTGATGTTATTGATGCTACTGATGCTATTGATACTTTTGATGTTATTGATGCTATTGATGTTATTGATGTTATTGATGTTATTGATGTTATTGATGTTATTGATGTTATTGATGCTATTGATGTTATTGATGCTATTGATGTTATTGATGTAATTGATGTTATTGATGTTATTGATGTTATTGATGCTATTGATGTTATTGATGTTATTGATGCTATTGATGCTATTGATGTTATTGATGCTATTGATGCTATTGATGCTATTGATGCTATTAATGCTATTGATGTTATTGATGCTATTGATGCTATTGATGTTATTGATGTTATTGATGTTATTGATGCTATTGATGTTATTGATGCTATTGATGCTATTGATGCTATTGATGCTATTGATGTTATTGATGCTATTGGCGCTATTAATGCTATTGATGTTATTGATGCTATTGATGCTATTGATGTTATTGATGTTATTGATGCTATTGATGCTATTGATGCTATTGTTGCTATTGATGTTATTAATGCTATTGATGTTATTGATGTTATTGATGCTATTGATGTTATTGATGTTATTGATGTTATTGATGTTATTTATGTTATTGATGCTAATGATGTTATTGATGTTATTAATGTTATTGATGCTATTGATGTTATTGATGCTATTGATGTTATTGATGCTATTGATGTTATTGATGCTATTGATGTTATTGATGTTATTGATGATATTGATGTTATTGATGCTATTGATGTTATTGATGCTATTGATGTTATTGATGCTATTGATGTTACTGATGCTATTGATGTTATTGATGTTATTGACGTTATTGATGCTATTGATGTTATTGATGCTATTGATGTTATTGATGTTATTGATGTTATTGATGCTATTGATGTTATTGATGTTATTGATGTTATTGATGCTATTGATGGTATTGATGTTATTGATGTTATTGATGCTATTGATGTTATTGATGTTATTGATGCTATTGATGTTATTGATGTTATTGATGTTATTGATGTTATTGATGTTATTGATGTTATTGATGTTATTGATGTTATTGATATTATTGATGTTATTGATGTTATTGATGTTATTGATGTTATTGATTTTATTGATGTTATTGATGGTATTGATGTTATTGATGCTATTAATGTTATTGATGTTATTGATGCTATTGATATTATTGATGCTATTGATGTTATTGATGTTATTGATGCTATTGATGCTATTGATGCTATTGATGCTATTGATGTTATTGATGTTATTGATGCTATTGATGTTATTGATGCTATTGATGCTATTGATGTTATTGATATTATTGATGTTATTGATGCTATTGATGTTACTGATGCTATTGATGTTATTCATGCTATTGATGTTATTGATGCTATTGATGTTATTGATGCTATTGATGCTATTGATGCTATTGATGTTATTGATGCTATTGATGCTATTGATGCTATTGATGCTATTGATGTTATTGATGCTATTGATGCTATTGATGCTATTGATGTTATTGATGCTATTGATGCTATTGATGCTATTGATGTTATTGATGTTATTGATGCTATTGATGCTATTGATTTTATTGATGTTATTGATGTTATTGATGCTATTGATGTTATTGATGTTATTGATGCTATTTATGTTATTAATGTTATTGATGTGATTGATGTAATTGATGTTATTGATGTTATTGATGTATTTGATGTTATTGATGTTATTGATGTTATTGATGTTATTGATGTTATTGATGTTATTGATGTTATTGATGTTATTGATGTTATTGATGTTATTGATGTTATTGATGTTATTGATGCTATTGATGTTATTGATGCTATTGATGTTATTGATGTTATTGATGCTACTGATGCTATTGATACTTTTGATGTTATTGATGCTATTGATGTTATTGATGTTATTGATGTTATTGATGTTATTGATGTTATTGATGTTATTGATGTTATTGATGTTATTGATGCTATTGATGTTATTGATGCTATTGATGTTATTGATGTAATTGATGTTATTGATGTTATTGATGTTATTGATGCTATTGATGTTATTGATGTTATTGATGCTATTGATGCTATTGATGTTATTGATGCTATTGATGCTATTGATGCTATTGATGCTATTAATGCTATTGATGTTATTGATGCTATTGATGCTATTGATGTTATTGATGTTATTGATGTTATTGATGCTATTGATGTTATTGATGCTATTGATGCTATTGATGCTATTGATGCTATTGATGTTATTGATGCTATTGGCGCTATTAATGTTATTGATGCTATTGATGCTATTGATGTTATTGATGTTATTGATGCTATTGATGCTATTGATGCTATTGATGCTATTGATGTTATTAATGCTATTGATGTTATTGATGTTATTGATGCTATTGATGTTATTGATGTTATTGATGTTATTGATGTTATTTATGTTATTGATGCTAATGATGTTATTGATGTTATTAATGTTATTGATGCTATTGATGTTATTGATGCTATTGATGTTATTGATGCTATTGATGTTATTGATGCTATTGATGTTATTGATGTTATTGATGATATTGATGTTATTGATGCTATTGATGTTATTGATGCTATTGATGTTATTGATGCTATTGATGTTACTGATGCTATTGATGTTATTGATGTTATTGACGTTATTGATGCTATTGATGTTATTGATGCTATTGATGTTATTGATGTTATTGATGTTATTGATGCTATTGATGTTATTGATGTTATTGATGCTATTGATGCTATTGATGCTATTGATGTTATTGATGCTAATGATGTTATTGATGCTATTGATGTTATTGATGCTATTAATGTTATTGATGTTATTGATGTTATTGATGCTATTGATGTTATTGATGTTATTGATGTTATTGATGCTATTGATGCTATTGATGCTATTGATGCTATTGATGTTATTGATGCTATTGATGTTATTGATGCTATTGATGCTATTGATGTTATTGATGCTATTGATGTTATTGATGCTATTGATGCTATTGATGCTATTAATGTTATTGATGTTATTGATGCTATTGATGCTATTGATGCTATTGATGCTATTGATGTTATTGATGCTATTGATGTTATTGATGCTATTGATGCTATTGATGTTATTGATGCTATTGATGTTATTGATGCTATTGATGCTATTGATGCTATTAATGTTATTGATGTTATTGATGCTATTGATGTTATTGATGCTATTGATGTTATTGATGCTATTGATGTTATTGATGCTATTGATGGTATTGATGCTATTGATGCTATTGATGCTATTGATGTTATTGATGCTATTGATGCTATTGATGCTATTGATGTTATTGATGCTATTGATGTTATTGATGCTATTGATGTTATTGATGCTATTGATGTTATTGATGCTATTGATGCTATTGATGCTATTAATGTTATTGATGTTATTGATGCTATTGATGTTATTGATGCTATTGATGTTATTATGCTATTGATGTTATTGATGCTATTGATGCTATTGATGCTGTTGATGTTATTGATGCTATTAATGTTATTGATGTTATTGATGCTATTGATGTTATTGATGCTATTGATGTTATTATGCTATTGATGTTATTGATGCTATTGATGGTATTGATGCTATTGATGCTATTGATGCTATTGATGTTATTGATGCTATTGATGCTATTGATGCTATTGATGTTATTGATGCTATTGATGCTATTGATGCTATTGATGCTATTGATGATATTAATGCTATTGATGCTATTAATGTTATTGATGATATTGATGTTATTGATGTTATTGATGTTATTGATGTTATTGATGCTATTGATGTTATTGATGCTATTAATGTTATTGATGCTATTGATGCTATTGATGCTATTGATGTTATTGATGTTATTGATGCTATTGATGCTATTGATGTTATTGATGCTATTGATGCTATTGATGCTATTGATGTTATTGATGTTATTGATGCTATTTATGCTATTAATGTTATTGATGTTATTGATGCTATTGATGTTATTGATGCTATTGATGTTATGGATGCTATTGATGTTATTGATGCTATTAATGTTATTGATGTTATTGATGTTATTGATGCTATTAATGCTATTAATGTTATTGATGCTATTGATGCTATTGATGCTATTGATGCTATTGATGTTATTGATGCTATTGATGTTATTGATGCTATTGATGCTATTGATGTTATTGATGCTATTGATGTTATTGATGCTATTGATGCTATTGATGCTATTAATGTTATTGATGTTATTGATGCTATTGATGTTATTGATGCTATTGATGTTATTATGCTATTGATGTTATTGATGCTATTGATGGTATTGATGCTATTGATGCTATTGATGCTATTGATGTTATTGATGCTATTGATGCTATTGATGCTATTGATGTTATTGATGCTATTGATGCTATTGATGCTATTGATGTTATTGATGCTATTGATGCTATTGATGCTGTTGATGTTATTGATGTTATTGATGCTATTGATGTTATTGATGTTATTGATGTTATTGATGCTATTGATGTTATTGATGTTATTGATGCTATTGATGCTATTGATGCTATTGATGTTATTGATGCTAATGATGTTATTGATGCTATTGATGTTATTGATGCTATTAATGTTATTGATGTTATTGATGTTATTGATGCTATTGATGTTATTGATGTTATTGATGTTATTGATGTTATTGATGTTATTGATGTTATTGATGTTATTGATGTTATTGATGTTATTAATGTTATTGATGTTATTGATGTTATTGATGTTATTGATGCTATTGATTTTATTGATGTTATTGATGTTATTGATGCTATTGATGCTATTGATGCTATTGATGTTATTGATGTTATTGATGTTATTGATGTTATTGATGTTATTAATGTTATTGATGTTATTGATGTTATTGATGTTATTGATGCTATTGATGTTATTGATGTTATTGATGTTATTGATGCTATTGATGTTATTGATGCTATTGATGTTATTGATGTTATTGATGCTATTGATGCTATTGATGTTATTGATGCTAATGATGTTATTGATGCTATTGATGTTATTGATGCTATTAATGTTATTGATGTTATTGATGCTATTGATGGTATTGATGCTATTGATGCTATTGATGCTATTGATGCTATTGATGTTATTGATGCTATTGATGCTATTGATGCTATTGATGTTATTGATGCTATTGATGTTATTGATGCTATTGATGCTATTGATGTTATTGATGCTATTGATGTTATTGATGCTATTGATGCTATTGATGCTATTAATGTTATTGATGTTATTGATCCTATTGATGTTATTGATGCTATTGATGTTATTATGCTATTGATGTTATTGATGCTATTGATGGTATTGATGCTATTGATGCTATTGATGCTATTGATGTTATTGATGCTATTGATGCTATTGATGCTATTGATGTTATTGATGCTATTGATGCTATTGATGCTATTGATGTTATTGATGCTATTGATGCTATTGATGCTGTTGATGTTATTGATGTTATTGATGCTATTGATGTTATTGATGTTATTGATGTTATTGATGTTATTGATGCTATTGATGTTATTGATGTTATTGATGCTATTGATGCTATTGATGCTATTGATGTTATTGATGCTAATGATGTTATTGATGCTATTGATGTTATTGATGCTATTAATGTTATTGATGTTATTGATGTTATTGATGCTATTGATGTTATTGATGTTATTGATGTTATTGATGTTATTGATGCTATTGATGCTATTGATGCTATTGATGCTATTGATGTTATTGATGCTATTGATGTTATTGATGCTATTGATGCTATTGATGTTATTGATGCTATTGATGTTATTGATGCTATTGATGCTATTGATGCTATTAATGTTATTGATGTTATTGATGCTATTGATGTTATTGATGCTATTGATGTTATTGATGCTATTGATGTTATTGATGCTATTGATGGTATTGATGCTATTGATGCTATTGATGCTATTGATGTTATTGATGCTATTGATGCTATTGATGCTATTGATGTTATTGATGCTATTGATGTTATTGATGCTATTGATGCTATTGATGTTATTGATGCTATTGATGTTATTGATGCTATTGATGCTATTGATGCTATTAATGTTATTGATGTTATTGATGCTATTGATGTTATTGATGCTATTGATGTTATTATGCTATTGATGTTATTGATGCTATTGATGGTATTGATGCTATTGATGCTATTGATGCTATTGATGTTATTGATGCTATTGATGCTATTGATGCTATTGATGTTATTGATGCTATTGATGCTATTGATGTTATTGATGCTATTGATGTTATTGATGCTATTGATGTTATTGATGCTATTGATGGTATTGATGCTATTGATGCTATTGATGCTATTGATGTTATTGATGCTATTGATGCTATTGATGCTATTGATGTTATTGATGCTATTGATGTTATTGATGCTATTGATGCTATTGATGTTATTGATGCTATTGATGTTATTGATGCTATTGATGCTATTGATGCTATTAATGTTATTGATGTTATTGATGCTATTGATGTTATTGATGCTATTGATGTTATTATGCTATTGATGTTATTGATGCTATTGATGGTATTGATGCTATTGATGCTATTGATGCTATTGATGTTATTGATGCTATTGATGCTATTGATGCTATTGATGTTATTGATGCTATTGATGTTATTGATGCTATTGATGCTATTGATGCTATTAATGTTATTGATGTTATTGATGCTATTGATGTTATTGATGCTATTGATGTTATTATGCTATTGATGTTATTGATGCTATTGATGGTATTGATGCTATTGATGCTATTGATGCTATTGATGTTATTGATGCTATTGATGCTATTGATGCTATTGATGTTATTGATGTTATTTTGCTATTGATGTTATTGATGCTATTGATGGTATTGATGCTATTGATGCTATTGATGCTATTGATGTTATTGATGCTATTGATGCTATTGATGCTATTGATGTTATTGATGCTATTGATGCTATTGATGCTATTTATGTTATTGATGCTATTGATGCTATTGATGCTTTTGATGTTATTGATGTTATTGATGCTATTGATGTTATTGATGTTATTGATGTTATTGATGCTATTGATGTTATTGATGTTATTAATGCTATTGATGCTATTGATGCTATTGATGTTATTGATGCTAATGATGTTATTGATGCTATTGATGTTATTGATGCTATTAATGTTATTGATGTTATTGATGTTATTGATGCTATTGATGTTATTGATGTTATTGATGTTATTGATGTTATTGATGCTATTGATGCTATTGATGCTATTGATGCTATTGATGTTATTGATGCTATTGATGTTATTGATGCTATTGATGCTATTGATGTTATTGATGCTATTGATGTTATTGATGCTATTGATGCTATTGATGCTATTAATGTTATTGATGTTATTGATGCTATTGATGTTATTGATGCTATTGATGTTATTGATGCTATTGATGTTATTGATGCTATTGATGGTATTGATGCTATTGATGCTATTGATGCTATTGATGTTATTGATGCTATTGATGCTATTGATGCTATTGATGTTATTGATGCTATTGATGTTATTGATGCTATTGATGCTATTGATGTTATTGATGCTAATGATGTTATTGATGTTATTGATGCTATTGATGTTATTGATGTTATTGATGCTATTGATGCTATTGATGCTATTGATGTTATTGATGCTAATGATGTTATTGATGCTATTGATGTTATTGATGCTATTAATGTTATTGATGTTATTGATGTTATTGATGCTATTAATGCTATTAATGTTATTGATGCTATTGATGCTATTGATGCTATTGATGCTATTGATGTTATTGATGCTATTGATGTTATTGATGCTATTGATGCTATTGATGTTATTGATGCTATTGATGTTATTGATGCTATTGATGCTATTGATGCTATTAATGTTAGTGATGTTATTAATGCTATTGATGTTATTGATGCTATTGATGTTATTATGCTATTGATGTTATTGATGCTATTGATGGTATTGATGCTATTGATGCTATTGATGCTATTGATGTTATTGATGCTATTGATGCTATTGATGCTATTGATGTTATTGATGCTATTGATGCTATTGATGCTATTGATGCTATTGATGATATTAATGCTATTGATGCTATTAATGTTATTGATGATATTGATGTTATTGATGTTATTGATGTTATTGATGTTATTGATGCTATTGATGTTATTGATGCTTTTAATGTTATTGATGCTATTGATGCTATTGATGCTATTGATGTTATTGATGTTATTGATGCTATTGATGCTATTGATGTTATTGATGCTATTGATGCTATTGATGCTATTGATGTTATTGATGTTATTGATGCTATTGATGCTATTAATGTTATTGATGTTATTGATGCTATTGATGTTATTGATGCTATTGATGTTATTGATGCTATTGATGTTATTGATGCTATTAATGTTATTGATGTTATTGATGTTATTGATGCTATTAATGCTATTAATGTTATTGATGCTATTGATGCTATTGATGCTATTGATGTTATTGATGCTATTGATGTTATTGATGCTATTGATGCTATTGATGTTATTGATGCTATTGATGTTATTGATGCTATTGATGCTATTGATGCTATTAATGTTATTGATATTATTGATGCTATTGATGTTATTGATGCTATTGATGTTATTATGCTATTGATGTTATTGATGCTATTGATGGTATTGATGCTATTGATGCTATTGATGCTATTGATGTTATTGATGCTATTGATGCTATTGATGCTATTGATGTTATTGATGCTATTGATGCTATTGATGCTATTGATGTTATTGATGCTATTGATGCTATTGATGCTGTTGATGTTATTGATGTTATTGATGCTATTGATGTTATTGATGTTATTGATGTTATTGATGCTATTGATGTTATTGATGTTATTGATGCTATTGATGCTATTGATGCTATTGATGTTATTGATGCTAATGATGTTATTGATGCTATTGATGTTATTGATGCTATTAATGTTATTGATGTTATTGATGTTATTGATGCTATTGATGTTATTGATGTTATTGATGTTATTGATGTTATTGATGTTATTGATGTTATTGATGTTATTGATGTTATTGATGTTATTGATGTTATTAATGTTATTGATGTTATTGATGTTATTGATGTTATTGATGCTATTGATGTTATTGATGTTATTGATGTTATTGATGCTATTGATGTTATTGATGTTATTGATGTTATTGATGCTATTGATGTTATTGATGCTATTGATGTTATTGATGTTATTGATGCTATTGATGCTATTGATGTTATTGATGCTAATGATGTTATTGATGCTATTGATGTTATTGATGCTATTAATGTTATTGATGTTATTGATGCTATTGATGGTATTGATGCTATTGATGCTATTGATGCTATTGATGTTATTGATGCTATTGATGCTATTGATGCTATTGATGTTATTGATGCTATTGATGTTATTGATGCTATTGATGCTATTGATGTTATTGATGCTATTGATGTTATTGATGCTATTGATGCTATTGATGCTATTAATGTTATTGATGTTATTGATGCTATTGATGTTATTGATGCTATTGATGTTATTATGCTATTGATGTTATTGATGCTATTGATGGTATTGATGCTATTGATGCTATTGATGCTATTGATGTTATTGATGCTATTGATGCTATTGATGCTATTGATGTTATTGATGCTATTGATGCTATTGATGCTATTGATGTTATTGATGCTATTGATGCTATTGATGCTGTTGATGTTATTGATGTTATTGATGCTATTGATGTTATTGATGTTATTGATGTTATTGATGCTATTGATGTTATTGATGTTATTGATGCTATTGATGCTATTGATGCTATTGATGTTATTGATGCTAATGATGTTATTGATGCTATTGATGTTATTGATGCTATTAATGTTATTGATGTTATTGATGTTATTGATGCTATTGATGTTATTGATGTTATTGATGTTATTGATGTTATTGATGCTATTGATGCTATTGATGCTATTGATGCTATTGATGTTATTCATGCTATTGATGTTATTGATGCTATTGATGCTATTGATGTTATTGATGCTATTGATGTTATTGATGCTATTGATGCTATTAATGTTATTGATGTTATTGATGCTATTGATGTTATTGATGCTATTGATGTTATTGATGCTATTGATGTTATTGATGCTATTGATGGTATTGATGCTATTGATGCTATTGATGCTATTGATGTTATTGATGCTATTGATGCTATTGATGCTATTGATGTTATTGATGCTATTGATGTTATTGATGCTATTGATGCTATTGATGTTATTGATGCTATTGATGTTATTGATGCTATTGATGCTATTGATGCTATTAATGTTATTGATGTTATTGATGCTATTGATGTTATTGATGCTATTGATGTTATTATGCTATTGATGTTATTGATGCTATTGATGGTATTGATGCTATTGATGCTATTGATGCTATTGATGTTATTGATGCTATTGATGCTATTGATGCTATTGATGTTATTGATGCTATTGATGCTATTGATGCTATTGATGTTATTGATGCTATTGATGCTATTGATGCTGTTGATGTTATTGATGTTATTGATGCTATTGATGTTATTGATGCTATTGATGCTATTGATGTTATTGATGCTATTGATGTTATTGATGCTATTGATGCTATTGATGCTATTAATGTTATTGATGTTATTGATGCTATTGATGTTATTGATGCTATTGATGTTATTATGCTATTGATGTTATTGATGCTATTGATGGTATTGATGCTATTGATGCTATTGATGCTATTGATGTTATTGATGCTATTGATGCTATTGATGCTATTGATGTTATTGATGCTATTGATGCTATTGATGCTATTGATGTTATTGATGCTATTGATGCTATTGATGCTGTTGATGTTATTGATGTTATTGATGCTATTGATGTTATTGATGTTATTGATGTTATTGATCCTATTGATGTTATTGATGTTATTGATGCTATTGATGCTATTGATGCTATTGATGTTATTGATGCTAATGATGTTATTGATGTTATTGATGCTATTGATGTTATTGATGTTATTGATGCTATTGATGCTATTGATGCTATTGATGTTATTGATGCTAATGATGTTATTGATGCTATTGATGTTATTGATGCTATTAATGTTATTGATGTTATTGATGTTATTGATGCTATTAATGCTATTAATGTTATTGATGCTATTGATGGTATTGATGCTATTGATGCTATTGATGCTATTGATGTTATTGATGCTATTGATGCTATTGATGCTATTGATGTTATTGATGCTATTGATGTTATTGATGCTATTGATGCTATTGATGTTATTGATGCTATTGATGTTATTGATGCTATTGATGCTATTGATGCTATTAATGTTATTGATGTTATTGATGCTATTGATGTTATTGATGCTATTGATGTTATTATGCTATTGATGTTATTGATGCTATTGATGGTATTGATGCTATTGATGCTATTGATGTTATTGATGCTATTGATGCTATTGATGCTATTGATGTTATTGATGCTATTGATGCTATTGATGCTATTGATGTTATTGATGCTATTGATGCTATTGATGCTGTTGATGTTATTGATGTTATTGATGCTATTGATGTTATTAATGTTATTGATGTTATTGATGCTATTGATGTTATTGATGTTATTGATGCTATTGATGCTATTGATGCTATTGATGTTATTGATGCTAATGATGTTATTGATGCTATTGATGTTATTGATGCTATTAATGTTATTGATGTTATTGATGTTATTGATGCTATTGATGTTATTGATGTTATTGATGTTATTGATGTTATTGATGCTATTGATGCTATTGATGCTATTGATGCTATTGATGTTATTGATGCTATTGATGTTATTGATGCTATTGATGCTATTGATGTTATTGATGCTATTGATGTTATTGATGCTATTGATGCTATTGATGCTATTAATGCTATTGATGTTATTAATGCTGTTGATGCTATTGATGTTTTTGATGCTATTGATGCTATTGATGATATTAATGCTATTGATGCTATTAATGTTATTGATGATATTGATGTTATTGATGTTATTGATGTTATTGATGTTATTGATGTTATTGATGCTATTGATGTTATTGATGCTATTAATGTTATTGATGCTATTGATGCTATTGATGCTATTGATGCTATTGATGTTATTGATGTTATTGATGCTATTGATGCTATTGATGTTATTGATGCTATTGATGCTATTGATGCTATTGATGTTATTGATGTTATTGATGCTATTGATGCTATTAATGTTATTGATGTTATTGATGCTATTGATGTTATTGATGCTATTGATGTTATTGATGCTATTGATGTTATTGATGCTATTGATGGTATTGATGCTATTGATGCTATTGATGCTATTGATGTTATTGATGCTATTGATGCTATTGATGCTATTGATGTTATTGATGCTATTGATGTTATTGATGCTATTGATGCTATTGATGTTATTGATGCTATTGATGTTATTGATGCTATTGATGCTATTGATGCTATTAATGTTATTGATGTTATTGATGCTATTGATGTTATTGATGCTATTGATGTTATTATGCTATTGATGTTATTGATGCTATTGATGGTATTGATGCTATTGATGCTATTGATGCTATTGATGTTATTGATGCCATTGATGCTATTGATGCTATTGATGTTATTGATGCTATTGATGCTATTGATGCTATTGATGTTATTGATGCTATTGATGCTATTGATGCTGTTGATGTTATTGATGTTATTGATGCTATTGATGTTATTGATGTTATTGATGTTATTGATGTTATTGATGTTATTGATGCTATTGATGTTATTGATGTTATTGATGCTATTGATGCTATTGATGCTATTGATGTTATTGATGTTATTGATGCTATTGATGCTATTGATGCTATTGATGTTATTGATGCTATTGATGTTATTGATGCTATTGATGTTATTGATGCTATTGATGCTATTGATGCTATTGATGTTATTGATGTTATTGATGCTATTGATGTTATTGATGTTATTGATGTTATTGATGTTATTGATGTTATTGATGTTATTGATGTTATTGATGCTATTGATGTTATTGATGCTATTGATGTTATTGATGATATTGATGTTATTGATGTTATTGATGTTATTGATGTTATTGATGGTATTGATGTTATTGATGTTATTGATGCTATTGATGCTATTGATGCTATTGATGCTATTGATGTTATTGATGCTATTAATGCTATTGATGCTATTGATGTTATTGATGCTATTGATGTTATTGATGTTATTGATGTTATTGATGTTATTGATGTTATTGATGCTATTGATGTTATTGATGTTATTGATGTTATTGATGTTATTGATGTTATTGATGCTATTGATGTTATTGATGCTATTGATGTTATTGATGTTATTGATGTTATTGATGCTATTGATGTTATTGATGCTATTGATGTTATTGATGCTATTGATGTTATTGATGCTATTGATGTTATTGATGCTATTGATGTTATTGATGCTATTGATGCTATTGATGTTATTGATGTTATTGATGCTATTGATGTTATTGATGCTATTGATGTTATTGATGTTATTGATGCTATTGATGTTATTGATGTTATTGATGCTATTGATGCTATTGATGTTATTGATGTTATTAATGTTATTGATGCTATTGATGTTATTGATGTTATTAATGTTATTGATGCTATTGATGTTATTGATGTTATTGATGTTATTGATGTTATTGATGCTATTGATGTTATTGATGCTATTGATGCTATTGATGTTATTGATGTTATTAATGTTATTAATGTTATTGATGCTATTGATGCTATTGATGTTATTAATGTTATTGATGCTATTGATGTTATTGATGTTATTGATGCTATTGATGTTATTGATGCTATTGATGTTATTGATGCTATTGATGTTATTGATGCTATTGATGTTATTGATGTTATTGATGCTATTGATGTTATTGATGCTATTGATGTTATTGATGCTATTGATGCTATTGATGTTATTGATGCTATTGATGCTATTGATGCTAGTGATGTTATTGATGCTACTGATGTTATTGATGCTATTGATGTTATTGATGCTATTGATGCTATTGATGCTATTGATGTTATTGATGCTATTGATGCTATTGATGCTATTGATGTTATTGATGCTATTGATGTTATTGATGCTATTGATGTTATTGATGCTATTGATGTTATTGATGTTATTGATGTTATTGATGCTATTGATGTTATTGATGTTATTGATGTTATTGATGTTATTGATGTTATTAAGGCTATTGATGTTATTGATGTTATTGATGCTATTGATGCTATTGATGTTATTGTTGTTATTAATGTTATTGATGCTATTGATGCTATTGATGTTATTGATGTTATTAATGTTATTGATGCTATTGATGTTATTGATGTTATTGATGCTATTGATGTTATTGATGCTATTGATGTTATTGATGTTATTGATGTTATTGATGTTATTGATGCTATTGATGTTATTGATGCTATTGATGCTATTGATGTTATTAATGTTATTGATGCTATTGATGTTATTGATGCTATTGATGTTATTGATGTTATTGATGCTATTGATGTTATTGATGTTATTGATGTTATTGATGCTATTGATGTTATTGATGTTATTGATGTTATTGATGTTATTGATGTTATTGATGCTATTGATGTTATTGATGCTATTGATGTTATTGATGCTATTGATGTTATTGATGCTATTGATGTTATTGATGCTATTGATGTTATTGATGCTATTGATGTTATTGATGCTATTGATGTTATTGATGCTATTGATGTTATTAATGCTATTGATGTTATTGATGTTATTGATGTTATTGATGTTATTAATGTTATTGATGTTATTGATGTTATTGATGTTATTGATGCTATTGATGCTGTTGATGCTATTGATGTTATGGATGTTATTGATGTTATTGATGTTATTGATGCTATTGATGTTATTAATGCTATTGATGTTATTGATGTTATTGATGTTATTGATGTTATTGATGCTATTGATGTTATTGATGCTATTGATGTTATTGATGCTATTGATGTTATTGATGCTATTGATGTTATTGATGCTATTGATGTTATTAATGCTATTGATGTTATTGATGTTATTGATGTTATTGATGTTATTGATGTTATTGATGCTATTGATGTTATTGATGCTATTGATGTTATTGATGCTATTGATGTTATTGATGTTATTGATGTTATTGATGTTATTGATGTTCTTGATGTTATTGATGTTATTGATGTTATTGATGTTATTGATGCTATTGATGCTATTGATGCTATTGATGTTATTGATGCTATTGATGCTATTGATGTTATTGATGTTATTGATGCTATTGATGCTATTGATGCTATTGATGTTATTGATGCTATTGATGTTATTGATGTTATTGATGTTATTGATGTTATTGATGTTATTGATGTTAGTGATGTTATTAATGTTATTGATGTCATTGACGTTATTGATGCTATTGATGTTATTGATGCTATTGATGCTATTGATGTTATTGATGTTATTGATGTTATTGATGTTATTGATGCTATTGATGTTATTGATGTTATTGATGCTATTGATGTTATTGATGTTATTGATGTTATTGATGCTATTGATGTTATTGATGTTATTGATGTTATTGATGTTATTGATGTTATTGATGTTATTGATGTTATTGATGTTATTGATGTTATTGATGTTATTGATGTTATTGATGTTATTGATGTTATTGATGTTATTGATGTTATTGATATTATTGATGTTATTGATGTTATTGATGTTATTGATGTTATTGATTTTATTGATGTTATTGATGGTATTGATGTTATTGATGCTATTGATGTTATTGATGTTATTGATGCTATTGATATTATTGATGCTATTGATGTTATTGATGTTATTAATGGTATTGATGCTATTGATGTTATTGATGCTATTGATGCTATTGATGTTATTAATGTTATTGATGTTATTGATGTTATTGATGTTATTGATGTTATTGATGTTATTGATGTTATTGATGTTATTGATGTTATTGATGTTATTGATGTTATTGATGTTATTGATGTTATTGATGCTATTGATGTTATTGATGCTATTGATGTTATTGATGCTATTGATGTTATTGATGCTATTGATGCTATTGATGTTATTGATGTTATTGATGTTATTGATGTTATTGATGTTATTGATGTTGTTGATGTTATTGATGTTATTGATGCTATTGATGTTATTGATGTTATTAATGTTATTGATGTTATTGATGTTATTGATGTTATTGATGTTATTGATGTTATTGATGCTATTGATGCTATTGATGCTATTGATGCTATTGATGTTATTAATGCTATTGATGTTATTGATGTTATTGATGCTATTGATGTTATTGATGTTATTGATGCTATTGATGCTATTGATGCTATTGATGTTATTGATGCTATTGATGTTATTGATGCTATTGATGCTATTGATGTTATTGATGTTATTGATGCTATTGATGCTATTGATGCTATTGATGTTATTGATGCTATTGATGTTATTGATGCTATTGGATGCTATTGATGCTATTGATGTTATTGATGCTATTGATGCTATTGATGCTATTGATGCTATTGATGCTATTGATGCTATTGATGCTATTGATGCTATTGATGCTATTGATGTTATTGATGCTATTGATGCTACTGATGCTATTGATGCTATTTATCTTATTGATGCAATTGATGGTATTGATGCTATTGATGTTATTGATGCTATTGATGCTATTAATGCTATTGATGTTATTGATGCTATTGATGCTATTGATGCTATTGATGCTATTGATGTTATTGATGCTATTGACGCTATTGATGCTATTGATGTTATTGATGCTATTGATGCTATTGATGTTATTGATGTTATTGATGTTATTGATGTTATTGATGTTATTGATGCTATTGATATTATTGATGCTATTGATGTTATTGATGCTATTGATATTATTGATGCTATTGATGTTATTGATGTTCTTGATGTTATTGATGTTATTGATGTTATTGATGTTATTGATGCTATTGATGCTATTGATGCTATTGATGTTATTGATGCTATTGATGCTATTGATGTTATTGATGTTATTGATGCTATTGATGCTATTGATGCTATTGATGTTATTGATGCTATTGATATTATTGATGCTATTGATGCTATTGATGCTATTGATGTTATTGATGCTATTGATGTTATTGATGTTATTGATGTTATTGATGCTATTGATGTTATTGATGTTATTGATGCTATTGATGTTATTGATGTTATTTATGTTAATGATGCTATTGATGCTACTGATGCTATTGATGCTATTTATCTTATTGATGCAATTGATGGTATTGATGCTATTGATGTTATTGATGCTATTGATGCTATTAATGCTATTGATGTTATTGATGCTATTGATATTATTGATGCTATTGATGTTATTGATGTTCTTGATGTTATTGATGTTATTGATGTTATTGATGTTATTGATGCTATTGATGCTATTGATGCTATTGATGTTATTGATGCTATTGATGCTATTGATGTTATTGATGTTATTGATGCTATTGATGCTATTGATGCTATTGATGTTATTGATGCTATTGATGTTATTGATGCTATTGGATACTATTGATGCTATTGATGTTATTGATGCTATTGATGCTATTAATGCTATTGATGCTATTGATGCTATTGATGCTATTGATGCTATTGATGCTATTGATGTTATTGATGTTATTGATGTTATTGATGCTATTGATGCTACTGATGCTATTGATGCTATTTATCTTATTGATGCAATTGATGGTATTGATGCTATTGATGTTATTGATGCTATTGATGCTATTAATGCTATTGATGTTATTGATGCTATTGATGCTATTGATGCTATTGATGCTATTGATGTTATTGATGCTATTGACGCTATTGATGCTATTGATGTTATTGATGCTATTGATGCTATTGATGTTATTGATGTTATTGATGTTATTGATGTTATTGATGTTATTGATGCTATTGATATTATTGATGCTATTGATGTTATTGATGTTATTGATGTTATTGATGTTATTGATGTTATTGATGCTATTGATGTTATTGATGCTATGGATGTTATTGATGCTATTGATGCTATTGATGTTATTGATGCTATTGATGTTATTGATGTTATTGATGGTATTGATGTTATTGATGCCATTGATTTTATTGATGTTATTGATGTTATTGATGCTATTGATATTATTGATGCTATTGATGCTATTGATGCTATTGATGTTATTGATGCTATTGATGTTATTGATGTTATTGATGTTATTGATGCTATTGATGTTATTGATGTTATTGATGCTATTGATGTTATTGATGTTATTTATGTTAATGATGTTATTGATGCTATTGATGTTATTGATGCTATTGATGTTATTGATGCTATTGATGTTATTGATGCTATTGATGTTATTGATGCTATTGATGTTATTGATCTTATTGATGTTATTGATGTTATTGATGCTATTGATGTTATTGATGCTATTGATGTTATTGATTCTATTGATGTTATTGATGCTATTGATGATATTGATGCTATTGATGTTATTGATACTATTGATGTTATTGATGTTATTGATGTTATTAATGTGATTGATGTTATTGATGTTATTGATGTTATTGATGTTATTGATGTTATTGATGTTATTGATGTTAGTGATGTTATTGATGTTATTGATGTTATTGATGCTATTGATGCTATTGATATTATTGATGTTATTGATGCTATTGATGCTGTTGATGCTATTGATGTTATTGATGTTATTAATGTTATTAATGCTATTGATGCTATTGATGTTATTGATATTATTGATGTTATTGATGCTATTGATGTTACTGATGCTATTAATGTTATTCATGCTATTGATGTTATTGATGCTATTGATGTTATTGATGCTATTGATGTTATTGATGCTATTGATGTTATTGATGCTATTGATGTTATTGATGCTATTGATGTTATTGATGTTATTGATGCTATTGATGTTATTGATGCTATTGATGCTATTGATGTTATTGATGCTATTGATGGTATTGATGCTATTGATGTTATTGATGTTATTGATGTTATTGATGCTATTGATGTTATTGATGTTATTGATGTTATTGATGCTATTGATGTTATTGATGTTATTGATGTTATTGATGCTATTTATGTTATTGATGTTATTGATGTGATTGATGCTATTGATGTTATTGATGTTATTGATGTAATTGATGTTATTGATGTTATTGATGTAATTGATGTTATTGATGTTATTGATGTTATTGATGTTATTGATGTTATTGATGTTATTGATGTTATTGATGTTATTGATGTTATTGATGTTATTGATGTTATTGATGTTATTGATGTTATTGATGTTATTGATGTTATTGATGTTATTGATGCTATTGATCTTATTGATGCTATTGATGTTATTGATGCTATTGATGCTATTGATGCTATTGATGCTATTGATGCTATTGATGCTATTGATGTTATTGATGCCATTGATGCTATTGATGCTATTGATGCTATTGATGTTATTGATGCTATTGATGCTATTGATGCTAGTGATGTTATTGATGCTATTGATGTTATTGATGCTATTGATGTTATTGATGCTATTGATGCTATTGATGCTATTGATGTTATTGATGCTATTGATGCTATTGATGCTATTGATGTTATTGATGCTATTGATGTTATTGATGCTATTGATGTTATTGATGCTATTGATGTTATTGATGTTATTGATGTTATTGATGCTATTGATGTTATTGATGTTATTGATGTTATTGATGTTATTGATGTTATTGAGGCTATTGATGTTATTGATGTTATTGATGCTATTGATGCTATTGATGTT
>CAXIIO010000845.1:0-46401 GCA_964028335.1 Altica lythri
AAACACAAAACACAAAAACACAAAAACACAAAAACACAAAAACACAACAACACAAAAACACAAAACACAAAACAAAAAACACAAAACACAAAACACAAAACATAAAACATAAAACACAAAACATAAAACACAAAACACAAAACACAAAAACACAAAAACACAAAAACACAAAAACACAAAAACACAAAAACACAAAAACACAAAAACACAAAAACACAAAAACACAAAAACACAAAAACACAAAAACACAAAAACACAAAAACACAAAACACAAAAACACAAAAACACAAAAACACAAAAAACACAAAAACACAAAAACACAAAAACACAAAAACACAAAAACACAAAAACACAAAAACACAAAACACAAAAACACAAAAACACAAAAACACAAAAACACAAAAACACAAAAACACACAAAAACACAAAAACACAAAAACACAAAAACACAAAAACACAAAAACACAAAAACAAAAAAGAAAATACAAAAACACAAAAACACAAAGACACAAAAACACAAAACACAAAACACAAAACACAACACAAAACACAAAACACAAAACACAAAACACAAAACACAAAACACAAAACACAAAACACAAAACACAAAACACAAAACACAAAATACAAAACACAAAACACAATACACAATACACAATACACAATACACAATACACAAAACACAAAAACACTAAAACACTAAAACACTAAAACACTAAAACACTAAAACACTAAAACACTAAAACACTAAAACACTAAAACATTAAAACACTAAAACACTAAAACACAAAAACACAAAAACAACAAAAACACAAAAACACAAAAACACAAAAACACAAAAACACAAAAACACAAAAACACAAAAACACAAAACACAAAACACAAAACACAAAACACAAAACACAAAACACAAAACACAATACACGATACACAATACACAATACACAAAACACAAAACACAAAACACAAAACACAGAACAAAAACACAAAACACAAAACACAAAACAAAAAACACAAAACACAAAACACAAAACACAAAACAAAACACAAAACACAAAACACAAAACACAAAACACAAAACACAAAACACAAAACACAAAACACAAACACAAAACACAAACACAAAACACAAAACACAAAACACAAAACACAAAACACAAAACACAAAACACAAAACACAAAACACAAAACACAAAACACAAAACACAAAACACAAAACACAAAACACAAAACACAAAACACAAAAACACAAACACAAAACACAAACACAAAACACAAAACACAAAACACAAAACACAAAACACAAAACACAAAACACAAAACACAAAACACAAAACACAAAACACAAAAACACAAAAATACAAAAACACAAAAACACAAAAACACAAAAACACAAAAACACAAAAACACAAAAACACAAAAACACAAAACACAAAAACACAAAAACACAAAAACACAAAAACACAAAAACACAAAAACACAAAAACACAAAAACACAAAAACACAAAAACACAAAAACACAAAAACACAAAAACACAAAAACACAAAAACACAAAAACACAAAACACAAAAACACAAAAACACAAAAACACAAAAACAAAAACAAAAAAACACAAACACAAAACACACAAAACACAAAACACAAAACACAAAACACAAAACACAAAACACAAAACACAAAACACAAAACACAAAACACAAAACACAAAACACAAAACACAAAACACAAAACACAAAACACAAAACACAAAACACAAAACACAAAACACAAAACACAAAACACAAAACACAAAACACAAACACAAAACACAAAACACAAACACAAAACACAAAACACAAAACACAAAACACAAAACACAAATCACAAACACAAAACACAAAAGACAAAACACAAAACACAAAATACAAAACACAAAACACAAAACACAAAACACAAAACACAAAACACAAAACACAAAACACAAAAACACAAAAATACAAAAACACAAAAACACAAAAACACAAAAACACAAAAACACAAAAACACAAAAACACAAAAACACAAAAACACAAAAACATAAAAACACAAAAACACAAAAACACAAAAACACAAAAACACAAAAACACAAAAACACAAAAACACAAAAACACAAAAACACAAAGACACAAAAACACATAAACACAAAACACAAAAACACAAAAACACAAAAACACAAAAACACAAAAACACAAAAACACAAAAACACAAAAACACAAAAACACAAAAAAACAAAAACACAAAAACACAAAAACACGAAAACACAAAACACAAAAACACAAAAACACAAAAACACAAAAACACAAAAACACAAAAACACAAAAACACAAAAACACACAAACACAAAAACACAAAAACACAAAAACACAAAAACACAAAAACACAAAAAACACAAAAACACAAAAACACAAAAACACAAAAACACAAAAACAAAAACAAAAAAACACAAAACACAAAACACAAAACACAAAACACAAAACACAAACACAAAACACAAAACACAAAACACAAAACACAAAACACAAAACACAAAACACAAAACACAAAACACAAAACACAAAACACAAAACACAAAACACAAAACACAAAACACAAAACACAAAACACAAATCACAAACACAAAACACAAAAGACAAAACACAAAACACAAAATACAAAACACAAAACACAAAACACAAAACACAAAACACAAACACAAAACACAAAACACAAAAACACAAAAATACAAAAACACAAAAACACAAAAACACAAAAACACAAAAACACAAAAACACAAAAACACAAAAACACAAAAACATAAAAACACAAAAACACAAAAACACAAAAACACAAAAACACAAAAACACAAAAACACAAAAACACAAAAACACAAAAACACAAAAACACAAAAACACAAAAACACAAAAACACAAAAACACAAAAACACAAAAACACAAAAACACAAAAACACAAAAACACGAAAACACAAAAACACGAAAACACAAAAACACAAAAACACAAAAACACAAAAACACAAAAACACAAAAACACAAAAACACAAAAACACAAAAACACACAAACACAAAAACACAAAAACACAAAAACACAAAAACACAAAAACACAAAAACACAAAAACACAAAAACACAAAAACAAAAACAAAAAAACACAAAACACAAAACACAAAACACAAAACACAAAACACAAAACACAAAACACAAAACACAAAACACAAAACACAAAACACAAAACACAAAACACAAAACACAAAACACAAAACACAAAACACAAAACACAAAACAAAACACAAAACACAAAACACAAAACACAAAACACAAAACACAAAACACAAAACACAAAACACAAAACAACAAAACACAAAACACAAAACACAAATCACAAACACAAAACACAAAAGACAAAACACAAAACACAAAATACAAAACACAAAACACAAAACACAAAACACAAAACACAAAACACAAAACACAAAAACACAAAAATACAAAAACACAAAAACACAAAAACACAAAAACACAAAAACACAAAAACACAAAAACACAAAAACACAAAAACATAAAAACACAAAAACACAAAAACACAAAACACAAAAACACAAAAACACAAAAACACAAAAACACAAAAACACAAAAACACAAAAACACAAAAACACAAAAACACAAAAACACAAAAACACAAAAACACAAAAACACAAAAACACAAAAACACAAAAACACAAAAACACAAAAACACAAAAACACAAAAACACAAAAACACAAAGACACAAAAACACATAAACACAAAAACACAAAAACAAAAATACAATACCACAAAAACACAAAAACTCAAAAACAAAACACAAAAAAGTGTTTTAAAGTTTTTTCAAAAAAACTAATACTTTCGAGATATATAGGGTCAAACAAAAAGTTTGTAAATATAAATTTGATCTGTTTTTCTGACATAACTTTTAAAGTTTTTAATTTAAAATGAGATTTTTTGGAGGTTTTTAATGTAAAATTTAATTTTACATAAAAAAGTATTCTTGAGTTTTTTCAAAAAAACTGATACTTTTCGAGATATACAGAGTCAAACAAAAAGTCTGTAGATATAAATTTTATCTCAGTTTTTCTGTCATAACTTTTAACGTTTTTAATTAAAATAAGATGTTTTGATGTTTTTTGATGTAAAATTTAATACTGCACATAAAGCGTTTTAAAGTTTTTTTTAAAAAAACTAATACTTTTCAAGATATATAGGGTCAAACAAAAAGTTTGTAAATATAAATTTGATCTTAGTTTTTCTGTTATAACTTTTAACATTTTTAATCAAAATAAGATTTTTTGGGTTTTTTTGATGTAAAATTTAATTTTACATAAAAAATTATTCTTGAGTTTTTTTAAAAAAACTGATACTTTTCGAGATATATAGGGTCAAACAAAAAGTTTGTAAATATAAATTTGATCTTAGTTTTTCTGTCATAACTTTTAAAGTTTTAAATTAAAATAAGGTTTTTTAACGTTTTTTCTTGTAAAATTTAATTTTACATAAAAAAGTATTCCTGAGTTTTTTTAAAAAAACTGATACTTTTCGAGATATACAGGGTCAAACAAAAAAATTGTAAATATAAACTTAATCTCAGTTTTTTTATCATATCTTTTAACGTTTTTAATTAAAATGAGATTTTTTGATGTAGAATCTAATACTACACAAAAAAGGATTCTTGAGTGTTTTCAAAAAAAACTAATACTTTTCGAGATATATAGGGTCAAACAAAAAGTTTGTAAATATAAATTTGATCTTAGTTTTTCTGTCAAACTTTAACGTTTTTAATTAAAATACGATTTTTTTGATGTTCTTTGATGTAGAATTTAATACTACACAAAAAAGTGTTCTTAAATTGTTTCAAAAAAACTAATAATTTTCGAGGTATACAGGGTCAAACAAAAAATTTGTAAATATAAATTTGATCTTAGTTTTTCTGTCGTATCTTTTAAAGTTTTTAATTAAAAAGAGATTTTTTAAAGTTTTTTGATGTAAAATTTAATTTTACATAAATAAGTATTCTTGAGTTTTTTTTAAAGAACGGATACTTTTCGAGATATACAGGGTCAAACAAAAAGTTTGTAAATCTAAACTTAATCTCAGTTTTTCTGTTATAACTTTTAACGTTTTTAATTAAAATAAGATTCTTTGATGTAGAATCTAATACTACACAAAAAAGTATTCCTAAGTTTTTTCAAAAAAACTAATACTTTTCGAGATATATAGGGTCAAACAAAAAGTTTGTAAATATAAATTTGATCTCAGTTTTTCTGTCATAACTTTTAAAGATTTTAATTAAAATGAGATTTTTTAACGTTTTTTATTGTAAAATTTAATTCTACATAAAAAATTATTTCTGAGTTTTTTTAAAAAACCTAATACTTTTCGAGATATATAGGGTCAAACAAAAAGTTTGTAAATATAAATTTGATCTTAGTTTTTCTGTCATAACTTTTAAAGTTTTTAATTAAAATAAGGTTTTATAACGTTTTTTATTGTAAAATTTAATTTTACATAAAAAAGTATTCCTAAATTTTTTGAAAAAAACTGATACTTTTCGAGATATACAGGGTCAAACAAAAAGTTTGTAAATATAAATTTAATCTCAGTTTTTCTGTCATAACTTTTAACGTTTTTAATAAAAATAAGATTTTTTTTAAGTACACAAAACACAAAATACAAAACACAAAACACAAAACACAAAATACAAAACACAAAACACAAAACACAAAACACAAAACACAAAACACAAAACACAAAACACAAAACACAAAACACAAAACACAAAACACAAAACACAAAACATAATACACAAAAACACAAAAACACAAAAACACAAAAACACAAAAACACAAAAACACAAAAACACAAAAACACAAAAACACAAAAACACAAAAACACAAAAACACAAAAACACAAAAACACAAAAACACAAAAATACAAAAACACAAAAACACAAAAACACAAAAACACAAAAACACAAAAACACAAAAACACAAAAACACAAAAACACAAAAACACAAAAACACAAAAACACAAAAACACAAAAACACAAAAACACAAAAACACAAAAACACAAAAACACAAAACACAAAAACACAAAAACACAAAAACACAAAAACACAAAACACAAAAACAAAAACAAAAAACACAAAACACAAAACACAAAACACAAAACACAAAACACAAAACACAAAACACAAAACACAAAACACAAAACACAAAACACAAAACACAAAACACAAAACACAAAACACAAAACACAAAACACAATACACAATACACAATACACAATACACAAAACACAAAAACACTAAAACACTAAAACACTAAAACACTAAAACACTAAAACACTAAAACACTAAAACACTAAAACACTAAAACACTAAAACATTAAAACACTAAAACACTAAAACACAAAAACACAAAAACACAAAAACACAAAAACACAAAAACACAAAAACACAAAAACACAAAAACACAAAAACACAAAAACACAAAAACACAAAAACACAAAAACACAAAACACAAAACACAAAACACAAAACACAAAACACAAAACACAAAACACAAAACACAAAACACAAAACACAATACACAATACACAATACACAAAACACAAAACACAAAACACAAAACATAAAACACAAAACACAAAACACAAAACAAAAAACACAAAACACAAAACACAAAACACAAAACACAAAACACAAAACACAAAACACAAAACACAAAACACAAAACACAAAACACAAAACACAAAACACAAAACACAAAACACAAAATACAAAACACAAAACACAAAACACAAAACACAAAACACAAAACACAAAACACAAAACACAAAACACAAAACACAAAACACAAAACACAAAACACAAAAACACAAAAACACAAAAATACAAAAACACAAAAACACAAAAACACAAAAACACAAAAACACAAAAACACAAAAACACAAAAACACAAAAACACAAAAACACAAAAACACAAAAACAAAAAAACACAAAAACACAAAAACACAAAAACACAAAAACACAAAAACACAAAAACACAAAAACACAAAAACACAAAAACACAAAAACACAAAAACACAAAAACACAAAAACACAAAAACACAAAAACACAAAAACACAAAAACACAAAAACACAAAAACACAAAAACACAAAAACACAAAAACACAAAAACACAAAAACACAAAACACAAAACACAAAACACAAAACACAAAACACAAAACACAAAACACAAAACATAAAACACAAAACACAAAAACACAAAACACAAAACACAAAAACACAAAAACACAAAAACACAAAAACACAAAAACACAAAAACACAAAAACACAAAAACACAAAACACAAAACACAAAACACAAAACACAAAACACAAAACACAAAACACAAAACACAAAACACAATACACAATACACAATACACAAAACACAAAACACAAAACACAAAACACAAAACATAAAACACAAAACACAAAACACAAAACACAAAACACAAAACACAAAACACAAAACACAAAACACAAAACACAAAACACAAAACACAAAACACAAAACACAAAAACACAAAAATACAAAAACACAAAAACACAAAAACACAAAAACACAAAAACACAAAAACACAAAAACACAAAAACACAAAAACACAAAAACACAAAAACACAAAAACACAAAAACAAAAAAACACAAAAACACAAAAACACAAAAACACAAAAACACAAAAACACAAAAACACAAAAACACAAAAACACAAAAACACAAAAACACAAAAACACAAAAACACAAAAACACAAAAACACAAAAACACAAAAACACAAAAACACAAAAACACAAAAACACAAAACACAAAACACAAAACACAAAACACAAAACACAAAACACAAAACACAAAACACAAAACACAAAACACAAAACACAAAACATAAAACACAAAACACAAAAACACAAAACACAAAACACAAAAACACAAAAACACAAAAACACAAAAACACAAAAACACAAAAACACAAAAACACAAAAACACAAAAACACAAAAACACAAAAACACAAAAACACAAAAACACAAAAACACAAAAACACAAAAACACAAAAACACAAAAACACAAAAACACAAAAACACAAAAACACAAAAACACAAAAACACAAAAACACAAAAACACAAAAACACAAAAACACAAAAACACAAAAACACAAAAACACAAAAACACAAAAACACAAAAACACAAAAACACAAAAACACAAAAACACAAAAACACAAAAACACAAAAACACAAAAACACAAAAACACAAAAACACAAAAACACAAAAACACAAAAACACAAAAACACAAAAACACAAAAACACAAAAACACAAAAACACAAAAACAAAAAACAAAAAAAGAAAATACAAAAACACAAAAACACAAAGACACAAAAACACAAAACACAAAACACAAAACACAAAACACAAAACACAAAACACAAAACACAAAACACAAAACACAAAACACAAAACACAAAACACAAAACACAAAACACAAAACACAAAACACAAAACACAATACACAATACACAATACACAATACACAAAACACAAAAACACTAAAACACTAAAACACTAAAACACTAAAACACTAAAACACTAAAACACTAAAACACTAAAACACTAAAACACTAAAACACTAAAACACTAAAACACTAAAACACTAAAACATTAAAACACTAAAACACAAAAACACAAAAACACAAAAACACAAAAACACAAAAACACAAAAACACAAAAACACAAAAACACAAAAACACAAAAACACAAAAACACAAAAACACAAAAACACAAAAACACAAAAACACAAAACACAAAACACAAAACACAAAACATAAAACACAAAACACAAAACACAATACACAATACACAATACACAATACACAAAACACAAAACACAAAACACAAAACATAAAACACAAAACACAAAACACAAAACAAAAAACACAAAACACAAAACACAAAACACAAAACACAAAACACAAAACACAAAACACAAAACACAAAACACAAAACACAAAACACAAAACACAAAACACAAAACACAAAACACAAAACACAAAACACAAAACACAAAACACAAAACACAAAACACAAAACACAAAACACAAAACACAAAACACAAAACACAAAACACAAAACACAAAACACAAAACACAAAACACAAAACACAAAACACAAAACACAAAACACAAAACACAAAACACAAAACACAAAACACAAAACACAAAACACAAAACACAAAAACACAAAAATACAAAAACACAAAAACACAAAAACACAAAAACACAAAAACACAAAAACACAAAAACACAAAAACACAAAAACACAAAAACACAAAAACACAAAAACACAAAAAACAAAAAAACACAAAAACACAAAAACACAAAAACACAAAAACACAAACACAAAAACACAAAAACACAAAAACACAAAAACACAAAAACACAAAAACACAAAAATACAAAAACACAAAAACACAAAAACACAAAAACAAAAACAAAAACAAAAACAAAAAAACACAAAACACAAAACAGAAAACACAAAACACAAAACACAAAACACAAAACACAAAACACAAAACACAAAACACAAAACACAAAACACAAAAACACAAAACACAAAACACAAAACACAAAACACAAAACACAAAACACAAAACACAAAACACAAATCACAAACACAAAACACAAAAGACAAAACACAAAACACAAAATACAAAACACAAAACACAAAACACAAAACACAAAACACAAAACACAAAAACACAAAAATACAAAAACACAAAAACACAAAAACACAAAAACACAAAAACACAAAAACACAAAAACACAAAAACACAAAAACACAAAAACACAAAAACACAAAAACACAAAAACACAAAAACACAAAAACACAAAAACAAAAAACAAAAAAAGAAAATACAAAAACACAAAAACACAAAGACACAAAAACACAAAACACAAAACACAAAACACAAAACACAAAACACAAAACACAAAACACAAAACACAAAACACAAAACACAAAACACAAAACACAAAACACAAAACACAAAACACAAAACACAATACACAATACACAATACACAATACACAAAGCACAAAAACACTAAAACACTAAAACACTAAAACACTAAAACACTAAAACACTAAAACACTAAAACACTTAAACACTAAAACACTAAAACATTAAAACACTAAAACACTAAAACACTAAAACACAAAAACCCAAAAACACAAAAACACAAAAACACAAAAACACAAAAACACAAAAACACAAAAACACAAAAACACAAAAACACAAAACACAAAACACAAAACACAAAACACAATACACAATACACAATACACAAAACACAAAACACAAAACACAAAACACAAAACACAAAACACAAAACACAAAACATAAAACACAAAACACAAAACACAAAACACAAAACACAAAACACAAAACACAAAACACAAAACACAAAACACAAAACACAAAACACAAAACACAAAACACAAAACACAAAACACAAAACACAAAACACAAAACACAAAACACAAAACACAAAACACAAAACACAAAACACAAAACACAAAACACAAAACACAAAACACAAAACACAAAACACAAAACACAAAACACAAAACACAAAACACAAAACACAAAACACAAAACACAAAACACAAAAACACAAAAATACAAAAACACAAAAACACAAAAACACAAAAACACAAAAACACAAAAACACAAAAACACAAAAACACAAAAACACAAAAACACAAAAACACAAAAACACAAAAACACAAAAACACAAAAACACAAAAACACAAAAACACAAAAACACAAAAACACAAAAAAACACAAAAACACAAAAACACAAAAGCAAAAAACACAAAAACACAAAAACACAAAAACACAAAAACACAAAAACACAAAAACACAAAAACACAAAAACACAAAACACAAAAACACAAAAACACAAAAACACAAAAACACAAAAACACAAAAACACAAAAACACAAAAACACAAAAACACAAAAAACAAAACACAAAACACAAAACACAAAACACAAAACACAAAACACAAACACAAACACAAAACATAAACACAAAACACAAAACACAAACACAAAACACAAAAACACAAAACACAAAAACACAAAAACACAAAAACACAAAAAACACAAAAACACAAAAACACAAAAACACAAAAACACAAAAACACAAAAACACAAAAACACAAAAACACAAAAACACAAAAACACAAAAACACAAAAACACAAAAACACAAAAACACAAAAACACAAAAACAAAAAACAAAAAAAGAAAATACAAAAACCACAAAACACAAAGACACAAAAACATAAAACACAAAACACAAAACACAAAACACAAAACACAAAACACAAAACACAAAACACAAAACACAAAACACAAAACACAAAACACAAAAACACAAAACACAATACACAATACACAAAACACAAAAACACTACAAAACACTAAAACACTAAAACACTAAAGACACTAAAACACTAAAACAACTAAAACACTAAAACACTAAAACACTAAACACTAAAACACTAAAACACTAAAACACAAAAACACTAAAACACTAAAAACACAAAAACACAAAACACAAAAACACAAAAACACAAAAACACAAAAAACACAAACACAAAAACACAAAAACACAAAAACACAAAAACACAAAAACACAAAAACACAAACACAAAACACAAAACACAAAAACACAAAACACAAAACACAATACACAAAACACAAAACACAAAACACAAAACACAAAACACAAAACATAAAAACACAAAACACAAAACACAAAAACACAAAAACAAAAACACAAAACACAAAACACAAAACAAAACACAAAACACAAAACACAAACACAAAACACAAAACACAAAACACAAAACACAAAACACAAAACACAAAACACAAAACACAAAACACAAAACACAAAACACAAAACACAAAAACACAAAACACAAAACACAAAAACACAAAAAACACAAAAATACAAAAACACAAAAACACAAAAACACAAAAACACAAAAACACAAAAAGACAAAAACACAAAAACACAAAAACACAAAAACACAAAAACACAAAAACACAAAAACACAAAAACAAAAAAACACAAAAACACAAAAACACAAAAACACAAAAACACAAAAACACAAAAACACAAAAACACAAAAACACAAAAACACAAAAACACAAAAACACAAAAACACAAAAACACAAAAACACAAAAACACAAAAACACAAAACACAAAAACACAAAAACACAAAACACAAAAACAAAAACAAAACAAAACACAAAACACAAAACACAAAACACAAAACACAAACACAAAACACAAAACACAAAACACAAAACACAAAACACAAAACACAAAACACAAAACACAAACACAAAACACAAAACACAAAACACAAAACACAAAACACAAAACACAAAACACAAAACACAAAACACAAAACACAAATCACAAACACAAAACACAAAACACAAAAGACAAAACACAAAACACAAAACACAAAATACAAAACACAAAACACAAAACACAAAACACAAAACACAAAACACAAAACACAAAACACAAAAATACAAAAACACAAAACACAAAAACACAAAAACACAAAAACACAAAAACACAAAAACACAAAAACACAAAAAACAAAAACACAAAAACACAAAAACACAAAAACACAAAAACACAAAAACACAAAAACACAAAAACACAAAAACACAAAAACACAAAAACACAAAAACACAAAAACACACAAACACAAAAACACAAAAACACAAAAACACAAAAAACACAAAAACACAAAAACACAAAAACACAAAAACACAAAAACACAAAAACAAAAACACAAAAACACAAAACACAAAACACAAAACACAAAACACAAAACACAAACACAAAACACAAAACACAAAACACAAAACACAAAACACAAAACACAAAAACACAAAACACAAAACACAAAACACAAAACACAAAACACAAAACACAAAACACAAAACACAAAACACAAATCACAAACACAAAACACAAAACACAAAAGACAAAACACAAAACACAAAACACAAAATACAAAACACAAAACACAAAACACAAAACACAAAACACAAAACACAAAACACAAAAACACAAAAATACAAAAAACACAAAAACACAAAAACACAAAAACACAAAAACACAAAAACACAAAAACACAAAAAAACAAAAACACAAAAACACAAAAACACAAAAACACAAAAACACAAAAACACAAAAACACAAAAACACAAAAACACAAAAACACAAAAACACAAAAACACAAAAACACAAAAACACACAAACACAAAAACACAAAAACACAAAAACACAAAAACACAAAAACACAAAAACACAAAAACACAAACCAAAAACACAAAAACACAAAAACACAAAACACAAAACACAAAACACGAAACACAAAACACAAAAACACAAAACACAAAACACAAAACACAAAACACAAAACACAAAACACAAAACACAAAACACAAAACACAAAACACAAAACACAAAACACAAAACCAAAACACAAAACACAAACACAAAACACAAAACACAAAACACAAAACACAAAACACAAAACACAAAACACAAAACACAAAACACAAAACACAAAACACAAACACAAAACACAAAACACAAAACACAAAACACAAAACACAAAACACAAAACACAAAACACAAAACACAAAACACAAAACACAAAACACAAAACACAAAAATACAAAAACACAAAAACACAAAAACACAAAAACACAAAAACACAAAAACACAAAAACACAAAACACAAAAACACAAAAACACAAAAACAACCAAAACACAAAAACACAAAAACAAAAAACACAAAAACACAAAAAACACAAAAACACAAAAACACAAAAACACAAAAACACAAAAACACAAAAACACAAAAACACAAAAACACAAAAACACAAAATCACAAAACACAAAAACACAAAAACACAATAACACAAAAAACACAAAAACACAAAAACACAAAAACACAAAAACACAAAAACACAAAGACACAAAAACACATAACACAAAAACACAAAAACACAAAAACACAAAAACACAAAAACACAAAACACAAAAACACAAAAACACAAAACACAAAAACACAAAAACACAAAAACACAAAAACACAAAACACAAAACACAAAACACAAAACACAAAACACAAAACACAAAACACAATACACAATACACAAAACACAAAACACAAAACACAAAACACAAAACAAACAACACAAAAACAAAAACACAAAACAAAAAACACAAACACAAAACACAAACACAAAACCAAACACAAACACAAAACACAAAACACAAAACACAAAACACAAAACACAAACACAAAACACAAACACACAAACACAAAACACAAACACAAACACAACACACAACACAAACACAAAACACAAAAACACAACAACACAAAAATACAAAAACACAAACACAAAACACAAACACAAACACAAAAACACAAAACACAAAAACACAAAAACACAAAAACACAAAAACACAAAAACACAAAAACAAAAAACACAAAAACACAAAAACACAAAAACACAAAAACACAAAAACACAAAAACACAAAAACACAAAAACTCAAAAACACAAAAACACAAAAACACAAAAACACAAAAACACAAAAACACAAAACACAAAAACACAAAACACAAAAACACAAAAACACAAAAACAAAAACAAAAAAACACAAAACACAAAACACAAAACACAAAACACAAAACACAAAACACAAAACACAAAACACAAACACAAAACACAAAACACAAAACACAAAACACAAAACACAAAACACAAAACACAAAACACAAAACACAAAACACAAAACACAAAACACAAAACACAAAACACAAATCACAAACACAAAACACAAAACACAAAAGACAAAACACAAAACACAAAACACAAAATACAAAACACAAAACACAAAACACAAAACACAAAACACAAAACACAAAACACAAAAACACAAAAAATACAAAAACACAAAAACACAAAAACACAAAAAACACAAAAAACACAAAACCACAAAAACACAAAAACACAAAAACACAAAAACACAAAAACACAAAAACACAAAAACACAAAAACACAAAAACACAAAAACACAAAAACACAAAAACACAAAAACACAAAACACACAAACACACAAAACACAAAAACACAAAAACACAAAAACACAAAAACACAAAAACACAAAACACAAAAACACAAAAACACAAAACAAAAACAAAAAAACACAAAACACAAAACACAAAACACAAAACACAAAACACAAAACACAAAACACAAAACACAAAACACAAAACACAAAACCACAAAACACAAAACACAAAACACAAAACACAAAACACAAAACACAAAACACAAAACACAAAACACAAAACACAAAACACAAACACAAAACACAAATCCACAAACACAAAACACAAAACACAAAAACACAAAACACAAAACACAAAAGACAAAACACAAAACACAAAACACAAAACACAAAACACAAAACACAAAAACACAAAAATACAAAAACACAAAAACACAAAAACACAAAAACACAAAAACACAAAAACACAAAAACACAAAAAAACAAAAACACAAAAACACAAAAACACAAAAACACAAAAACACAAAAACACAAAAACACAAAAACACAAAAACACAAAAACACAAAAACACAAAAACACAAAAACCACAAAAACACAAAAACACAAAAACACAAAAACACAAAAACACAAAAACACAAAAACACACAAACACAAAAACACAAAAACACAAAAACACAAAAACACAAAAACACAAAAACACAAAAACACAAACCAAAAACACAAAACACAAAACACAAAACACAAAACACAAAACACGAAACACAAAACACAAAACACAAAACACAAAACACAAAACACAAAACACAAAACACAAAACACAAAACACAAAACACAAAACACAAAACACAAAACACAAAACACAAAACACAAAACACAAAACACAAAACACAAAACACAAAACACAAAACACAAAACACAAAACACAAAACACAAAACACAAAACACAAAACACAAAACACAAAACACAAAACACAAAACACAAAACACAAAACACAAAACACAAAACACAAAACACAAAACACAAAACACAAAACACAAAACACAAAACACAAAACACAAAACACAAAACACAAAAATACAAAAACACAAAAACACAAAAACACAAAAACACAAAAACACAAAAACACAAAAACACAAAAACACAAAAACACAAAAACACAAAAACACCAAAACACAAAAACACAAAAACATAAAAACACAAAAACACAAAAACACAAAAACACAAAAACACAAAAACACAAAAACACAAAAACACAAAAACACAAAAACACAAAAACACAAAAACACAAAATCACAAAAACACAAAAACACAAAAACACAATAACACAAAAACACAAAAACACAAAAACACAAAAACACAAAAACACAAAAACACAAAGACACAAAAACACATAAACACAAAAACACAAAAACACAAAAACAAAAATACAAAACCACAAAAACACAAAAACAAAACACAAAAAAGTGTTTTAAAGTTTTTTCAAAAAAACTAATACTTTTCGAGATATATAGGGTCAAACAAAAAGTTTGTAAATATAAATTTGATCTGTTTTTCTGACATAATTTTTAAAGTTTTTAATTAAAATGAGATTTTTTGGAGGTTTTTAATGTAAAATTTAATTTTACATAAAAAAGTATTCTTGAGTTTTTTCAAAAAAACTGATACTTTTCGAGATATACAGAGTCAAACAAAAAGTCTGTAGATATAAATTTTATCTCAGTTTTTCTGTCATAACTTTTAACGGTTTTAATTAAAATAAGATGTTTTGATGTTTTTTGATGTAAAATTTAATACTACACATAAAGCGTTTTAAAGTTTTTTTAAAAAAACTAATACTTTTCAAGATATATAGGGTCAAACAAAAAGTTTGTAAATATAAATTTGATCTTAGTTTTTCTGTCATAACTTTTAAAGTTTTAAATTAAAATAAGGTTTTTTAACGTTTTTTCTTGTAAAATTTAATTTTACATAAAAAAGTATTCCTGAGTTTTTTTAAAAAAACTGATACTTTTCGAGATATACAGGGTCAAACAAAAAAATTGTAAATATAAACTTAATCTCAGTTTTTTTATCATATCTTTTAACGTTTTTAATTAAAATGAGATTTTTTAATGTAGAATTTAATACTGCACAAAAAAGGATTCTTGAGTTTTTTCAAAAAAACTAATACTTTTCGAGATATATAGGGTCAAACAAAAAGTTTGTAAATATAAATTTGATCTTAGTTTTTCTGTCAAACTTTTAACGTTTTTAATTAAAATACGATTTTTTTGATGTTCTTTGATGTAGAATTTAATATTACAGAAAAAAGTATTTTTAAATTGTTTCAAAAAAACTAATAATTTGCGAGATATATAGGGTCAAACAAAAAGTTTGTAAATATAAATTTGATCTTAGTTTTTCTGTCATAACTTTTAAAGTTTTAAATAAAAATGAGGTTTTTTAACGCTTTTTAATGTAAAATTTAATTTTACATAAAAAAGTATTCTTGAGTTTTTTTCAAAAAAACTGGTACTTTTCGAGGTATACAGGGTCAAACAAAAAATTTGTAAATATAAATTTGATCTTAGTTTTTCTGTCGTATCTTTTAAAGTTTTTAATTAAAAAAAAATTTTTTAACGTTTTTTAATGTAAAATTTAATTTTACATAAATAAGTATTCTTGAGTTTTTTTAAAAAAACGGATACTTTTCGAGGTATACAGGGTCAAACAAACAGTTTGTAAATATAAATTTAATCTCAGTTTTTCTGTCATAACTTTTAACGTTTTTAATTAAAATAAGATGTTTTGATGTTTTTTGATGTAAAATTTAATACTACACATAAAGCGTTTTAAAGTTTTTTTAAAAAAACTAATACTTTTCAAGATATATAGGGTCAAACAAAAAGTTTGTAAATATAAATTTGATCTTAGTTTTTCTGTCATAACTTTTAAAGTTTTAAATTAAAATAAGGTTTTTTAACGTTTTTTCTTGTAAAATTTAATTTTACATAAAAAAGTATTCCTGAGTTTTTTTAAAAAAACTGATACTTTTCGAGATATACAGGGTCAAACAAAAAAATTGTAAATACAAACTTAATCTCAGTTTTTTTATCATATCTTTTAACGTTTTTAATTAAAATGAGATTTTTTGATGTAGAATTTAATACTGCACAAAAAAGGATTCTTGAGTTTTTTCAAAAAAACTAATACTTTTCGAGATATATAGGGTCAAACAAAAAGTTTGTAAATATAAATTTGATCTTAGTTTTTCTGTCAAACTTTTAACGTTTTTAATTAAAATACGATTTTTTTGATGTTCTTTGATGTAGAATTTAATATTACAGAAAAAAGTATTTTTAAATTGTTTCAAAAAAACTAATAATTTGCGAGATATATAGGGTCAAACAAAAAGTTTGTAAATATAAATTTAATCTTAGTTTTTCTGTCATAACTTTTAAAGTTTTTAATAAAAATGAGGTTTTTTAACGCTTTTTAATGTAAAATTTAATTTTACATAAAAAAGTATTCTTGAGTTTTTTTCAAAAAAACTGGTACTTTTCGAGGTATACAGGGTCAAACAAAAAATTTGTAAATATAAATTTGATCTTAGTTTTTCTGTCGTATCTTTTAAAGTTTTTAATTAAAAAGAGATTTTTTAACGTTTTTTGATGTAAAATTTAATTTTACATAAATAAGTATTCTCGAGTTTTTTTAAAAAAACGGATACTTCTCGAGATATACAGGGTCAAACAAACAGTTTGTAAATATAAATTTAATCTCAGTTTTTCTGTCATAACTTTTAACGTTTTTAATTAAAATAAGATTCTTTGATGTAGAATCTAATACTACACAAAAAAGTATTCCTAATTTTTTTCAAAAAAACTAATACTTTTTGAGATATATAGGGTCAAACAAAAAGTTTGTAAATATAAATTTGATCTCAGTTTTTCTGTCATAACTTTTAAAGATTTTAATTAAAATGAGATTTTTGAACGTTTTTTATTGTAAAATTTAATTCTACATAAAAAATTATTTTTGAGTTTTTTTAAAAAACCTAATACTTTTCGAGATATATAGGGTCAAACAAAAAGTTTGTAAATATAAATTTGATCTTAGTTTTTCTGTCATAACTTTTAAAGTTTTTAATTAAAATAAGGTTTTATAACGTTTTTTATTGTAAAATTTAATTTTACATAAAAAAGTATTCCTAAATTTTTTGAAAAAAACTGATACTTTTCGAGATATACAGGGTCAAACAAAAAGTTTGTAAATATAAATTTAATCTCAGTTTTTCTGTCATAACTTTTAACGTTTTTAATAAAAATAAGATTTTTTTGATGTACACAAAACACAAAATACAAAACACAAAACACAAAACACAAAATACAAAACAAAAAACACAAAACACAAAACACAAAACACAAAACATAATACACAAAAACACAAAAACACAAAAACACATATCACAAACACAAAAACACAGAAACACAAAAACATAAAACACAAAACACAAACACACAAAACACAAAACACAAAACACAAAAACACAAAAACATAAAAACACAAAAACACAAAAACACAAAAACACAAAAACACAAAAACACAAAAACACAAAAACACAAAAACACAAAAACACAAAACACAAAACACAAAACACAAAACACAAAACACAAAACACAAAACACAAAACACAAAACACAAAACACAAAACACAAAACACAAAACACAAAACACAAAACAAAAAACACAAAACACAAAACACAAAACACAAAACACAAAACACAAAACAAAAAACACAAAACACAAAACACAAAACACAAAACACAAAACATAAAACACACAACACAAAACACTAAAACACTAAAACACTAAAACACTAAAACACTAAAACACTAAAACACTAAAACATTTAAACACTAAAACACTAAAACAATAAAACACTAAAACACTAAAACACTAAAACACTAAAACACAAAAACACAAAAACACAAAAACACAAAAACACAAAAACACAAAAACACAAAAACACAAAACACAAAACACAAAACACAAAACACAAAACACAAAACACAAAACACAAAACACAAAACACAAAACACAAAACACAAAACACAAAACACAAAACACAAAACACAAAACACAAAACACAAAACACAAAACACAAAACACAAAACACAAAACACAAAACACAAAACACAAAACACAAAACACAAAACACAAAACACAAAACACAAAACACAAAACACAAAACACAAAACACAAAACACAAAACACAAAACACAAAACACAAAACACAAAACACAAAACACAAAACACAAAACACAAAACACAAAACACAAAACACAAAACACAAAACACAAAACACAAAACACAAAACACAAAACACAAAACACAAAACACAAAACACAAAACACAAAACACAAAACACAAAACACAAAACACAAAACACAAAACACAAAACACAAAACACAAAACACAAAACACAAAACACAAAACACAAAACACAAAACACAAAACACAAAACACAAAACACAAAACACAAAACACAATACAAAATACACAATACACAATACACAAAACACAAAAACACTAAAACACTAAAACACTAAAACACTAAAACACTAAAACACTAAAACACTAAAACACTAAAACACCAAAACATTAAAACACTAAAACACTAAAACACAAAAACCAAAAACACAAAAACACAAAAACACAAAAACACAAAAACACAAAAACACAAAAACACAAAAACACAAAACACAAAACACAAAACACAAAACACAAAACACAATACACAATACACAATACACAAAACACAAAACACAAAGCACAAAACATAAAACACAAAACACAAAACACAAAACACAAAACACAAAACACAAAACACAAAACACAAAACACAAAACACAAAACACAAAACACAAAACACAAAACACAAAACACAAAACACAAAACACAAAACACAAAACACAAAACACAAAACACAAAACACAAAACACAAAACACAAAACACAAAACACAAAACACAAAACACAAAACACAAAACACAAAACACAAAACACAAAACACAAAACACAAAACACAAAACACAAAACACAAAACACAAAACACAAAACACAAAACACAAAACACAAAACACAAAACACAAAACACAAAACACAAAACACAAAAACACAAAAACACAAAAATACAAAAACACAAAAACACAAAAACACAAAAACACAAAAACACAAAAACACAAAAACACAAAAACACAAAAACACAAAAACACAAAAACACAAAAACACAAAAACACAAAAACACAAAAACACAAAAACACACAAACACAAAAACACAAAAACACAAAAACACAAAAACACAAAAACACAAACAAAAAACACAAAACACAAAACACAAAACACAAAACACAAAACACAAAACACAAAACACAAAACACAAAACACAAAACACAAAACACAAAACACAAAACACAAAACACAAAACACAAAACACAAAACACAAAACACAAAACACAAAACACAAAACACAAAACACAAAACACAAAACACAAAACACAAAACACAAAACACAAAACACAAAACACAAAACACAAAACACAAAACACAAAACACAAAACACAAAACACAAAACACAAAACACAAAACACAAAACACAAAATGCAAAAACACAAAAACACAAAAACACAAAAACACAAAAACACAAAAACACAAAAACACAAAAACACAAAAACACAAAAACACAAAAACACAAAAACACAAAAACACAAAAACATAAAAACATAAAAACACAAAAACACAAAAACACAAAAACACAAAAACACAAAAACACAAAAACACAAAAACACAAAAACACAAAAACACAAAAACACAAAAACACAAAAACACAAAAACACAAAAACACAAAAACACAAAAACACAAAAACACAAAAACACAAAGACACAAAAACAAAACACAAAAAAGTGTTTTAAAGTTTTTTCAAAAAAACTAATACTTTTCGAGATATATAGGGTCAAACAAAAAGTTTGTAAATATAAATTTGATCTGTTTTTCTGACATAACTTTTAAAGTTTTTAATTAAAATGAGATTTTTTGGAGGTTTTTAATGTAAAATTTAATTTTACATAAAAAAGTATTCTTGAGTTTTTTCAAAAAAACTGATACTTTTCGAGATATACAGAGTCAAACAAAAAGTCTGTAGATATAAATTTTATCTCAGTTTTTCTGTCATAACTTTTAACGTTTTTAATTAAAATAAGATGTTTTGATGTTTTTTGATGTAAAATTTAATACTACACATAAAGCGTTTTAAAGTTTTTTTAAAAAAACTAATACTTTTCAAGATATATAGGGTCAAACAAAAAGTTTGTAAATATAAATTTGATCTTAGTTTTTCTGTTATAACTTTTAACATTTTTAATCAAAATAAGATTTTTTGGGTTTTTTTGATGTAAAATTTAATTTTACATAAAAAATTATTCTTGAGTTTTTTTAAAAAACACAAAACACAAAACACAAAACACAAAACACAAAACACAAAACACAAAACACAAAACACAAAACACAAAACACAAAACACAAAACACAAAACACAAAACACAAAACACAAAACACAAAACACAAAACATAAAACACAAAACACAAAAACACAAAAACACAAAAACACAAAAACACAAAAACACAAAAACACAAAAACACAAAAACACAAAAACACAAAAACACAAAAACACAAAAACACAAAAACACAAAAACACAAAAACACAAAAACACAAAAACAAAAACACAAAAACACAAAAACACAAAAACACAAAAACACAAAAACACAAAAACACAAAAACACAAAAACACAAAAACACAAAAACACAAAAACACAAAAACACAAAAACACAAAAACACAAAAACACAAAAACACAAAAACACAAAAACACAAAAACACAAAAACACAAAAACACAAAAACACAAAAACACAAAAACACAAAAACACAAAAACAAAAAAAGAAAATACAAAAACACAAAAACACAAAACACAAAACACAAAACACAAAACACAAAACACAAAACACAAAACACAAAACACAAAACACAAAACACAAAACACAAAACACAAAACACAAAACACAAAACACAAAACACAAAACACAAAACACAAAACACAAAACACAAAACACAAAACACAATACACAATACACAATACACAAAACACATAAACACTAAAACACTAAAACACTAAAACACTAAAACACTAAAACACTAAAACACTAAAACACTAAAACACTAAAACACTAAAACACTAAAACACTAAAACACTAAAACACTAAAACACTAAAACATTAAAACACTAAAACACTAAAACACAAAAACACAAAAACACAAAAACACAAAAACACAAAAACACAAAAACACAAAAACACAAAAACACAAAAACACAAAAACACAAAAACACAAAAACACAAAAACACAAAAACACAAAAACACAAAACACAAAACACAAAACACAAAACACAAAACACAAAACACAATACACAATACACAATACACAAAACACAAAACACAAAACACAAAACACAAAACATAAAACACAAAACACAAAACACAAAACATAAAACACAAAACACAAAACACAAAACACAAAACACAAAACACAAAACACAAAACACAAAACACAAAACGCAAAACACAAAACACAAAACACAAAACACAAAACACAAAACACAAAACACAAAACACAAAACACAAAACACAAAACACAAAACACAAAACACAAAACACAAAACACAAAACACAAAACACAAAAACACAAAAACACAAAAACACAAAAACACAAAAACACAAAAACACAAAAACACAAAAACACAAAAACACAAAAACACAAAAACACAAAAGCACAAAAACACAAAAACACAAAAACACAAAAACACAAAAACACAAAAACACAAAAACACAAAAACACAAAAACACAAAAACACAAAAACACAAAAACACAAAAACACAAAAACACAAAAACACAAAAACACAAAAACACAAAAACACAAAAACACAAAAACACAAAAACACAAAAACACAAAAACACAAAAACACAAAAACACAAAAACACAAAAACACAAAAACACAAAAACACAAAAACACAAAAACGCAAAAACAAAAACAAAAACAAAAACACACAAACACAAAAACACAAAAACACAAAAACACAAAAACACAAACAAAAAACACAAAACACAAAACACAAAACACAAAACACCAAACACAAAACACAAAACACAAAACACAAAACACAAAACACAAAACACAAAACACAAAACACAAAACACAAAACACAAAACTCAAAACACAAAACACAAAACACAAAACACAAAACACAAAACACAAAACACAAAACACAAAACACAAAACACAAAACACAAAACACAAAACACGAAACACAAAACACAAAACACAAAACACAAAACACAAAACACAGAACACAAAACACAAAACACAAAACACAAAACACAAAACACAAAACACAAAACACAAAAATACAAAAACACAAAAACACAAAAACACAAAAACACAAAAACACAAAAACACAAAAACACAAAAACACAAAAACACAAAAACATAAAAACACAAAAACACAAAAACACAAAAACACAAAAACACAAAAACACAAAAACACAAAAACACTAAAAAAAAAACACACAAACACAAAAACACAAAAACACAAAAATACAAAAACACAAACAAAAAACACAAAACACAAAACACAAAACACAAAACACAAAACACAAAACACAAAACACAAAACACAAAACACAAAACACAAAACACAAAACACAAAACACAAAACACAAAACACAAAACACAAAACACAAAACACAAAACACAAAACACAAAACACAAAACACAAAACACAAAACACAAAACACAAAACACAAAAATACAAAAACACAAAAACACAAAAACACAAAAACACAAAAACACAAAAACACAAAAACACAAAAACACAAAAACACAAAAACATAAAAACACAAAAACACAAAAACACAAAAACACAAAAACACAAAAACACAAAAACACAAAAACACAAAAACACAAAAACACAAAAACACAAAAACACAAAAACACAAAAACACAAAAACACAAAAACACAAAAACACAAAGACACAAAAACACATAAACACAAAACACAAAACACTAAACACAACACACAAAACACAAAACAAAAAACACAAAACACAAAACAGAAAACACAAAACACAAAACACAAAACACAAAACACAAACACAAACACAAACACAAACACAAACACAAACACAAACACAAACACAAACACAAACACAAACACAAACACAAACACAAACACAAACACAAAACCTAAACCACAAAACACAAAACACAAAACACAAAACACAAAACACAAAACACAAAACACAAACGCAAAACACAAAACACAAAACACAAAACACAAAACACAAAACACAAAAACACAAAAACACAAAAACACAAAAACACAAAACACAAAACACAAAACTCAAAACACAAAACACAAAACACATAAACACATTAACACAAAAACACATAATCACAAAAACACAAAACACAAAACACAAAACACCAAAACACAAAAACACTTAAACACAAAAACACAAAACACAAAACACAAAACACAAAACACAAAACACAAAACACAAAACACAAAACACAAAACACAAAACACAAAACACAAATCACAAAAAACAAAAACACAAAAACACAAATCACAAACACAAAAACACAAAAACCCAAAAACACAAATCACAATCACAAAAACAGAAAAACACCACAAAAACACAAAAACACAAAAACACAAAAACACATATCACAAACACAAAAACACAGAAACAAAAAAACATAAAACACAAAACACAAAACACAAAACACAAAACACAAAACACAAAACACAAAACATGAAACACGAAACACAAAACACAAAACACAAAACACAAAACACAAAACACAAAACACAAAACACAAAACACAAAACACAAAACACAAAACACAAAACACAAAACACAAAACACAAAACACAAAACACAAAACACAAAACACAAAACACAAAACACAAAACACAAAACACAAAACACAAAACACAAAACACAAAACACAAAACACAAAACACAAAACACAAAACACAAAACACAAAACACAAAACACAAAACACAAAACACAAAACACAAAACACAAAACACAAAACACAAAACACAAAACACAAAACACAAAACACAAAACACAAAACACAAAACACAAAACACAAAACACAAAACACAAAACACAAAACACAAAACACAAAACACAAAACACAAAACACAAAACACAAAACACAAAACACAAAACACAAAACACAAAACACAAAACACAAAACACAAAACACAAAACACAAAACACAAAACACAAAAACACAAAAATACAAAAACACAAAAACACAAAAACACAAAAATACAAAACACAAAACACAAAAATACAAAACACAAAACACAAAAACACAAAAACACAAAAACACAAAAACACAAAAACACAAAAACACAAAAACACAAAAACACAAAAACACAAAAACACAAAAACACAAAAACACAAAAACACAAAAACACAAAAACACAAAAACACAAAAACACAAAAACACAAAAACACAAAAACACAAAAACACAAAAACACAAAAACACAAAAACACAAAAATACAAAAATACAAAAACACAAAAACACAAAAACACAAAAACACAAAAACACAAAAACACAAAAACACAAAAACACACAAACACAAAAACACAAAAACACAAAAACACAAAAACACAAAAACACAAAAACACAAAAACACAAAAATACAAAAACACAAAAACACAAAAACACAAAAACACAAAAACACAAAAATACAAAAATACAAAAATACAAAAATACAAAAATACAAAAATACAAAAACAAAAACACAAAACACAAAACACAAAACACAAAAACACAAAAACACAAAAACACAAAAACACAAAAACACAAAAACACAAAAACACAAAAACACAAAAACACAAAAACACAAAAACACAAAACACAAAAACACAAAACACAAAACCACATAACACAAAAACACAAAACACAAAACACAAAAACACAAAAACACAAAACACAAAAACACAAAAACACAAAAACACAAAAACACAAAAACACAAAAACACAAAAACACAAAACACAAAACACAAAACACAAAAATACAAAAACACAAAAACACAAAAACACAAAAACACAAAAACACAAAAACACAAAAACACAAAAACACAAAAACACAAAAACACAAAAACATAAAAACACAAAAACACAAAAACACAAAAACACAAAAACACAAAAACACAAAAACACAAAAACACAAAAACACAAAAACACAAAAACACAAAAACACAAAAACACAAAAACACAAAGACACAAAAACACATAAACACAAAAACACAAAAACAAAAACACAAAACCACAAAAACACAAAAACACAAAAACAAAACACAAAAAAGTGTTTTAAAGTTTTTTCAAAAAAACTAATACTTTTCGAGATATATAGGGTCAAACAAAAAGTTTGTAAATATAAATTTGATCTGTTTTTCTGACATAACTTTTAAAGTTTTTAATTAAAATGAGATTTTTTGGAGGTTTTTAATGTAAAATTTAATTTTACATAAAAAAGTATTCTTGAGTTTTTTCAAAAAAACTGATACTTTTCGAGATATACAGAGTCAAACAAAAAGTCTGTAGATATAAATTTTATCTCAGTTTTTCTGTCATAACTTTTAATGTTTTTAATTAAAATAAGATGTTTTGATGTTTTTTGATGTAAAATTTAATACTACACATAAAGCGTTTTAAAGTTTTTAAAAAAAAACTAATACTTTTCAAGATATATAGGGTCAAACAAAAAGTTTGTAAATATAAATTTGATCTTAGTTTTTCTGTCATAACTTTTAAAGTTTTAATTTAAAATAAGGTTTTTTAACGTTTTTTCTTGTAAAATTTAATTTTACATAAAAAAGTATTCCTGAGTTTTTTTAAAAAAACTGATACGTTTCGAGCTATACAGGGTCAAACAAAAAAATTGTAAATATAAATTTAATCTCAGTTTTTTTATCATATCTTTTAACGTTTTTAATTAAAATGAGATTTTTTGATGTAGAATCTAATACTACACAAAAAAGGATTCTTGAGTTTTTTCAAAAAAACTAATACTTTTCGAGATATATAGGGTCAAACAAAAAGTTTGTAAATATAAATTTGATCTTAGTTTTTCTGTCAAACTTTTAACGTTTTTAATTAAAATACGATTTTTTTGATGTTCTTTGATGTAGAATTTAATATTACACAAAAAAGTATTCTTAAATTGTTTCAAAAAAACTAATAATTTTCGAGATATATAGGGTCAAACAAAAAGTTTGTAAATATAAATTTGATCTTAGTTTTTCTGTCATAACTTTTAAAGTTTTTAATAAAAATGAGGTTTTTTAACGCTTTTTAATGTAAAATTTAATTTTACATAAAAAAGTATTCTTGAGTTTTTTTCAAAAAAACTGGTACTTTTCGAGGTATACAGGGTCAAACAAAAAATTTGTAAATATAAATTTGATCTTAGTTTTTCTGTCGTATCTTTTAAAGTTTTTAATTAAAAAGAGATTTTTTAACGTTTTTTGATGTAAAATTAAATATTACATAAATAAGTATTCTTGAGTTTTTTTAAAAGAACGGATACTTTTCGAGATATACAGGGTCAAACAAAAAGTTTGTAAATATAAACTTAATCTCAGTTTTTCTGTCATAACTTTTAACGTTTTTAATTAAAATAAGATTTTTTGATGTAGAATCTAATACTACACAAAAAAGTATTCCTAAGTTTTTTCAAAAAAACTAATACTTTTCGAGATATATAGGGTCAAACAAAAAGTTTGTAAATATAAATTTGATCTCAGTTTTTCTGTCATAACTTTTAAAGATTTTAATTAAAATGAGATTTTTTAACGTTTTTTATTGTAAAATTTAATTCTACATAAAAAATTATTTTTGAGTTTTTTTAAAAAACCTAATACTTTTCGAGATATATAGGGTCAAACAAAAAGTTTGTAAATATAAATTTGATCTTAGTTTTTCTGTCATAACTTTTAAAGTTTTTAATTAAAATAAGGTTTTATAACGTTTTTTATTGTAAAATTTAATTTTACATAAAAAAGTATTCCTAAATTTTTTCAAAAAAACTGATACTTTTCGAGATATACAGGGTCAAACAAAAAGTTTGTAAATATAAATTTAATCTCAGTTTTTCTGTCATAACTTTTAACGTTTTTAATTAAAATAAGATTTTTTTGATGTAGAATTTAATTTTACACGAAAAAGTATTCTTGAGTTTTTTCAAAAAAACTAATACTTTTCGAAATATATAGGGTGAAACAAAAAGTTTGTAAATATAAATTTAATCTCAGTTTTTCTGTCATAACTTTTAACGTTTTTAATAAAAATAAGATTTTTTTGATGTACACAAAACACAAAATACAAAACACAAAACACAAAACACAAAATACAAAACACAAAACACAAAACACAAAACACAAAACACAAAACATAATACACAAAAACACTTATCACAAACACAAAAACACAGAAACACAAAAACATAAAACACAAAACACAAAAACACAAAAGACAAAACACAAAACACAAAACACAAAACACAAAACACAAAACACAAAACACAAAACACAAAACACAAAACACAAAACACAAAACACAAAAATACAAAAACACAAAAACACAAAAACACAAAAACACAAAAACATAAAAACACAAAAACACAAAAACACAAAAACACAAAAACACAAAAACACAAAAGCACAAAAACACAAAAACACAAAAACACAAAAACACAAAAACACAAAAACACAAAAACACAAAAACACAAAAGCACAAAAACACAAAAACACAAAAACACAAAAACACAAAAACACAAAAACACAAAAACACAATAACACAAAAACACAAAAACACAAAAACACAAAAACACAAAAACACAAAAACACAAAAACACAAAAACACAAAAACACAAAGACACAAAAACACATAAACACAAAAACACAAAAACACAAAAACAAAAACACAAAACCACAAAAACACAAAAACAAAACACAAAAAAGTGTTTTAAAGTTTTTTCAAAAAAACTAATACTTTTCGAGATATATAGGGTCAAACAAAAAGTTTGTAAATATAAATTTGATCTGTTTTTCTGACATAACTTTTAAAGTTTTTAATTAAAATGAGATTTTTTGGAGGTTTTTAATGTAAAATTTAATTTTACATAAAAAAGTATTCTTGAGTTTTTTCAAAAAAACTGATACTTTTCGAGATATACAGAGTCAAACAAAAAGTCTGTAGATATAAATTTTATCTCAGTTTTTCTGTCATAACTTTTAACGTTTTTAATTAAAATAAGATGTTTTGATGTTTTTTGATGTAAAATTTAATACTACACATAAAGCGTTTTAAAGTTTTTTTAAAAAAACTAATACTTTTCAAGATATATAGGGTCAAACAAAAAGTTTGTAAATATAAATTTGATCTTAGTTTTTCTGTTATAACTTTTAACATTTTTAATCAAAATAAGATTTTTTGGGTTTTTTTGATGTAAAATTTAATTTTACATAAAAAATTATTCTTGAGTTTTTTTAAAAAAACTGATACTTTTCGAGATATATAGGGTCAAACAAAAAGTTTGTAAATATAAATTTGATCTTAGTTTTTCTGTCATAACTTTTAAAGTTTTAAATTAAAATAAGGTTTTTTAACGTTTTTTCTTGTAAAATTTAATTTTACATAAAAAAGTATTCCTGAGTTTTTTTAAAAAAACTGATACTTTTCGAGATATACAGGGTCAAACAAAAAAATTGTAAATATAAACTTAATCTCAGTTTTTTTATCATATCTTTTAACGTTTTTAATTAAAATGAGATTTTTTGATGTAGAATCTAATACTGCACAAAAAAGGATTCTCGAGTTTTTTTAAAAAAACTAATACTTTTCGAGATATATAGGGTCAAACAAAAAGTTTGTAAATATAAATTTGATCTTAGTTTTTCTGTCAAACTTTTAACGTTTTTAATTAAAATACGATTTTTTTGATGTTCTTTGATGTAGAATTTAATATTACACAAAAAAGTATTTTTAAATTGTTTCAAAAAAACTAATAATTTGCGAGATATATAGGGTCAAACAAAAAGTTTGTAAATATAAATTTGATCTTAGTTTTTCTGTCATAACTTTTAAAGTTTTTAATAAAAATGAGGTTTTTTAACGCTTTTTAATGTAAAATTTAATTTTACATAAAAAAGTATTCTTGAGTTTTTTCAAAAAAACTGGTACTTTTCGAGGTATACAGGGTCAAACAAAAAATTTGTAAATATAAATTTGATCTTAGTTTTTCTGTCGTATCTTTTAAAGTTTTTAATTAAAAAGAGATTTTTTAACGTTTTTTGATGTAAAATTTAATTTTACATAAATAAGTATTCTTGAGTTTTTTTAAAAGAACGGATACTTTTCGAGATATACAGGGTCAAACAAACAGTTTGTAAATATAAATTTAATCTCAGTTTTTCTGTCATAACTTTTAACGTTTTTAATTAAAATAAGATTCTTTGATGTAGAATCTAATACTACACAAAAAAGTATTCCTAAGTTTTTTCAAAAAAACTAATACTTTTCGAGATATATAGGGTCAAACAAAAAGTTTGTAAATATAAATTTGATCTCAGTTTTTCTGTCATAACTTTTAAAGATTTTAATTAAAATGAGATTTTTTAACGTTTTTTATTGTAAAATTTAATTCTACATAAAAAATTATTTCTGAGTTTTTTTAAAAAACCTAATACTTTTCGAGATATATAGGGTCAAACAAAAAGTTTGTAAATATAAATTTGATCTTAGTTTTTCTGTCATAACTTTTAAAGTTTTTAATTAAAATAAGGTTTTATAACGTTTTTTATTGTAAAATTTAATTTTACATAAAAAAGTATTCCTAAATTTTTTGAAAAAAACTGATACTTTTCGAGATATACAGGGTCAAACAAAAAGTTTGTAAATATAAATTTAATCTCAGTTTTTCTGTCATAACTTTTAACGTTTTTAATAAAAATAAGATTTTTTTGATGTACACAAAACACAAAATACAAAACACAAAACACAAAACACAAAACACAAAACACAAAACACAAAACACAAAACACAAAACACAAAACACAAAACACAAAACACAAAACACAAAACACAAAACACAAAACACAAAACACAAAACACAAAACACAAAACACAATACACAATACACAATACACAATACACAAAACACATAAACACTAAAACACTAAAACACTAAAACACAAAAACACAAAAACACAAAAACACAAAAACACAAAAACACAAAGACACAAAAACACATAAACACAAAAACACAAAAACACAAAAACAAAAACACAAAACCACAAAAACACAAAAACAAAACACAAAAAAGTGTTTTAAAGTTTTTTCAAAAAAACTAATACTTTTCGAGATATATAGGGTCAAACAAAAAGTTTGTAAATATAAATTTGATCTGTTTTTCTGACATAACTTTTAAAGTTTTTAATTAAAATGAGATTTTTTGGAGGTTTTTAATGTAAAATTTAATTTTACATAAAAAAGTATTCTTGAGTTTTTTCAAAAAAACTGATACTTTTCGAGATATACAGAGTCAAACAAAAAGTCTGTAGATATAAATTTTATCTCAGTTTTTCTGTCATAACTTTTAACGTTTTTAATTAAAATAAGATGTTTTGATGTTTTTTGATGTAAAATTTAATACTACACATAAAGCGTTTTAAAGTTTTTTTAAAAAAACTAATACTTTTCAAGATATATAGGGTCAAACAAAAAGTTTGTAAATATAAATTTGATCTTAGTTTTTCTGTTATAACTTTTAACATTTTTAATCAAAATAAGATTTTTTGGGTTTTTTTGATGTAAAATTTAATTTTACATAAAAAATTATTCTTGAGTTTTTTTAAAAAAACTGATACTTTTCGAGATATATAGGGTCAAACAAAAAGTTTGTAAATATAAATTTGATCTTAGTTTTTCTGTCATAACTTTTAAAGTTTTAAATTAAAATAAGGTTTTTTAACGTTTTTTCTTGTAAAATTTAATTTTACATAAAAAAGTATTCCTGAGTTTTTTTAAAAAAACTGATACTTTTCGAGATATACAGGGTCAAACAAAAAAATTGTAAATATAAACTTAATCTCAGTTTTTTTATCATATCTTTTAACGTTTTTAATTAAAATGAGATTTTTTGATGTAGAATCTAATACTGCACAAAAAAGGATTCTTGAGTTTTTTTAAAAAAACTAATACTTTTCGAGATATATAGGGTCAAACAAAAAGTTTGTAAATATAAATTTGATCTTAGTTTTTCTGTCAAACTTTTAACGTTTTTAATTAAAATACGATTTTTTTGATGTTCTTTGATGTAGAATTTAATATTACACAAAAAAGTATTTTTAAATTGTTTCAAAAAAACTAATAATTTGCGAGATATATAGGGTCAAACAAAAAGTTTGTAAATATAAATTTGATCTTAGTTTTTCTGTCATAACTTTTAAAGTTTTTAATAAAAATGAGGTTTTTTAACGCTTTTTAATGTAAAATTTAATTTTACATAAAAAAGTATTCTTGAGTTTTTTCAAAAAAACTGGTACTTTTCGAGGTATACAGGGTCAAACAAAAAATTTGTAAATATAAATTTGATCTTAGTTTTTCTGTCGTATCTTTTAAAGTTTTTAATTAAAAAGAGATTTTTTAACGTTTTTTAATGTAAAATTTAATTTTACATAAATAAGTATTCTTGAGTTTTTTTAAAAGAACGGATACTTTTCGAGATATACAGGGTCAAACAAACAGTTTGTAAATATAAATTTCATCTCAGTTTTTCTGTCATAACTTTTAACGTTTTTAATTAAAATAAGATTCTTTGATGTAGAATCTAATACTACACAAAAAAGTATTCCTAAGTTTTTTCAAAAAAACTAATACTTTTCGAGATATATAGGGTCAAACAAAAAGTTTGTAAATATAAATTTGATCTCAGTTTTTCTGTCATAACTTTTAAAGATTTTAATTAAAATGAGATTTTTTAACGTTTTTTATTGTAAAATTTAATTCTACATAAAAAATTATTTCTGAGTTTTTTTAAAAAACCTAATACTTTTCGAGATATATAGGGTCAAACAAAAAGTTTGTAAATATAAATTTGATCTTAGTTTTTCTGTCATAACTTTTAAAGTTTTTAATTAAAATAAGGTTTTATAACGTTTTTTATTGTAAAATTTAATTTTACATAAAAAAGTATTCCTAAATTTTTTGAAAAAAACTGATACTTTTCGAGATATACAGGGTCAAACAAAAAGTTTGTAAATATAAATTTAATCTCAGTTTTTCTGTCATAACTTTTAACGTTTTTAATAAAAATAAGATTTTTTTGATGTACACAAAACACAAAATACAAAACACAAAACACAAAACACAAAACACAAAACACAAAACACAAAACACAAAACACAAAACACAAAACACAAAACACAAAACACAAAACACAAAACACAAAACACAAAACACAAAACACAAAACACAAAACACAAAACACAAAACACAATACACAATACACAATACACAATACACAAAACACATAAACACTAAAACACTAAAACACTAAAACACTAAAACACTAAAACACTAAAACACTAAAACACTAAAACACTAAAACACTAAAACACTAAAACACTAAAACACAAAAACACAAAAACACAAAAACACAAAAACACAAAAACACAAAAACACAAAAACACAAAACACAAAACACAAAACACAAAACACAAAACACAAAACACAAAACACAATACACAATACACAAAACACAAAACACAAAACACAAAACATAAAACACAAAACACAAAACACAAAACACAAAACACAAAACACAAAACACAAAACACAAAACACAAAACACAAAACACAAAACACAAAACACAAAACACAAAACACAAAAACACAAAAACACAAAAACACAAAAACACAAAAACACAAAAACACAAAAACACAAAAACACAAAAACACAAAAACACAAAAACACAAAAACACAAAAACACAAAAACACAAAAACACAAAAACACAAAAACACAAAAACACAAAAACACAAAAACACAAAAACACAAAAACACAAAAACACAAAAACACAAAAACACAAAAACACAAAAACACAAAAACACAAAAACACAAAAACACAAAAACACAAAAACACAAAAACACAAAAACACAAAAACACAAAAACACAAAAACACAAAAACACAAAAACACAAAAACACAAAAACACAAAAACACAAAAACACAAAAACACAAAAACACAAAAACACAAAAACACAAAAACACAAAAACACAAAAACACAAAAACACAAAAACACAAAAACACAAAAACACAAAAACACAAAAACACAAAAACACAAAAACACAAAAACACAAAAACACAAAAACACAAAAACACAAAAACACAAAAACACAAAAACACAAAAACACAAAAACACAAAAACACAAAAACACAAAAACACAAAAACACAAAAACACAAAAACACAAAAACACAAAAACACAAAAACATAAAAACACAAAAACACAAAAACACAAAAACACAAAAACACAAAAACACAAAAACACAAAAACACAAAAACACATAAACACAAAAACACAAAAACACAAAAACAAAAACACAAAACCACAAAAACACAAAAACACAAAAAAGTGTTTTAAAGTTTTTTCAAAAAAACTAATACTTTTCGAGATATATAGGGTCAAACAAAAAGTTTGTAAATATAAATTTGATCTGTTTTTCTGACATAACTTTTAAAGTTTTTAATTAAAATGAGATTTTTTGGAGGTTTTTAATGTAAAATTTAATTTTACATAAAAAAGTATTCTTGAGTTTTTTCAAAAAAACTGATACTTTTCGAGATATACAAAATCAAACAAAAAGTCCGTAGATATAAATTTTATCTCAGTTTTTCTGTCATAACTTTTAACGTTTTTAATTAAAATAAGATGTTTTGATGTTTTTTGATGTAAAATTTAATACTACACATAAAGCGTTTTAAAGTTTTTTTAAAAAAACTAATACTTTTCAAGATATCCTATAGGGTCAAACAAAAAGTTTGTAAATATAAATTTGATCTCAGTTTTTCTGTCATAACTTTTAAAGATTTTAATTAAAATGAGATTTTTTAACGTTTTTTATTGTAAAATTTAATTCTACATAAAAAATTATTTCTGAGTTTTTTTAAAAAACCTAATACTTTTCGAGATATATAGGGTCAAACAAAAAGTTTGTAAATATAAATTTGATCTTAGTTTTTCTGTCATAACTTTTAAAGTTTTTAATTAAAATAAGGTTTTATAACGTTTTTTATTGTAAAATTTAATTTTACATAAAAAAGTATTCCTGAGTTTTTTTAAAAAAACTGATACTTTTCGAGATATATAGGGTCAAACAAAAAGTTTGTAAATATAAATTTGATCTTAGTTTTTCTGTCATAACTTTTAAAGTTTTAAATTAAAATAAGGTTTTTTAACGTTTTTTCTTGTAAAATTTAATTTTACATAAAAAAGTATTCCTGAGTTTTTTTAAAAAAACTGATACTTTTCGAGATATACAGGGTCAAACAAAAAAATTGTAAATATAAACTTAATCTCAGTTTTTTTATCATATCTTTTAACGTTTTTAATTAAAATGAGATTTCTTGATGTAGAATCTAATACTACACAAAAAAGGATTCTTGAGTTTTTTCAAAAAAACTAATACTTTTCGAGATATATAGGGTCAAACAAAAAGTTTGTAAATATAAATTTGATCTTAGTTTTTCTGTCAATTTTTTAACGTTTTTAATTAAAATACGATTTTTTTGATGTTCTTTGATGTAGAATTTAATATTACACAAAAAATTATTCTTAAATTGTTTCAAAAAAAACTAATAATTTTCGAGATATATAGGGTCAAACAAAAAGTTTGTAAATATAAATTTGATCTTAGTTTTTCTGTCATAACTTTTAAAGTTTTTAATAAAAATGAGGTTTTTTAACGCTTTTTAATGTAAAATTTAATTTTACATAAAAAAGTATTCTTGAGTTTTTTTCAAAAAAACTGGTACTTTTCGAGGTATACAGGGTCAAACAAAAAATTTGTAAATATAAATTTGATCTTAGTTTTTCTGTCGTATCTTTTAAAGTTTTTAATTAAAAAGAGATTTTTTAACGTTTTTTGATGTATAATTTAATTTTACATAAATAAGTATTTTTGAGTTTTTTTAAAAGAACGGATACTTTTCGAGATATACAGGGTCAAACAAAAAGTTTGTAAATATAAACTTAATCTCAGTTTTTCTGTCATAACTTTTAACGTTTTTAATTAAAATAAGATTCTTTGATGTAGAATCTAATACTACACAAAAAAGTATTCCTAAGTTTTTTCAAAAAAACTAATACTTTTCGAGATATATAGGGTCAAACAAAAAGTTTGTAAATATAAATTTGATCTCAGTTTTTCTGTCATAACTTTTAAAGATTTTAATTAAAATGAGATTTTTTAACGTTTTTTATTGTAAAATTTAATTCTACATAAAAAATTATTTCTGAGTTTTTTTAAAAAACCTAATACTTTTCGAGATATACAGGGTCAAACAAAAAGTTTGTAAATATAAATTTAATCTCAGTTTTTCTGTCATAACTTTTAACGTTTTTAATAAAAATAAGATTTTTTTGATGTACACAAAACACAAAATACAAAACACAAAACACAAAACACAAAATACAAAACACAAAACACAAAACACAAAACACAAAACACAAAACACAAAACACAAAACACAAAACACAAAACACAAAACACAAAACACAAAACACAAAACATAATACACAAAAACACAAAAACACAAAAACACATATCACAAACACAAAAACACAGAAACACAAAAACATAAAACACAAAACACAAAAACACAAAACACAAAACACAAAACACAAAAACACAAAAACACAAAAACACAAAAACACAAAAACACAAAAACACAAAAACACAAAAACACAAAAACACAAAAACACAAAAACACAAAAACACAAAAACACAAAAACACAAAAACACAAAAACACAAAAACACAAAACACAAAACACAAAACACAAAACACAAAACACAAAACACAAAACATAAAACACAAAACATAAAACACAAAACACAAAACACAAAAACACAAAAACACAAAAACACAAAAACACAAAAACACAAAAACACAAAAACACAAAAACACAAAAACACAAAAACACAAAAACACAAAAACACAAAAACACAAAAACACAAAAACACAAAAACACAAAAACACAAAAACACAAAAACACAAAAACACAAAAACACAAAAACACAAAAACACAAAAACACAAAAACACAAAAACACAAAAACACAAAAACACAAAAACACAAAAACACAAAAACAAAAAACAAAAAAAGAAAATACAAAAACACAAAAACACAAAGACACAAAAACACAAAACACAAAACACAAAACACAAAACACAAAACACAAAACACAAAACACAAAACACAAAACACAAAACACAAAACACAAAACACAAAACACAAAACACAAAACACAAAACACAATACACAATACACAAAACACAAAAACACTAAAACACTAAAACACTAAAACACTAAAACACTAAAACACTAAAACACTAAAACACTAAAACACTAAAACACTAAAACACTAAAACACTAAAACACTAAAACACTAAAACATTAAAACACTAAAACACAAAAACACAAAAACACAAAAACACAAAAACACAAAAACACAAAAACACAAAAACACAAAAACACAAAAACACAAAAACACAAAAACACAAAAACACAAAACACAAAACACAAAACACAAAACACAAAACACAAAACACAAAACACAAAACACAAAACACAAAACACAATACACAATACACAATACACAAAACACAAAACACAAAACACAAAACACAAAACACAAAACACAAAACACAAAACACAAAACACAAAACACAAAACACAAAACACAAAACACAAAACACAAAACACAAAACACAAAACACAAAACACAAAACACAAAACACAAAACACAAAACACAAAACACAAAACACAAAACACAAAACACAAAACACAAAACACAATACACAATACACAATACACAAAACACAAAAACACTAAAACACTAAAACACTAAAACACAAAACACAAAACACAAAACACAAAAACACAAAAACACAAAAATACAAAAACACAAAAACACAAAACACAAAACACAAAACACAAAACACAAAACACAAAACACAAAACACAAAACATAAAACACAAAACACAAAAACACAAAACACAAAACACAAAAACACAAAACACAATACACAATACACAATACACAAAACACAAAACACAAAAACACTAAAACACTAAAACACTAAAACACTAAAACACTAAAACACTAAAACACTAAAACACTAAAACACTAAAACACTAAAACACTAAAACACTAAAACACTAAAACACTAAAACATTAAAACACTAAAACACAAAAACACAAAAACACAAAAACACAAAAACACAAAAACACAAAAACACAAAAACACAAAAACACAAAAACACAAAAACACAAAAACACAAAAACACAAAACACAAAACACAAAACACAAAACACAAAACACAAAACACAAAACACAAAACACAAAACACAAAACACAATACACAATACACAATACACAAAACACAAAACACAAAACACAAAACACAAAACACAAAACACAAAACACAAAACACAAAACACAAAACACAAAACACAAAACACAAAACACAAAACACAAAACACAAAACACAAAACACAAAACACAAAACACAAAACACAAAACACAAAACACAAAACACAAAACACAAAACACAAAAACACAAAAACACAAAAATACAAAAACACAAAAACACAAAAACACAAAAACACAAAAACACAAAAACACAAAAACACAAAAAACACAAAAACACAAAAACACAAAAACACAAAAACACAAAAACACAAAAACACAAAACACAAAACACAAAACACAAAACACAAAACACAAAACACAAAACACAAAACATAAAACACAAAACACAAAAACACAAAACACAAAACACAAAAACACAAAAACACAAAAACACAAAAACACAAAAACACAAAAACACAAAAACACAAAAACACAAAAAACACAAAAACACAAAAACACAAAAACACAAAAACACAAAAACACAAAAACACAAAACACAAAACACAAAACACAAAACACAAAACACAAAACACAAAACACAAAACATAAAACACAAAACACAAAAACACAAAACACAAAACACAAAAACACAAAAACACAAAAACACAAAAACACAAAAACACAAAAACACAAAAACACAAAAACACAAAAACACAAAAACACAAAAACACAAAAACACAAAAACACAAAAACACAAAAACACAAAAACACAAAAACACAAAAACACAAAAACACAAAAACACAAAAACACAAAAACACAAAAACACAAAAACACAAAAACACAAAAACACAAAAACACAAAAACACAAAAACACAAAAACACAAAAACACAAAAACACAAAAACACAAAAACACAAAAACACAAAAACACAAAAACACAAAAACACAAAAACACAAAAACACAAAAACACAAAAACACAAAAACACAAAAACACAAAACACAAAACACAAAACACAAAACACAAAACACAAAACACAATACACAATACACAATACACAATACACAAAACACAAAACACAAAACACAAAACACAAAACATAAAACACAAAACACAAAACACAAAACAAAAAACACAAAACACAAAACACAAAACACAAAACACAAAACACAAAACACAAAACACAAAACACAAAACACAAAACACAAAACACAAAACACAAAACACAAAACACAAAACACAAAACACAAAACACAAAACACAAAACACAAAACACAAAACACAAAACACAAAACACAAAACACAAAACACAAAACACAAAACACAAAACACAAAACACAAAACACAAAACACAAAACACAAAACACAAAACACAAAACACAAAAACACAAAAACACAAAAACACAAAACACAAAACACAAAACACAAAACACAAAACACAAAACACAAAACACAAAACACAATACACAATACACAATACACAAAACACAAAACACAAAACACAAAACATAAAACACAAAACACAAAACACAAAACACAAAACAAAAAACACAAAACACAAAACACAAAACACAAAACACAAAACACAAAACACAAAACACAAAACACAAAACACAAAACACAAAACACAAAACACAAAACACAAAACACAAAACACAAAACACAAAACACAAAACACAAAACACAAAAACACAAAAACACAAAAACACAAAAACACAAAAACACAAAAACACAAAAACACAAAAACACAAAAACACAAAAACACAAAAAAACAAAAACACAAAAACAAAAAAACACAAAAACACAAAAACACAAAAACACAAAAACACAAAAACACAAAAACACAAAAACACAAAAACACAAAAACACAAAAACACAAAAACACAAAAACACAAAAACACAAAAACACAAAAACACAAAAACACAAAAACACAAAAACACAAAAACACAAAAACACAAAAACACAAAAACACAAAAACACAAAAACACAAAAACAAAAACAAAAACAAAAACAAAAAAACACAAAACACAAAACACAAAACACAAAACACAAAACACAAAACACAAAACACAAAACACAAAACACAAAACACAAAACACAAAACACAAAACACAAAACACAAAACACAAAACACAAAACACAAAACACAAAACACAAAACACAAAACACAAAACACAAAACACAAAACACAAAACACAAAACACAAAACACAAATCACAAACACAAAACACAAAACACAAAAGACAAAACACAAAACACAAAATACAAAACACAAAACACAAAACACAAAACACAAAACACAAAACACAAAACACAAAACACAAAAACACAAAAATACAAAAACACAAAAACACAAAAACACAAAAACACTAAAACACTAAAACACTAAAACACTAAAACACTAAAACACTAAAACACTTAAACACTAAAACACTAAAACATTAAAACACTAAAACACTAAAACACTAAAACACAAAAACCCAAAAACACAAAAACACAAAAACACAAAAACACAAAAACACAAAAACACAAAAACACAAAAACACAAAACACAAAACACAAAACACAAAACACAAAACACAAAACACAAAACACAATACACAATACACAATACACAATACACAATACACAAAACACAAAAACACTAAAACACTAAAACACTAAAACACTAAAACACTAAAACACTAAACACTAAAACACTAAAACACTAAAACACTAAAACACTAAAACACTTAAACACTAAAACACTAAAACACTAAAACACTAAAACACTAAAACACTAAAACACAAAAACACAAAAACACAAAAACACAAAAACACAAAAACACAAAAACACAAAAACACAAAAACACAAAAACACAAAAACACAAAAACACAAAAACACAAAACACAAAACACAAAACACAAAACACAAAACACAAAACACAAAACACAATACACAATACACAATACACAATACACAAAACACAAAACACAAAACACAAAACATAAAACACAAAACACAAAACACAAAACAAAAAACACAAAACACAAAACACAAAACACAAAACACAAAACACAAAACACAAAACACAAAACACAAAACACAAAACACAAAACACAAAACACAAAACACAAAACACAAAACACAAAACACAAAACACAAAACACAAAACACAAAACACAAAACACAAAACACAAAACACAAAACACAAACACAAAACACAAAACACAAAACACAAAACACAAAACACAAAACACAAAACACAAAACACAAAACACAAAACACAAAACACAAAACACAAAACACAAAACACAAAACACAAAACACAAAACACAAAACACAAAACACAAAACACAAAACACAAAAACACAAAAATACAAAAACACAAAAACACAAAAACACAAAAACACAAAAACACAAAAACACAAAAACACAAAAACACAAAAACACAAAAACACAAAAACAAAAAAACACAAAAACACAAAAACACAAAAACACAAAAACACAAAAACCACAAAAACACAAAAACACAAAAACACAAAAACACAAAAACACAAAAACACAAAAACACAAAAACACAAAAACACAAAAACACAAAAACACAAAAACACAAAAACAAAAACAAAAACAAAAACAAAAAACACAAAACACAAAACACAAAACACAAAACACAAAACACAAAACACAAAACACAAAACACAAAACACAAAACACAAAACACAAAACACAAAACACAAAACACAAAACACAAAACACAAAACACAAAACACAAAACACAAAACACAAAACACAAATCACAAAACACAAAACACAAAAGACAAAACACAAAACACAAAATACAAAACACAAAACACAAAACACAAAACACAAAACACAAAACACAAAAACACAAAAACACAAAAATACAAAAACACAAAAAACACAAAAACACAAAAACACTAAAACACTAAAACACTAAAACACTAAAACACTAAAACACTAAAACACTAAAACACTAAAACACTTAAACACTAAAACACTAAAACATTAAAACACTAAAACACTAAAACACTAAAACACAAAAACCCAAAAACACAAAAACACAAAAACACAAAAACACAAAAACACAAAAACACAAAAACACAAAAACACAAAAACACAAAAACACAAAAACACAAAACACAAAACACAAAACACAAAACACAAAACACAAAACACAATACACAATACACAATACACAAAACACAAAACACAAAACACAAAACACAAAACACAAAACATAAAACACAAAACACAAAACACAAAACAAAAAACACAAAACACAAAACACAAAACACAAAACACAAAACACAAAACACAAAACACAAAACACAAAACACAAAACACAAAACACAAAACACAAAACACAAAACACAAAACACAAAACACAAAACACAAAACACAAAACACAAAACACAAAACACAAAACAAACAAAAACACAAAACACAAAACACAAAACACAAAACACAAAACACAAAACACAAAACACAAAACACAAAACACAAAACACAAAACACAAAACACAAAACACAAAACACAAAACACAAAACACAAAACACAAAAACACAAAAATACAAAAACACAAAAACACAAAAACACAAAAACACAAAAACACAAAACACAAAAACACAAAAACACAAAAACACAAAAAACACAAAAACACAAAAACACAAAAACACAAAAACACAAAAACACAAAAACACAAAACACAAAACACAAAACACAAAACACAAAACACAAAACACAAAACACAAAACATAAAACACAAAACACAAAAACACAAAACACAAAACACAAAAACACAAAAACACAAAAACACAAAAACACAAAAACACAAAAACACAAAAACACAAAAACACAAAAACACAAAAACACAAAAACACAAAAACACAAAAACACAAAAACACAAAAACACAAAAACACAAAAACACAAAAACACAAAAACACAAAAACACAAAAACACAAAAACACAAAAACACAAAAACACAAAAACACAAAAACACAAAAACACAAAAACACAAAAACACAAAAACACAAAAACACAAAAACACAAAAACACAAAAACACAAAAACACAAAAACACAAAAACACAAAAACACAAAAACAAAAAACAAAAAAAGAAAATACAAAAACACAAAAACACAAAAACACAAAAACACAAAACACAAAACACAAAACACAAAACACAAAACACAAAACACAAAACACAAAACACAAAACACAAAACACAAAACACAAAACACAAAACACAAAACACAATACACAATACACAATACACAATACACAAAACACAAAAACACTAAAACACTAAAACACTAAAACACTAAAACACTAAAACACTAAAACACTAAAACACTAAAACACTAAAACACTAAAACACTAAAACACTAAAACACTAAAACACTAAAACACTAAAACACTAAAACACAAAAACACAAAAACACAAAAACACAAAAACACAAAAACACAAAAACACAAAAACACAAAAACACAAAAACACAAAAACACAAAACACAAAACACAAAACACAAAACACAAAACACAAAACACAATACACAATACACAATACACAATACACAAAACACAAAACACAAAACACAAAACATAAAACACAAAACACAAAACACAAAACAAAAAACACAAAACACAAAACACAAAACACAAAACACAAAACACAAAACACAAAACACAAAACACAAAACACAAAACACAAAACACAAAACACAAAACACAAAACACAAAACACAAAACACAAAACACAAAACACAAAACACAAAACACAAAACACAAAACACAAAACACAAAACACAAAACACAAAACACAAAACACAAAACACAAAACACAAAACACAAAACACAAAACACAAAACACAAAACACAAAACACAAAACACAAAACACAAAACACAAAACACAAAACACAAAACACAAAAACACAAAAATACAAAAACACAAAAACACAAAAACACAAAAACACAAAAACACAAAAACACAAAAACACAAAAACACAAAAACACAAAAACACAAAAACACAAAAACAAAAAAACACAAAAACACAAAAACACAAAAACACAAAAACACAAAAACACAAAAACACAAAAACACAAAAACACAAAAACACAAAAACACAAAAGCACAAAAACACAAAAACAAAAACAAAAACAAAAAAACACAAAACACAAAACACAAAACACAAAACACAAAACACAAAACACAAAACACAAAACACAAAACACAAAACACAAAACACAAAACACAAAACAACACAAAACACAAAACACAAAACACAAAACACAAAACACAAAACACA
>CAXIIO010000846.1:0-27689 GCA_964028335.1 Altica lythri
GTTGGATCCCTTATTTGCTCACAGAAGAGCAAAAGCGGTTCGCGTCAATTAGTGTCGGAAAAACATTGAAACGTTTCAATATATGGAGCTCAAAAAAGGTTTCCAGTATAATCAGTAGCGATAAATATTGGATTTACTCCTACGACCCAGAAAATAAAAACCAATCCGCTGTGTGGGTGTTTCAAGAGGAAAAACCAACAAAAGTGATACTTCTGGAAGTGTGTCAAAGAAAATGGTCGCAACTTTTGTGTCAAAATCTGGTCATGTGGCAACAATTGCTTTAAAAGATCATAGAACGGTCACTTTTGATTGGTATATAAACGTACGTTTACCAGAGGTTCTAGGGGAACTCCGACAAAGCAACACACAACAGCGAAACATCCTACATTAGGACAATGCAAGTGCTCACATTGCTCAAAAGACAATCGAGTTTTTGGAGCTTTAAAACATTGAATTATTAGATCATCCACCATATAGTTTCGACCCAAGTCCCAACGAACATCTTCACGTTCCCAAAGATCAAGAATTGAATGCGTGAGCAGCGATTCCAGTCGTCAGAAGAAACCATCGATTTCTTTGAAACAGCGATTTTGCAGATGTCAACTGAAGATTGGAAGAACTGTTTTACCAATTGGTTTGAACGTATGCAAAAGTCAATAGATCTTGGTGGGCATATATTTTGAAAAGCATTAAAGTACTTTAAGTCAAAATATTTTTTGTCTTTATGGCTATATGCAAAACTAAAAAGACAACACTCGTAGACAATAGCCTATTTAAATAGAAATTCTTAAACCCTCAAAAAGTTGTGTAAAGAAAAACATTACAGATTAAAATAACTACGGACAATGACCAGAGAGTCTTTTACTTATCAACGAATTTCTACTTTTTTTATGGCTATTTTAGGGCATATTTACAAAGAATGCTATTTTTTGGTCTTGTATAGGACTGTAGAAACGTCAATTATTTTATAGTTTTAGGTGAATCTTGTGTTTTGTACATTCAATTCTTATTACATCTAATTTACTATATATCTGCTCCATTTATCAAAGTAAGAAAAAAAATTTAAGAAATACAGGATAATTACCTATTTCTATGAAAAAAAAAAGAATTTTAAAGAAAATACTGTATTTTTTATCTATTTTTTTTAACTTGTTTTAGTTAAATTTAGCCAGTTTTGTTCCCCTTTTGGAGGAAACAATACAAATCCATTAAAATTATTAATTTATGTCTACCAGAGGATGTGAATTAAAATTTTGTTTTTTGATATTTTATGCTCAATTCCAATTCAGAATCTATTAGCTGAATTTTTTTAGGGTAGGAAAATAAATTTTGAAAAAGTGTAAATACCAATTTGTCTTGAAAAAGTGGACAAATTTTGGTTTTGGTTCATGTTAACTTCATTCTCTTCAACTTTATGTTCTCTTCGAAATGAGAACATAATTTATGAGTCAAATTTTTTTTTATCGTTGTATAATTGTGATTAAGTCTCTTTTTGTCCCCTTTTAATAATGTATGGCTAGTTTTCAAGAGATACAAAAATAATGTAAATATTTTTTTATCGTGTTGGCATCTATTCAACGCCTTTTTAAAGGAGAAAAATATATTTTATTAAGTTCTGAAAAAATAATTCCATTCGGTATTTACAATTTTTTTACTACTTAAAGTACAAACTTTCTCCTTATTTGATTCAGATATTAGATAGATAAATAGATATTTTTGGGGTTGGTTGTTAGCCTATATCACTGCGACCTTTGCAGATCTATTGTGAACACCCATTATCTGTGGAATAGGATTAGAGCACCTTGTCCAGCTCTGCCCTCTTAATAAGACTTAATAGCCTTGACAGTGGCCACTCCGCATAACTTGGAGCAGGCTGTTTCTCCTCTCCCAGTAATAGATACCGCGTCCTTGCAAGGCCTTCACATTGGCATAGGACATGAAATGCAGTTTCCTCTTCCTCTTGGCAGTATCGACAAATGTCTTCATCTGCCAAGTTTAGCTGACTCATGTGTTTTCTGAGCCTACAATGTCCTGTCAAGAGACTGACAATCATTCTGACATCATTTCGCCTTTGTGATAGCAGCTCTGCAGTATTCAGATATTAAGATCGACAAGATTTAAACATCAAATAACAATCAGTCAGTAAGTTGAACAGTGTTCGTCTAATTTCATTTCTACATTAAAATTAATTACAAAACGACAGTTTAATATTTTAATTAAGTGCGTACAGTACCGTCGTACACTCTCGAGATAAGAATCACAAAAAAACTTAAATTAATAGTCGTTATAATAATTCAGCAATTAATAATCGAGATACATATCTTAAAAGTTATGTGTATGTGTGCTGGGTATACGAGTTAAGAAAAACTTGATATCCGGAGGCGAATCGTTTAATTTTTTTCTTAATAGAAAAAGAGCCCGAGAGCTGAAGACCTCCTTCGGTGAATTTAATTTATGAAAATGGCAACTACAATGGATTGGTACGATAAATCCGTAAGTGTTTTCGAAACGGTCATGTTAGAATATTCGTGAGCTATGATTGATATGGTTTTCTGGACATTTTATTTTAGGGAATGTCTCTTAGTTATTTATATAACTTTTTTAATGTATTATGAATTATATAAAAATTTCATAAAGATTCTTTTCAGTCCAGAAAAAAATATTATTTATGAGAAAATAAATAGCTGAAATATAACAATACACGTTTTAGGTAATAACCATAGGTAATCTAGTTGCTCTCAGCACATGATTATGGAAAAACCCCTTAATTTATTTGCAGATGCGATTTGGAGCAACCACAACAGCTTGCGATTATTCCTTTTTCACATACTGCAATTGGTTGCGTTTTCAACTCAATTAATCCTAAGATGTCTATACAAACGGTAGCTTACTTAATTTTTACCAGAAGAAGGATAAAGAGGCAACGACGCAAGATATGGAGTTATTTTTGAACAGCGATGAAAATCGAGAACACTTGTTTAAAAACACTTATAGTTATGACGAGACCCTATTCAGAAATTTTATACGTATGGACAGACTGGAATTTGATAACCTTCCAATTCTTATAGTTCCTCTAACTTCGAAATTTGACCCAGTAAAATTGTATTGCAATTTAAAATTTTTGGCTCCTGGTATCTCCTATTGTTCGCTTATGTACCTATACTTTTCTTTGGCGCTTCCACTTCTAGAAGGAACGTGAGCGTAGCAAAATGTACCTACTCTTCGGTCCTGTCAAATCCGGACTTTTTCTTTCTATACCAATGGATCGCCGTTCACAAATTTCTATTATTTTCTTCAAACCTTTCCCCGTGCATTCATACTTTTCAGATAGTGCCTCCCACACCTTTAGTTTTTTACGATTGTCTTTATATGACGGATTACGCCACAAAATGTAGTTTTCGCGGTAATCTTTCACCAAAAACTTTACCTACTCTTGCTTCTAAGCCATAACGCCACAGGTAACAACTAAACCCATACATGTCGGATAGCCTGCGACCTAGAGCAACTAGGAGATTGAAAGACTGTGCGTCTTCTCCAATAAAAAGAGAAACTTGCAGCAGGTGATATCACCGGAAGGTGATATCACCGGAATTGTCGCCATTAGTTGCCTCAATGTAAAGCCTCCTTAAGACCTCAATGTTGTCAATTGAATGGACGTGAATTAGTTGATAGTATACACTTAAAATATACTCTTTTAAGTATACATTTTAGAGATTATATAATCTGTGCGGGTGTTTTCGATGGGTATAAAAGATTTTCTGAAGGTTGATAAATCACTGCAGATGACTAATGTGCAGGTCGACTTTTCTTTCTTTGTTTTAACTCAGCAAATCAAAATGGCTTGCAGAGACCGTCGTATGAAAATTCATATGTCACATGAACATTCGTATGATCTCCAATGACAATAAAAAAGTTGTCCGAAAAATTTTACATGATGAATTGTGTAGCATTTTTAAATAACTTACATTAAATTTGTTTTGAATAAATTCTTTTCTATGTATAATAATTCGGCACTGTTTCTTAAAATTTTACATAACTTCTTAAATTTACGCAGTACCTACGTGCAAAAAGACACATAACTATACCACATGCTTTTCGGGTGCAACTCTATGATTGACTAATCAGAGTCATTTCTCGCTGCGTCATCACCCCTGTAAGGTACATTATAATTTCCCTTTTGTTTTACTTTCGATTTGGTCTGGCCAGAAATCGATACTCATTTTTTAAATTTTGCCAGATTTTTTAACTAACGTGATACTTTGAGCACATTTAAGGGTCATGGTAATTTTCCCGATATGGTCGATAATAATTTACCCCCCCTCAAATGTGTGTTAATTGTGACTAGTGATTAGTCGAAGTATCTTTTAGACGAAGATGTTAAAATCAAAATTTTAAACCATACATCTTGATGACACAACATCTCTCCATAACGCGCTGTCCTTAAAGCATTCTTTAGCCGCTAATGGCATTCAGAACACACCAGTCGTGATTGCCTGATTTATAAATGTGTGACTTTTTCTTATCCAGTCTGCCTAAAACGGAATCCAAACAGAAGAGCTGAATTAAATCTCAGAAGAGCTTCTAAATGCTCATACAAAAGAAGACTTTTAAAATTGCTTCGTCTAATGGAAGAAACGTAAGAATGTTATGTAGCAAAAGAAAAATATTGAGTAAAATAATTCGATTATAGAATACATAAAATTATATTTAATAGCCATACCTCGATATTGTACATTATGTTACGAAATAAAATTGCCACTTTATTAATTGTAAGATGCTCGTGGTCCATTTTGGATGGCATAACCGTAGATCTATCTTTTATCACCTGTTATGATCTTTTTTAACCGTTTAGATCGTTATTGACTTGACTGAACAACTCTTCAGAAACGCATATGCGACGGCAACACTAAGCAGTTTCGTAACAAAGTTTGATGACACGCGATTTATGCCCAAATCATATGAAAAAAAAATTGCATGCCACTAGCCGACAAGCGGACTTCCTCGAATAATTTCCTTCAGTAATTTAATCTTTTTATCTGTTGTTAAAATATTAAATTTTAAACCTCTAAATATATATACTTTCTTTTATGTACAAGAATATAAATTTTTTGAAATTTTATTTAAAATAGGTATACAATCAAAAATTATGCGGTTGCCAATTTAAGAAAGGATTAATAATCACTCTTGTGTATAAAAAAATTGTCATGTTCAATAAGTAACTCATAAAAGTACTAACACATTTATTTATTCATCATATAATTATTTAATAATCCGAAAATTGAACGCCTGATCCTACAAAATCTTCTAAATCTGATTTATAATCGAGTAAAACAAAATTGTGATATATTTAACAATCTTAAAATTTAAATATATAAAACATACTCACCGGGGTAAGATTTATACTGTCGTCTTCGTCTGCCCCCTGCAAATAAAACAACAGCAATAAAGAAAAACAGCATCGTGTATAAATTAGCACAAGTTGGCGATAACATCGTCACAAACTAAACGGGTCAACTGGCTGCTTTTATTAAAGAATCAGTAACACGACACCTGTCAATTTAATTTGCCAATGAACGAAATATTATAGTTTAATTTATAAAAAGCACTGCTTTAACTGTGCAAGTTTTTTACTAATTATTTGTTTTAGCTTTGTCAACTTCACACCAGTTAATAACAACTAATTTGCATTATTAATTTAGTAAGGATTCAAACTTTTTTCTCACACGACGGACCGATGCTTTAAAAATTTATTGAGTAAAATCTTACAAAATATAGATCAGTGTGAGTGTGACTTTTATCTTTTATGAATATCTTATGTTAACCTTTTAATATTGCATTTTTATTAAATGCATCGAAATCGATACACAATATAAGGTTTATATGTTATGGTATAACGGTATCTAATATGCAAATAGAAGATCTTACTATAAAAAAAGTAATTATGAGACGACTCTGACGACAGTGACCAGTTCTGTGTTTTAAAATTTTTATAAATTGTATATGGATATTAACTATTGATACACAAAAAAAGATTTTTGATGGAAAGAGATTTGTAGTGAAGTCAAAGTTAAAAAAAAAATATTTATTAAAAAAGAAAAAAAAGGCGAGGCAACTAAACGACCACAGAAGAACAAAAAAAAAGTAACTGAACCCAAACCCTAGAAACCGCAGAAGTAAAAGAACCACTACAAATATTTGGCGCCCAACGTGGGGCCCCAAGAAGAATAACCAAGAGAGGATACAAATTTGACGAACGGGGACTGACAGACGTGATACAGCAGACCTAGAATCGGGTAAGATTTTTTGTATTTTTAGAGACAGTGATACAAGTACATATATATTTAAAAAAAGTATAATGTTAAAATTAAAATTATTTAACATTCAAATAAATATAGAAACAAGAAGGCACAAACACAAAATTTGCTGCGATAGGAAAGGAAAATGATGAAATACAAGAAATTAGAAATCATGGAGATAAAGGAGAAAAAATTAATAAAGATATACAAAAAGAAAAGGATAACGGATAGGGGACAGAAAATACAGACAATGGTAATATAAGAAGAATAGAAAGAGAAGCTATAATAAAGAAGGAAAAAAATGTATGAAAAAAATAATCTTGGTAGGTAATATGATAGAAAAAAAATTATAGAAAAAATGGGAGAACCAGAAAAAATTAGGAAGGAAGATCAAGAAAAACAAGAAAAAATCTAAAAAAGAGGATAAGAAAGATTTGAAGAAGCTTTTAAAAGAAAATAAAGAAATTAAATTAGATATTAATATGTCAAAACAGATTTTAGAAATGAAATGAAAAATATTATTTTTAAAATAACACATTCAAGAGCTCCCTCTATCGATTTGTACACTGAAGTAGAATCTACTCTGGTGATTTCTCTAAGATCATCCAATTTATTTACAGTCTTCCTTTGTTTTTTCGTTTTAAATTCATTTATTTTTTTTAGAAGAGGGAACGAAGCTATTTACATATAACTATTTTTGTCAATATGTACATTTTGATGTATTAATATTGCAATTTCATTAATTAACACTAAAGAAACAAGTTTCACGATTTCGTATTGGCTAGAATGCACGTGGTTAGATGTCAAAATGTACAAAGGCGACCGAAGCTGCCTAGAATAAAGAAAAACTGCTAAACGACATTTTTTCACATCAAGAAGAAAAGAGGAGATTCTTCACTTATGCAAATATGTGCATTCTGAAGCTCTTTCAATAATTTCTATGCTACGGAAGAGTGTGCTCTGGTTATTTTTGTGAGATCAGCTACTTAACTCTTTAAAAATATTTTTTTCTTTCGTGTGGCGTGTAAAGTTTGCAGTGTTGTACTGTGATTTTCCATGTTAGATTGTTGTGATATTTTTTTGGATATTATTCAAGAATTTCTTCAAATTTTCTTATACCTAACATTTTCCTTTTCATTGCTCTTTCTGTTATAGTTATGATATTATCAGAGGTATACGCTAGTTAAAAACTTTGCTCCTCCGCTACTGCGGGATTCTTAAGGATACAACTAAACTTTCCAAATCCTTGCTCGTGCCAGTCTTCAACTACTTCAGCATTTTTATTATTCCTTAATGTATGAGGAATAACTGTAAAGTCGTCAGCGAGATAATTTATCTTGTTGACCAAATTATTATTTTAAACAGGTTTGGTCTTCTACATATTTAAACTTGGTTCTAAAAATGTTTCACAAATCTTCCAAATGCTTAAGACTTTAACAATTAAACTTTTATATTTAGCGTACCTTTCGCAAACTAAAAAGTGTATTTGCAAAATAAACTGGATACGGTTCAGAAGACCAATAATATGATGACTTACTGTTTTACTGTTAACTGATCCAATAATACGAGTAATGGCAGAAAAGTAATGCGACGAACACTGTTGGTTGTCACGTAAAATGGGACAGCGGAATTTGAAGCAACGAAAGTTAAAACAGGGAAGATTCTTTATCTCTAGATCAAGTTTACCGCATAAACATCCTACAAGAAAACCTTCAACTACAGAAACCGAAGACAACATCGAACGTGTGAGTACACTTGAGACATCAGACATTGTTAAGATGTCTGTCCACTGTGGATGAATCATAGACTTTTGTGTACGATCCAGAACTTAAAGAGGCAAAATGAGAAGTAGCAAAATAAGGAGTAACAAACTGTAAGCTCTCCTCGACTAACACAGCTTAAATGAGCAAATTACAGACCAAATCAATGCTAATTTCTTTTTTTTTTTTTTGGTGGAAGGGTAGTCAACAGCAAAGAATTTGATCTTCCAGAATAAACCAAGTTTTCCTCATCCTGGCGAGGAAACAGCAAAAAAATTTAAGGTATTAACCAGACAAAATCTCCGAACAGCTGTGGGAATCTTGACAGGTCAATCTCTTTAGGATGAAATTAAGCGAATCGCCGTTATGCAGAGGCTGCGAACAAGAAGAGGAAACAGTAGAACACATAATGTATGACTGCTCTGCTTTTTCTGAAATTAGAAGATCCGTGTTGGTCGAGTACTGGCTTACACCAGCCGATGTCAGGGAGATCCCCCTCGGGAGCCTCATCACCTATTTTAAATCACTAGGCCGGGTGACAGCCTGAAGTGAGGATATCCCTACACACGGGAGGATGCACAATGGGTCATATGTGGCCTCAGTGCTGGCTGAGCAATAGCTCGCTCCTCCCCAAATTTCCAGATCCAGATTTAGAAACCAAGACGTCTTTGAAGGGTTCAGAAAATGTGTCATTCGAGTAGCACTATGGATACATTATGACAACGTAAATGTCGCATTGCCGTCTCCGTCACAGAATTTCTAAGCCATTTATCATCTCTGATCTAAACACTGTGACTTCATCCTTTTTCTTAAACTGAAAATTTTCTTTCATTTCGGGATTTCAGAAAACATTCAAAAGAGTTTAACAGATATGCTAAAGACCATACCGATTAAAGACGTGCAACGCTGCTACCAAAATTGAGAATAACGGCTCGATTTATGTGTAGCTAGCCACAGGAACTACTTTAACGGAAATAACATTGATGTTTAAAAAACTTTGGATAATTAAAAATAACTTTTCTATCACACCTCATATGTTGAATTGTGTGTTCGTGTACTGGTACAACTATATTCAAATTACCTAAAGAAATACGATACAAACTGATAATTTTCCTTAACATTAATTTTAATGATACAATTCAACGTTGATATCTTGCAAGTATCAGTTTATTTTGCAAATTAAATACTAAGAGTTCAATATTTGATAATTGACGTATAATGGCTTTATTCTCTCATAAACTAAAAAAACTTTTCTCACAATTTATATTAAATTAACAATTAAATTGTGACTCATCAAAATATACATCGAACCTCAATGAATTGACAACTAGGCGCCGTTATTCATCAACCAAAACGTTTTTTCTTATTCTCATCCTTGCTGCCACATAGTAACTTAACTCAGCGTGCTGTCGATATTGGCCGTTATCTACGTTGTCCATCTCCATTGTGTCGTACCAATAACATGTAGTAAATTGAAAAGATTATCAAATCAATTGGCTTTTTGTTCGTACCACAATTAGGTGACAGTAAGAGGAACGTGACGGTCGTCAATGATGGTACGTGAAGAACGATGGAATTAATTGATGATAAAAGGGAAACCGTGGGAGGTCGCTCGAAGTGTACCTAGTTTAGTTTCTTAGCATTTAGATGAAAGAGTAAATGGCGCCATTAAATAGTTGTAAAGGTGTTATAGTTCGGAATCATTATATTATCAATTAAAATACAGTTTAATCAATTTTTTTAATGGTATTTACTTGTTTCGTGACGTTTAAGGCGTCCAGATTTTCTCTTAATAATAGGCCTCCATTGTTTGTCTGCCATTGTTTCACTCAAGTAAAGTTTGTTCATAGCTCACTATAGTATTATTAAACATTTTTTTCTGGGTATCACTCTTCCTTTCGTTTCTTTCATTGGGACTTTCTAGGTAACTTTTGATTCTTGAATTTATGTTTCGTGTTTTCTCTTTGTCCAAATCTTCTATTCCTGAAATATTCTCTCTTAGGTCTGTTTTTCTACTCGGTTCTTCCCGTATGTTTTTATATTTCTTAAATTTTTTAGGATTTTGCAAAATTTTATGCCCATTTGAACATTCTTTCTAATCTAATATTTTACAGTTTTTAGTACTAAACATTTCTCTTTTTGGGTCTGATTTTCTATTCGGTTCTTTCAGCATGAATTCCTTTTTGTTTTTAATCTTATTTATATATTTTTTTACGAATTTTTCTTCTTGTAAGTATTGCTATTATACATTTTTCTCTTCCTCTTCATTTTGTTTCCACTTGAATGATAATTTCTAAGTTGATAATCGGCGCCAATTGTTTCTTGCTTCTCCTGCCGGCTCATTGAGTACCTAAGCATGTCAGAGTTTTCTCTAGTGCTTTCTCTCTCAATTTGACTCGTTCTATTTTTTTATTAGTATTTCCTCGGTAGCTCTTAAATCATTCAATTATTGATTCCACTATTTAATATTAAGCTTGTATAAGTTCCCTATTCTCATTTTTTGTACGATTTAATGTCAAGTTTCACAATTTTGCTCTTTATCCTGTTCCTATCGTAGCTTTTTTGTACTTTTGTTGATTTTCGGTAGATCTACTGTCAGTACTATGATCTGTTTCTTCTTTTCAACTTCAATGTCGTTGTTTGGTAAACTTGCAGTACATAACGTTTGATTCCTTCAATCATTCTTCGAGTACTGCATTCGTAGCTACTTCCATTATTTAATAGTAAGCTTGTTTAAGTTTTCCTCTAATGGGAATAAGCATTGACCTCACAGTGTCGCTCATCTTCTTCTTGTTCGTATAGTCCACCTTTTTATAACTTTTCGGATAGCTTATCACTCTGGTAACCTTTTTTGTGTGTTATGTCTTCACAGCTTCTTCAGGTGTTACCGCTTCAGAAATAGTCTTGCTCTTCATTTTTATCAGACTTTTTTAATGTTGGTACTATCATTTCTGTTTGTGTCTTGCTTTTCTTCCCATAATCGATATAATTTTTTTTGAGACGTTTGCGGTAGGTCTTGAATCTAGCGTTAATGCTCCATATCCTACCTTAATACTATCTCCATTCAATAACCTTTTGTTTTCAATTCTTTCATCACACTGCCCTCATTTTCATCGAACAATTATCCTGTTTCTCTTAGTATTTTTTTCGAGAACTCAAATCTTATGCAGAGATTTTATTGACCATCTTTCTGTTCTGTATCTATATCGAGATGTATTTTCTGTTTAATTATGTATCTTACAAAAAATTCTTTTTTTTTTTCATTTATCAACTAAGTTTAATGCTTCAACCTACGTTCAATGAAGCTCTTCTAATAAAACAGACTCAAAAACACAAAAATCTGTCAAATAATTGTCAGAGACATTTAGGTTTTTCTCCGCTGATTTCTATGGATAGAGAAGTGACGTTTTTACGAAAAAAAAAACGGCATAATTGTAAGTGTAATTTTTCCTCCAATGCTCCCAAACTTCTTTCTTTTCTTCTTGTTGCTATTAACTTGTTTAGTACCTGGATAGCTACTTTTAATGATTTGATTCTTCACTGTTGACATTTTTAAAGCTTCCTTTGAATCTTCTTCTTTCTACTTGACACAGGAATCAGCAAACACTCCAATTAGTTTTTACGCTCTCACGGATAAAATTAAGAAAACCAAACAAAAGTTTCTAAATTTTTTCATTTCAACCAATGATCTATAAACTTTAAACATATTTTCCCAACCAATTATATAACATAACCTATAGGTACAAACTTCTCTTTCATGCTCCCTGTTTGTCTGTTATTCTCCATATTGTTACACTAACACAAGAGTCCTTCACGTAAAAAAGATGAGCACGTGCCATCCGTATACGTTTAGTAAGTAAAGTGGGCGCTTCAGTTTCATTGTATAGTCACTTCTTGAAACTTTAATGGCCACTTAAGCATTCTCAATTAGGACGTATTAGTGGTTATTGTTCCTGACATGTGCTTCTCTGTCACCAAACAATAAGATCTCGAGGTGGAGCTGTATTCCCACAAACAGGGAGCAGCTGATTATATTTGCGTATAGTTAGATTTTTAAAATAAGTGAATTTAAAAATAAGTAAATGAGAATGAAACGAAAAATACAAAAATTTAAAATATGGTATTTTAATTTCGATGAAATCAAACCCCATCTGTTTCTATTGTTATTCAAATTTTTCTACTTGATACCCACTGTGTGCATAAATATTTCACCTTCAATTGCAACACAACACAAAGGGGATTAGGTTCTAAAATTTACGTTAATCAAGTACACAGTGCGTTTATGTGGGGAAAGTTAGACACATCGAATTGATTTGTATAGTAGGAGGGTACGAAAAATGTCAGTCAACTATAACGACTGCGAATAATTAGGTCAACGAATTTAAATTTGAATTGATTATAGTCCATTAGTGCCCATTCTGATTTTTGACGTTAAAAAAACAAGGGGATTGCACAGATTGAACTATACGATCCAATTCATGGTAGGATGGGTAGAGTAAAATTAGAGTTATGTTAGTTGAGAGTAGAGTATTTCCAGTTGTTTATTTGAAATCTGATAAAACATTTATACCCAGATAGGAAGAGGCTTGATAAAATGTTTATTTAAAATCTTTTCACTTTACCGTCGAATCAATGATTGTTAAACAGTAAAAAGTTTTGATTCTTTGAAGTGCAAGAAGGTTTCTATATATATATATATATATATATATATATATATATATATATATATATATATATATATATATATATATATATATATATATATATATATATATATATATCGGTTATAGTGATTATAAGGCTTATAAAAGAAGAAAACTTCGATCTACTTAATAATTTGTTTAACCAGACTTACAACACAGGTAGGATACCAGAAGAATGGTAGGAATCAATATTTATTGCTTTACCAAAACAACAACATTCTCGTAAAAACAGAGATTTTAGATTAATAAGCCTGATGAACCACGCTCTTAAGATACTGCTTAAGATAGTATATACAACAGACTGTTTAGAAGATGCGAAGCGGAGGTTAGACAAGACCAATTTGGTTTCCGGAGCAGTATGGAGACCAGGGAAGCCTGCAGGTGCTGCGCCAAAAATATTGTTTTACCGATTTTGAGAAGGCCTTCGATCGAGTTAAACATACAAAACTCATAGAAATACTAAGGAAAACTGGCCTAGGTGGAAAAGACCTAAGATTAATAAGCAACTTGTACCGATACCAAACAGCTAAAATCAGAATTGAAGGTACAATATCCAGCGGTATAAACATTGGACACCGAGTAAGACAGGGTTGCGTTTTGTCGACCATGTTATTCAACTTATACTCCGAGCATTTTCAAAAAAGGCACTCGAGCAAGCCAACACAGGTGTCAGAGTGAATGCTTTTCTAATTCCTACTATTAGATACGCCGTACTAATCGCGGATCAACGAAAAGACACCCAAAATAATGGCGATACAGAAAAATCATAATGTACCTATACCCACGATTGTAAGTAACAATATAAGTACTACAACAAGTCAATCTAAATACTTAGGCTGTTGGATAAACAGCCAATTAAATCCTGAACAGAAAATAACCTCCAGAATTGCACAAGTCAGAAACAGCTTTGTAAGACTTCGAGGACTGTTCTTTGACCCACATCTCGATATAAATATTCGATTAAGATTTCGACCTTAAAAACATCGAGCATGAACAAATTAAAAGCCTTCGAGATGTGGTTATATCGGCGTATTCAAAAAATACCTTGGACAGCTAAAGTACGAAACAAGGAAGTTTTAAACAGAATAAACAGAGGGAGAGAACTCCTTTAAACGATTAACAGGAGGAAGCCTATCTGGATCATTTGTTGCATAATCCAAAATATTACATCCCTCAGCTAATTATAAAAAGCAAAATACAAGGAAAAACAGGCCAAGGAAGAAAGAAGCTCTTATGGCAGAGAAACATTAGATGCTGCACGAGATTGCTTTTCGTAAAATTAATAAGAAAGGCAGAAGACAAAGAAGAGTTTACCGGTGTAATCACTAACCTCCAGTAATGGAGATAACACCCGAAGAAGAAGACGAAGATCGGTTCCAGTAAATCGCTAGTTTTCTAATATTCATAAAAATCATGGAAGTGTTATTTAATGAGCTTTATCTAGTTTTATAAATAAATACGAAGATGATTGCTTTATTTTAATGTCTAAAGGATGCGGCTGTAAAAGATCTGGACGACGCTCAAAATGTATGGCAGCTGTCCATTCACACCTAATTTCTAGGGACACACAGTGTCAACAAAAAGTATCGATACCTGTGGGTATCGATTATTGTAACTTCTAATGTTATGATAAGGATAGGCTCAAACGACAGCTGACGGCAAGATGGTGGAGTACTTAATTAAATATGTAATAAAAAAGTTCTGTAGTAACAAAAAGAAAGTTTATGTTGCATGCAGTCGGAAATTTGGATTTCTGGTTTAAAACCACCAATTGATTTTAGCAATCTAAGTTTATGTCAAATGTGAGATTCTTTTTCTTCAAGTTCTTCTAGGTATGTCATTGCTTAATTCCATTTCGTTTAATTGATTTCCGGAAACTAAGAGATGTTCTGAAATCTATTCAGTATCTGAACTTTACTGTATCTATTAACTTTCTCAATTATTATTATTATGCACGAGCAGTGCAATCGAGTATTAACCATTTCACCTATTTTATACTTCATGATAAAAATGACACATAATTTTAATGTTATCTAAACTCCTCTTCATTTACAAATCAACAGAAGCCATACAGTATTAAATTACCTCTTTTATTTATTTTTTTCTACACGTTAACGACCAGCATGTGATTGCGTGTGTAATAAATAAAAAGATAACTCGAATTATGAGTGTCTTGACAACGGAACGGCAATACGATATACGTAAATCAGAATTTTTCTTTTCGAAAGAACACATAAGTCAGAAATGCTGATAGAATCTGTTGCTTTTGCATGCATATTAAGTCGCACTGTGCACAAATACAAATCTTTAATTTGTATACCTATTTCATGGGATTGTGTATGTTTATGCCAAGCAGAGCAAAATATTACGATTTGATTTTTAATCGGTATGATGTAATAGTTTGATAATATCTATGAATTTATGTGGATAACAGAATTTGAAGCTAGTATTAAACATTAAGTAAAGGATAAGTCTTTCATCAAAACAATGAAAGAAGTTATTTACTATTTCTTTATCTCAGCATAATTGTTTTTCAATTGTTGTATAAACCGTCATTCTTTTGCTCTATTTTTTCCGAACATTTCTTGCTTTTGTTCGATTTTTTTTGCATTGCAAAAACTTTTTAAGTTGAAATTTTCGAAACCATTTTTCATGAGCACCCACTGCTCGTATTTGACTTTTGACTCTAGAATGTTTTCGGTATCTCTTTACTTTTTCTTATCTCACAAACGTTGAGTTGTTTGAAACATTCATCTGCCGTTAAACCAACCAGTTCCTTCGCTTAGTATCTAAATTCTTTGTTTTAATTTTTCTTGCTAGTCTACTCCCTACTTCGTTTTTTACGTTTCACAAGTTCTACGACAAAATTTTAGTCGAAATAACGTGCCCAGTGTCAACACTTTTCGTCAGTGAGTGCAGAAATTTGAACAAAGTGGTGAAGTTGAGACTTGTCAAGGTCGGGCCGTGCTCCAAATGCGGAACATATAGAGAGAGTTCGTGGATGTGTTGTGAAGCACCCGGAGACGTCTAACAGACATCGTTCTCAAGAACTGGGTCTTTGCGGCCAAACAAAATTCAGTTTACCCAAAAACTGCATCCTAGAGTCCATGAAACTTGCCGACAATACAGTCATGACAAGAGATAATAAGCGATGAAGCCCACTTCGATATGGCCGGATATGTTAATGATGGACAATGACCGACCTCAACATCCTCGTCGAGTCACAGTTTGGTGCATTGTTTTGTATGGAGGTGGCATTGGACCTTATTTCTTTGAAGACGCTACAGGTAACTCTCTTACTCTTACTGTAGAGCGCAACAGTGATATGGTGCAAAACTTTCTGATTCCTCAAATTCAACAATTTAACCTGTAAAACATGTGGTTTCAGCAGGACGGAGCAACTTGTTACACAGCTAGGGAAACAATGAATCTTCTGTGAACACGCTTTCCGACGTGTTTAATTTTTCGATTTGGTAATATCCGGCCACCAAGGTCACCGGATTTAACGGATCCTATGACTGCACTGTAATTCTATCTACCAACGGTAATTTTAAACGGTTTGAAATTATCTTTTTAAGAATCACGGATCAGCGTTCTAACTTAGATAAGAGTTTTCAAACCTACTAATCATTGACTGAAGACTTGTAAAAATGATCAGTGAATGTGGCAATTAAAATTAGTGTTTTAGCAGGACTAGTTCCTACTCTTTCTTTTATTGGTGACCTTAACTGTTCAGTTAAGATTTTCTAAACGTTTAGTTATTGGTATCATCACTTTTATTCTGAATTTCTTAGCGTAGAAACTCTACCGAAAGTGTTTCTGGTATTTCTTGTTTTATTCGTTCTTTTTTCATGGTTTGCATTTTAATTTATCTTCTCTTCCTAATTATAAGACAGTTTAGGTATTATAACTGTTAAACCAACCAGCTTCTTCTTTTATTTCTGTCACCTGTTCGTTTTAATCTAAACTCTTGTTTTTCAAACTCTCTTTAATCTTGAGCTGTATAAAATTTTCCTCTTCTGTTAAACCTTTAAACCAACCCACAATTTAGTTTTTTAGCTTAGAATGTTTCTTTTTTAATTCCTGCACTGTTATGCAATTTCGTTTCCCAACTGTTCACTTCTCTGAAAGTATTTTTTTACTATTAAACCAATTACTTCCCTACTCGATTTTTAGATCAGAATATTCTTACCATCTCTTGATTCCTTTGTTTACGTAGTTGGTACCTTCTCTAATATTATCTCCTGTTTCTACTGTTAAGTTGTTTGCTTCGATTTTTAAACCAACTAATGTGCTGTTAGTCTTCTTTTTGTTAGACATTGAGATGGTACGATTCAATGGTAAATCTGACATAAGTGGATACCTCCGGCTAGTTTTATTTTTAAGCTTCTAAGAAGTTTTATTTTTTATTACACTTCTCGAAGTAATCTTTCGTTCTTTTGTTAATAACTTTGGATTATTTTATTTATTTTACTTGAAATCAAGATTTTATTAACCTTTTTTTAGTGGTTACACTACCATCATTCTTAACTTCTTTCTTTTTGGTATATCTTGATTACTTTGGTCTTTCTTCTAAACTCTAAATGTTGTGCATCTCCTTAACTTTCGAACGTTTGAAATGTTCCTCTTCTATTAAACCAGTTCCTTCTTCTATTTCTGAGCTTATATGATCCTTTCATCGTAACTGCACCATTTTTCTTCTTTTAATGTTAAGCTGCATAAAATTTTCCTCTTTAGTTAAACCAACCGATTCTTTCTTTAATTTCTTAGCATAGGATATTCTTTCTATCGTTTATTTTTTTAAGTTTTCTCTTCTGTTAAACCAATCTCTCTATGTCTTATTAACTTAAAATTTTCTTTATAGATTTTGATTATTTGGTATTTTTTAAATAGTCTAAATCTTGCTATGTTAACTATTATTTAACTGTTTAAAATTGTCTTTTCCATCTTACCATTACTGAAGTAGTTGAAAATTTCCTCTTCAGCCAAACAACCAATTCCCTCTTAGATTTCTTAGCTTAGTATTTTAAATGTATTTCTTCACTGGTTCGTTCCTTTGTGTAGCAATGCTGAACTATTTAAAATTTTATTTTGCTTTTGAACCAGTCACTGTTTTCCTACTCTTCTTGTGAATGACAGTCATTTATTACTAGGTGATTCTTATTTTTATTAGATCTACATAACAGTGTGACTAAGGTTTGACTAAGTTTTAAGAATTATTAGTGATTCTTGCAATTAGGACGTAAGTGTTATTTGGAATTATTGTGTTAGATTTTTTTCGAGTGTTACACGTCTATGAATCATCTTCTTGATTGAAACGAATTATTTTTTTTTGTTTCTGGCAATTCTATCAATCCCTTTTTTTAAGATCTAAATGTTAAGAGTTTTTAAACTTTCCTATCTGACTTCTTAGCTTAGAATGTGACTGTACTATAATTCTCATGTTGACATATTGAAAATTATCTTCTACAATGATTCTAGTCTGCACTTTTACTTCTGTTGCTGAACTTTGTAGAATTTCCTACTCTGTCAAATCAATCAACTTTCTCTGTAATCTTGCATGTGCTTTCCTCTAATTATTTCTTCTGTCTAAGATTAAACATCTTCAGATCTTTCTTTAGTTCTATTGGTCATACTAATTTTTGTTTTTATGGTTCCTTTTTAGGTAATTTCTCGATAATTTGTTAGAGTGACAATCATTTTTTCTATCCTGTCCACTCAATATTTCCTCTTTCTGGTGTTAAACTTCCTTAAGAACATATTCATCCTTATAATTAACTTCTTTTTACTTCTATGGACAATTACTATGCGTTTTCATCATTTGAAGTTTGTCCATATCTTTCTATAGTGAAATTAAACATGTAACATTTCTCCTCCTCTTACTCGCGTTTTTATCTTTTTTTTTGAGTAATTATTAATTTTAACAATAATTTTTCGTAGTCAGTAATCTAACTATAGTTCATTCCCTACTTTTAAATTTACGACAATACCGTTTCCTTTTGATACTACTGTTCTTTCATTCTGTACTCTTACATTAACTGTTTTAATCGTACGTTACCCTCGATTTCTCATCACTTCTAAACAAAATTTTGACTGAACGTATTATTCAAAAAATATTTCAAACTATATGGGTTAACATACGGATATATGTTATAAATAAATATAACTAAGTTACTAGGAAATAGTGTTGGTTGTCTTTTAGATAAAAAATTAAAATTACGAACAATACGAGGGTAAAATCGGATAGAGGTCTGTACACACCCCAGGGTATAAACCTGAAATGACGTTGGAAGACCCAAGGCAATTATTTGCATTCACGACCACCCTTTGGGACAATCGAGAGACAGATGATTTCTCATAGGATTCATAACACAGCATATTTTACTCTTAAGAACCAAAATATATTTATTTGTAAAATGGTTATCGTTAGCAACAAAAACAGACTTTATTTTTGTTTTTTATTTGTCAGTAAATTTAAGTCAAATTACAATAAGTCTTGTTTACGTGATTTTGTTGGTAAAACGATTGCTCGAAACTACATTGCTTAGACAAAAGTTATTAGAGCAACAGTGATGAAATTCTTTATTTTAAAACTTTACTAGGCCTAAAATTATTTTAATACTAAATAAACAGTTGCGTTTATCAAATTGTTTTGTCGATTCAGATTTCTTGTTGTTCTTTTTTATTGCTTTTCTTTCTAATATTAACTCCGCACAATGTTATCAACATAGGTTTTTTCCATTGTTATCTGCCAATGATACCAAATGCACAGGATAACCAACTTAGTTGATGAGCATTGTCATCTGTCAATGTTCTTAGTCATTTGTCATTATTACAAACTGAACAATCTTACAAATTTAGGTTACGTTTCTATCAAAATATTCAGTTAATGTCATCCGTTATTCTTGCTAACTCCACAATGTTCCCAACTCGTTGGTTGTCATGTTGTCATCTGTCAACGTCATCCGTTAGTGTTTTCTGTCATTGTTAGCAATTCCCCAACGTTACGAACTTAGGTTATGTTTATTGTATCTGTCCTATATTCTTAGTCAGTGTTATATGCCATTGGTACCAAGTCCATAATTATGCTAACTTAGGTAAAGTTTATGGTTATCTAACAGCATCGTCAGTAAATGTTATCCTCCATTCTCGGTAATTTCACAAAGTTCCCAACTTAGAGGTTGTCAATTATCAATATTCTTAGTCAGTGTTATATATGTTACTCTCACCAACTCCATAATCTTATAAACTTAGTTTACGTCTATCATCATCGTCAGTCAAATTATTCACCAATCTTGCTACCTCCACAAGTTTCCCAATTTAAAAATTATATTTATTATTATCTGTACCAAAAGCGTTAGTTAATGTCAACCGCTGTTCTTACAAACTCCACAAAATTCCCACCTTTGAAGTAATATTCAGTTATCTGTCAACGTCGTCAGCCAGTGTTCAGTGTTACCTGTTATTGTTACCAACTCCATAATGTTATTTTTTTAGGGTTCCGAAGACAAATGGCAAAAAACGGAACTCTTATTGATTCGTCATGTCTGTCTCACTGTTCGTCCGTAAGTCACAGCCACTTTTATCTAAATCTTTAAGAACGATACTGTTGAAACTTGGTAAGTAGATGTTCTCTGTGAACTGCCTTAAGATTTTACATAAAAATAGAAAAAAATTGTTTAGTGGTTCCTCATACTCAAAACTGATACTCAAAAGTGAAGTATAAGCGAAAACTTTTCATCATATCAGCTCCCTCCCTATCTGGTTTGAATAACAATTGCTCGTAATGGAAAAACATCACAAGACAGCATATCTGTTACAATCACGTGAAGAAAATGAAAATGGATTGGCCACACGCAGAGAACATGTCAGTATAGTATAGCCAGACAAGCCCTTGAAAGCGAGTCCAAAGGAAGAAGAAAGATGAATAACCGACAATAGTTGGAGAAACAATAACTAGACAACACGAACAGATCAAGTTGAAAACAACAATGACTATACAATACGAACAAATCAAACTGACATGGGCAGAAGTTAAACACAGAGCAAGATATAAAGGGATTGAGCAAATAGCTCATGAAAAGATGAGAAAGAAGATCGTAGATCTGGCCAATCAGCCATCTTTCATTACAGGCCAAGAAACGCAGAAGCGTCTTATGCTTCATGACGAGGAATGATATTAGAGAGAATAGGTTCAAAAGGAAATTTCTTTTTTGATGAAATGTTTTTTTTTAAATTATATTTCAAACTATTACAAATATATATTTCCAGTTTTGAATGGAAAAACTAGTGATGGAGCAATTTATTTTTGAAAGAAAAGTTATTTTGCAATAAAAGTGTATTGACTTAATAGCAATTGTGGTGAAATATACTCTACAAGAATTACATATACAGCAAAACTTCGTATGTTCAGTTCGAAGAAGAAATAAGCTGAAAAAAGTGTTCGCGTTACTAGCTCACGTCATTTTACTGAAGGGTAGAGGGGTTGATAATATAGCATATCTATATAAATACGCAATTCATAAAAATCGACCTAATTGTACTTTTATTTAATTAGACTAATTGATTGATAGTAGACAGTAATCTAATTTTTGTTGTTAATTGTTTATAATTTTATATAGTGTTACTTGATGAGTTTGAAGAATTTCAAGGTAACTCTACTCTCGATTAATGAAAAAACTGTTAAAATGTAGGACAATTGTATATTTTTTATTTATTTATTTTCTTACTAAATGATGTCTTCGTAGGTATCTATTGGTTTAGAAGAGGCAATTTATTAATTTGGACTTCAAAGAACTGCAAGTTAGGACGAGTGGGGAAGACGTGGGAAGTTAAGGAGTTCCACAATCTGGAGACTCTGGGGATGAAGGAACGATTGAATCGATCCGTTCTTGATATTTTGCACTGAACAGTATAAGGGTGCATGGAGTTGGCACGTCGCGTTGCTCTGGCTGGTCTGGCAAGTGGAGGCCCTCTAGAACGGCGCTCTTCTGAGCAAAATCTGTTTAAATAACTATCGGTAACACAGGGAAAGGTCAGACACTGCTCTTCGGTGGGACAAAGGGGCTAGGTTTTTGGTGAGACTGGTTTATTAATTGAACTGCTCTTCTCTGTATTACATCAAGAAGTCAGAGCCTTGACGGAGCCGCCGATCCCCATACATGCGAGCCGTATTTAAGATTAGGTCTTATTTGGGCTTTGTAAAGAGTAGCTAAGTTGAATGGAGAGAAATATTTCCGTACTCTAAAAAGAAAGCCTAACTTCTTTCCTGCATCAGTTGCTATGGATGCAGTATGTTCGTTCCACAGTAAGCCCTGGGTGATCGTTATACTAACCAGCGTAATGGAGTTGCTTGCTACTAGTGTCAGTTCGCTGAAATGAACAAGATTCTTTTTACCCCACTCGTTTACAATTCTCAAATATTGATTGAGAGAAGCCGTTGTGGATCTTCTGTTCTTTTCCAGAATATTTAGGGACGGTTGTGCGCTTTCCTACAGTGTAGGTTACTATCATCTGCAAAACCGTGTATCGGGTTATTAGTGGCTTCTAGTAGATCATTAATGTGTAAAAGGAATAGAGTAATAGCTAGAGCCGATCTTTGGGGAACTCCAGCGTTGATCTTGTAAAGGTTTTGAGGAATGTCCATCTACGGCAACTTGGATATGCCTGTTGGAGAGAAAGGTGGATATCCATATGCAAAGGTTTGGCGAGAGTCCGTATGAAGGCAGTTTGTTCAACAGAGCTGCATGCCACACATGATGAAATGCTTTTGTGATGTCTAGTGACACTACTTGAGTCTCCCCATGGCGGGAGAAAAAATATTCAAAATGTATTTTTTTTAGATGACATTTCTGCGCCAAAGATGCGGTTAGTCCGCTAATTAAGGATGATTGCCGTAAAGATAGAGGCATCTTTGGGCATTTCAAGGACCTCGATCCAAAAAATCCTACATGAAGAACTCGGTGTTACGAAGTTGGTTTTCCGTTGGATCCCTTATTTGCTCATAGAAGAGAAAAAAGCGGTTTGCATCAATTGGTAACGACAAACATTGGAACGGTTCAAAAAATGTTTATAGTATTTAGAATCTTGGATTTACTCCTAAGAACCAAAAAATAAATGCCAATCCGCTGTTTGGCCGTTTCGTGATGAGGAAAAACTAACAAAAGTATGTCAAAGAAAATTGGTCGCAACTTTTGTGTTAAAATCTGGTCATGTGGCAACAATTGTTTTATAAGATCGAACAATTACTACAATTACTTCCGATTGGTACATAAACGTTTGTTTACCAGAAGTTATTACGAATCTCCGACAAAGCAACACACAAGGGCGAATCATCCTAAATCAGGACAATGCAAGTGCTCACACTGCCCAAAAGACAATCGAGTTTTTGGGAGCTTCAAAACACCGAATTAGACCATCCACCGTATACTTCCGAATCAAGTCCCAAAGACTTCTTCACGTTCCCAAAGATCCAAAATTCAATGCGTAATTTCAGCCGCCAGAAGAAGCCATTGATGCCTTTAAAACAGCGATTTTGCAGGTGTCAACTGAAGACTGGAATAATTGTATCACAACTGGTTTGAATGTATCCAAAAGTGTCTTGATTTTGGTGGGACATATTTTAAAAATCAATAAAGTTCTTTAAGTCTATATATTTTGTGTCTTTATAATATTATATTACAGAGGAATTCTAATATTGATAGAATTTTATATCAACAATATCATTTGCCGTAACTGAATAACTGGAACATATAGAACTCTAAACATAAAAATTCGTCGTATATACGATGTATAAATTGCAATTTTTCATCGGATAAAACAGATCGGTAGAGAGAGGCTAATTGTTTTATTCCCAATTTAATACTTCTCTCTCATCGCTCGTGTAGTTGTCACGTATACAAACCTTGCTTCGAGGTTATTTAGCATGTGAATTTGTTTGTCACAAATTGCCTTCCCTATTGGTCTACATGCATTCCTGTCGTCATTTGTTTCCTACGAAATTTACGGCCTAATTATAAATCGTTGTCTGTATTTGCGATTCGTGTAATTTACGACCAAGTTTTCCCGCCACCATTTTACCACCACCGCACCACCAGCAGGTCCATGATCACTCATATTTTTTTTAGTATAACTGATTTGTGCCAGTTGATTTTTCTCAATAAGTATGGATATAAAAATAAAATTTGATAGTACTATAAAAAATAAACAAAAAAAGTTTATATGAACAGTTTTCTGCTCGTATAATGTTATTCAAGTTTTGCAAGTATCTTACTTTATATGCACATGTGGTATCGATAACTTTTTTGCAAAATTTTTCATGTATATTTTCATCTGGTTTTTACCAACATTTAGCGGTTTTTCGTCTTATTGGGATATTGGAAAAAAAATTTGCTGAAATTTGTAATAATAGAATCATATACGTTAAATCTATTACCAACCAATTTTTGAATAATTCTAATTTTATGATTGACTCGATCAAAACTCAAAAAAATAGCAAAAATAGCAGAACTTTAAAATGAAAAACGATGGAAAAAATAGGAAAAACCGAAAAAAAATAGAAACAATATAAAAATGGGACAACAACAAAAAAATATTCAAAAAGATCGAAAAGACTAGAAAAAAACCGAAAGGATGAAAAAACAGGGGAAAAAATGAGAACAAACCGAAAAACGAGAAAAATAGGAAAAGTAAAATAGTAAGAGACCTTAAAATAAAAACAAAATTTTGGCAAAATAGAAAATAATTGAAAGTAACACTGGGAATAATTGAAAAAATTCACAAAATGGGAAAATCTAGAAAAAATTAAATAAATTAAAAAATCTGCAAAAAAAATAAAAACTGAAAAAATAGAAAAATAAGTGCAAATATGGGAATACCGGAAAACTCACAAAACCGAAATAATCTAGTAGCTCGGTCAATATCGACATCAAACATTGCAAACGCGCATGTAACTACGATTTTTTTATATGTTGTTAGGTCCCTTGAGAGTAGTTAACACCCAAGTTTGCAACCCTGAAAACCTTGTGCTGCCCCCACGGTGCTCGAAAAACTGCGAAATTTTGGCACATAGTTCATTTGTTTAGAAAAATGTACCTTAACAAAGAGTGTTTCAAGTACGTGTTCTAGTACTTTAATAAAGATAACTAAATTTGCTACAATTTCAGCGAAACCTGAGCACTCTATGTCTTTTGATTGCGAAAATACAGCAACTCAAAGATGGGCAATTTTCCCGCAGTGCTAGGAAAACTCAATCTGCTAGGTCAATGTCAAATCCAAATCTGTTCAGTAGTTTTTGCGTGAAAGATTAACAAACATCCATGCGTCCATTTCATACTTATAAACTTTCGCGTTTATAATATTCAAGGATGATTAGGTTTTCGCTAAATAATAAAAAAATGTGAGCCGTCACGGGACGCCTGGCAGATGTGAAACATCGACATTAACCCGTGCCTAAATCATAAGACATTTCCAATTTAAATAACATGGCATTTTTGCACATTTTGTCGTTAATTTTTTTTACTGAAACAAATGTAGCTAAAAATAATTAAATATTTATTTCTTGTAGGAAATTTGCAATAAATTTGTCATCAGAGTTAAATTCACGATTTTTTTTTGTAATTTTCACCATAATTTTTATTTATATCAAACTAAATACATATATATAGGTAATAAAATTAACAAATACAAAATTTGGATACAAAATAAAGTATATTATCGCTTATAAATAATAGTATCACAATGGTATCACAATATTTATTGTACGTTTTCTCAGATTGCTCACATTTGTCGTTAGATTACAGAACGAAAATAAATTTAAAACGTGATTTCGTTTAGCTTTTTATTTAATTGCCTTAAATTCAATAATCTTAAAAAAGGAAATTATTAAAACACAAATTTATATAGAAGTACGTTACTATATTAATATAATTGTAGTTACTTCATAATTTTAGTACAAACAAAAAGCGATAGTAAATAAAAAATAGGAAAATGATGAATTTAACTATGAATACAACTTTATCGTTGAATAACTTTTAAACGGTATTTAAATGGGAAATGTATTATGATTTAGGCACGGGTTAATGTGAATATTAAGGGCTGGTTTGGGTCTGATAATTTTTGTTAGGTCATAATCTAAAAATTTGATGGGTGTTTGGAGAACAAAACCAAATTTGGGAAATAACGGACACCCTAATGTATATAGAGTAGGTAGGTACTCACTCATTTTTATTCAATATTTTTTCATCACTTTCTTTATTAACACTTTGTTTATTCATATTTAAAACAAACACTTTATACACAAATTTTACAGGGACTATTCACCAACAATCTATTTTGATTAACAAGCTGTCAATTTTACAGGTCAGCAAAATATGTAGGTATATTATGTTGCCTATACAAACAAACATTTTTATATATATAGAATAGATAGTAGGCGGAATCAAGTTAGGTTTTTATGAAACAATTCATACCCTGTCCCGCCAAATTTTTAAATCGATGAGCTTCTTCCCCCTATTGTTGGCGCGCCACCGTCGGCGTCGCTCAAAACATGAGACCAATTTCATATTAGGTATCAGTACATCTCTTTATTATATATTATCGATGCGTTAGGTTTTTTACGTCATACGAATCATACGTCACCGTCGCCACGCGAGAAATCTGATTCACGTGCGGCTATAGATGTTTCACATCAAAAACATTCTGCTCAATAATCTATGTATTATTCATAAAGAACAAAAAGTACAAAATTGGCATTTAAGATGCATGTAAATACAAAAAACAGTAACAAATTAAAACTTTAAATTTACACAAATTAAGAGCCTTAGACTCTCACCCTTTTGGAAGGACCAGGTCTCAACCACTCAAGATCAGTGGGGTGGGGAGTGGAGGGATACTGTTTTCTGGAGGTTAAGGCGGGTCGGCATATGGTGTTGGATTGTCCTCATCCTCGTCATCCTCATCCATAACTATAGAGATGGCGTTATTGCAATTTCGACCGTGGCAAACGGAACATAAGATAGAGCACTTGAGCCCGGCCTTTCTGCAAGTGCACGAACCTAAGCAACCTTTCTTGCATTTGCAAGCCATCATTTTAAGCAGGGTCTGAGGAGCGGGCTCTGCGCACATTGTGACAGGCATTAGACCTTGTCCGCTGGTCTCCCATCCCCAGTCACACGGGTTCTTTTCAACCCCTAACCATTTTTGTACTTGGTGGTAAGTTCCCTACGAATGATATTATGCAGCATCTGTAGTTGGGGGAGGCGAGCGAGGTTCACTTTGACCGTTACTGCCGATTTGACAAATGCTGAGTATCGCAAAGTATTCAGTGTCCCCGCATCTTCTCCGTTGAGGTTTATCAACATCTTCTCGCCAGCATTTTCTACATCTTCCTTGTTGGAGTTGGGGTCAAGCAAAATGTTGGTGAGATCTATCCAGTCGGTTTTTTTTTGAGGATGTTGCACCACTTCATCTTGCCTTGCAGAAAAGGGCAGAGGTTGTGTCACACCCGCTGTGTACTTTTTGTTCTTTAAGAATAATACATTGAGCACAATGTTTTTATTATTTAGCGAAAACCTAATCATCCTTTAATATTATAAACGCGAAAGTTTATAAGTATGAAATGGACGCATGGATGTTTGTTAATCTTTCACGCAAAAACTACTGAACAGATTTGGATTTGACATTGACCTAGCAGATTGAGTTTTCCTTGCACTGCGGAAAAATTGTCCATCTTTGACTTGCTGTATTTTCGCAACCAAAAGACATATTGTGTTCAGGTTTCGCTGAAATTGTAGCAAATTTAGTTATCTTTATTAAAGTACTAGAACACGTACTTGAAAAACTCTTCGTTAAGGTACACTTTTCTAAACAACTGAAATATGTGCCAAAATTTCGCAGTTTTTCGAGCACCGTGGGGGCGGCACAAGGTTTTC
>CAXIIO010000847.1:0-96885 GCA_964028335.1 Altica lythri
AAATGTCGAAATTTTAAGTCGATTCTTCGGTTCGTTTTGAAAATATCACTTAAATGTCGAAATTTTAAAAATTGGTGGTCATTTTCAGTGTAAAACGACCCAAAAAACGTAAAACAAGCCCCTTTCTGTCGATATAGAGCATTCTGAGTCGATTCTACGGTTAGTTTTGAAAATATCACTTAAATGTCGAAATTTTAATAATGGTGGTCATTTTAAGTGTAAAACGAACAAACAACGTAAAACAAGCCCCTTTCTGTCGATTTAGAGCATTCTGAGTCGATTCTACGGTTAGTTTTGAAAATATCACTTAAATGTCGAAATTTTAAGTCGATTCTACGGTTAGTTTTGAAAATATCACTTAAATGTCGAAATTTTAATATTGGTGGTCATTTGAGTGTAAAACGACCAAACAAGATAAAACAAGCCCCTTTCTGTCGATTTAGAGCATTCTGAGTCGATTCTACGGTTAGTTTTGAAAATATCACTTAAATGTCGAAATTTTAATAATTGGTGGTCATTTTGAGTGTAAAACGACCAAACAACGTAACCAAGCCCCTTTCTGTCGATTTAGAGCATTCTGAGTCGATTCTACGGTTAGTTTTGAAAAATATCACTTAAATGTCATAATTTTAAGTCGATTCTACGGTTAGTTTTGAAAATATCCCTTAAATGTCGAAATTTTAATAATTGTTGGTCATTTTGAGTGTAAAACGACCAAACAAGATAAAACAAGCCTCTTTCTGTCGATTTAGAGCATTCTGAGTCGATTCTACGGTTAGTTTTGAAAATATCACTTAAATGTCGAAATTTTAATAATTGGTGGTCATTTTGAGTGTAAAACGACCAAACAACGTAAAACAAGCCCCTTTCTGTCGATTTAGAGCATTCTGAGTCGATTCTACGGTTAGTTTTGAAAATATCACTTAAATGTCGAAATTTTAATAATTGGTGGTCATTTTGAGTGTAAAACGACAAACAAGATAAAACAAGCCCCTTTCTGTCGATTTAGAGCATTCTGAGTCGATTCTACGGTTAGTTTTGAAAATATCACTTAAATGTCGAAATTTCAATAATTGGTGGTCATTTTGAGTGTAAAATGACCAAACAAGATAAAACAAGCCCCTTTCTGTCGATTTGGAGCATTCTGAGTCGATTCTACGGTTAGTTTTGAAAATATCACTTAAATGTCGAAATTTTAATAATGGTGGTCATTTTGAGTGTAAAACGACCAAACAACGTAAAACAAGCCCCTTTCTGTCGATTTAGAGCATTCTGAGTCGATTCTACGGTTAGTTTTGAAAATATCCCTTAAATGTCGAAATTTTAAGTCGATTCTACGGTTAGTTTTGAAAATATCACTTAAATGTCGAAATTTTAATAATTGGTGGTCATTTTCAGTGTAAAACGTCCAAACAAGATAAAACAAGCCCCTTTCTGTCGATTTAGAGCATTCTGAGTCGATTCTACGGTTAGTTTTGAAAATATCAATTAAATGTCGAAATTTTAATAATTGCTGGTCATTTTGAGTGTAAAACGACCAAACAACGTAAAACAAGCCCCTTTCTGTCGATTTAGAGCATTCTGAGTCGATTTTACGGTTAGTTTTGAAAATATAACTTAAATGTCGAAATTTTAATAATTGGTTGTCATTTTGAGTGTAAAACGAACAAACAACGTAAAACAAGCCCCTTTCTGTCGATTTAGAGCATTCTGAGGTCGATTCTACGGTTAGTTTTGAAAATATCACTTAAATGTCGAAATTTTAAGTCGATTCTACGGTTAGTTTTGAAAATATCACTTAAATGTCGAAATTTTAATAATTGGTGGTCATTTTGAGTGTAAAACGACCAAACAAGATAAAACAAGCCTCTTTCTGTCGATTTAGGGCATTCTGAGTCGATTCTACGGTTAGTTTTGAAAATATCACTTAAATGTCGCAATTTTAATAATTGGTGGTCATTTTGAGTGTAAAACGACCAAACAACGTAAAACAAGCCCCTTTCTGTCGATTTAGAGCATTCTGAGTCGATTCCACGGTTAGTTTTGAAAATATCACTTAAATGTCGAAATTTTAAGTCGATTTTACGGTTAGTTTTGAAAATATCACTTAAATGTCGAAATTTTAATAATTGGTGGTCATTTTGAGTGTAAAACGACCAATAAGATAAAACAAGCCTTTTTCTGTCGATTTAGAGCATTCTGAGTCGATTCTACGGTTAGTTTTGAAAATATCACTTAAATGTCGAACTTTTAATAACTGGTGGTCATTTTGAGTGTAAAACGACCAAACAACGTAAAACAAGCCCTTTCTGTCGATTTAGAGCATTCTGAGTCGATTCTACCGTTAGTTTTGAAAATATCACTTAAATGTCGAAATTTTAAGTCGATTCTACGGTTAGTTTTGAAAATATCACTTAAATGTCGAAATTTTAATAATTGGTGGTCATTTTGAGTGTAAAACAACCAAACAAGATAAAACAAGCCCCTTTCTGTCGATTTAGAGCATTCTGAGTCGATTCTACGGTTAGTTTTGAAAATATCACTTAAATGTCGAAATTTTAATAATTGGTGGTCATTTTGAGTGTAAAACGACCAAACAAGATAAAGCAAGCCCCTTTCTGTCGATTTAGAGCATCCTGAGTCGATTCTACGGTTAGTTTTGAAAATATCACTTAAATGTCGAAATTTTAATAATTGGTGGTCATTTTGAGTGTAAAACGACCAAACAACGTAAAACAAGCCCCTTTCTGTCGATTTAGAGCATTCTGAGTCGATTCTACGGTTAGTTTTGAAAATATCACTTAAATGTCGAAATTTTAAGTCTATTCTACGGTTAGTTTTGAAAATATCACTTAAATGTCGAAATTTTAATAATTGCTGGTCATTTTGAGTGTAAAACGACCAAACAACGTAAAACAAGCCCCTTTCTGTCGATTTAGAGCATTCTGAGTCGATTCTACGGTTAGTTTTGAAAATATCACTTAAATGTCGAAATTTTAAGTCGATTCTACGGTTAGTTTTGAAAATATCACTTAAATGTCGAAATTTTAATAATTGGTGGTCATTTTGAGTGTAAAACGACCAATAAGATAAAACAAGCCTCTTTCTGTCGATTTAGAGCATTCTGAGTCGATTCTACGGTTAGTTTTGAAAATATCACTTAAATGTCGAAATTTTAAGTCGATTCTACGGTTAGTTTTGAAAATATCACTTAAATGTCGAAATTTTAATAATTGGTGGTCATTTTGAGTGTAAAACAACCAAATAAGATAAAACAAGCCCCTTTCTGTCGATTTAGAGCATTCTGAGTCGATTCTACGGTTAGTTTTGAAAATATCACTTAAATGTCGAAATTTTAATAATTGGTGGTAATTTTGAGTGTAAAACGACCAAACAAGATAAAACAAGCCTCTTTCTGTCGATTTAGAGCATTCTGAGTCGATTCTACGGTTAGTTTTGAAAATATCACTTAAATGTCGAAATTTTAATAATTGGTGGTCATTTTGAGTGTAAAACGACCAAACAACGTAAAACAAGCCCCTTTCTGTCGATTTAGAGCATTCTGAGTCGATTCTACGGTTAGTTTTGAAAATATCACTTAAATGTCGAAATTTTAAGTCGATTCTACGGTTAGTTTTGAAAATATCACTTAAATGTCGAAATTTTAATAATTGCTGGTCATTTTGAGTGTAAAACGACCAAACAACGTAAAACAAGCCCCTTTCTATCGATTTAGAGCATTCTGAGTCGATTCTACGGTTAGTTTTGAAAATATCACTTAAATGTCGAAATTTTAATAATTGGTTGTCATTTTGAGTGTAAAACGACCAAACAACGTAAAACAAGCCCCTTTCTGTCGATTTAGAGCATTCTGAGTCGATTCTACGGTTAGTTTTGAAAATATCACTTAAATGTCGAAATTTTAAGTCGATTCTACGGTTAGTTTTGAAAATATCACTTAAATGTCGAAATTTCAATAATTGGTGGTCATTTTGAGTGTAAAACGACCAAACAAGATAAAACAAGCCCCTTTCTGTCGATTTAGAGCATTCTAAGTCGATTCTACGGTTAGTTTTGAAAATATCACTTAAATGTCGAAATTTTAATAATTGGTGGTCATTTTGAGTGTAAAACGACCAAACAACGTAAAACAAGCCCCTTTCTGTCGATTTAGAGCATTCTGAGTCGATTCTACGGTTAGTTTTGAAAATATCACTTAAATGTCGAAATTTTAAGTCGATTCTACGGTTAGTTTTGAAAATATTACTTAAATGTCGAAATTTTAATAATTGGTGGTCATTTTGAGTGTAAAACGACCAAATAAGATAAAACAAGCCCCTTTCTGTCGATTTAGAGCATTGTGAGTCGATTCTACGGTTAGTTTTGAAAATATCACTTAAATGTCGAAATTTTAATAATTGGTGGTCATTTTGAGTGTAAAAGGACCAAACAACGTAAAACAAGCCCCCTTCTGTCGATTTAGAGCATTCTGAGTCGATCCTACGGTTAGTTTTAAAAATATCACTTAAATGTCGAAATTTTAAGTCGATTCTTCGGTTCGTTTTGAAAATATCACTTAAATGTCGAAATTTTAATAATTGGTGGTCATTTTCAGTGTAAAACGACCAAAAAACGTAAAACAAGCCCCTTTCTGTCGATATAGAGCATTCTGAGTCGATTCTACGGTTAGTTTTGAAAATATCACTTAAATGTCGAAATTTTAATAATTGGTGGTCATTTTGAGTGTAAAACGAACAAACAACGTAAAACAAGCCCCTTTCTGTCGATTTAGAGCATTCTGAGTCGATTCTACGGTTAGTTTTAAAAATATCACTTAAATGTCGAAATTTTAAGTCGATTCTACGGTTAGTTTTGAAAATATCACTTAAATGTCGAAATTTTAATAATTGGTGGTCATTTTGAGTGTAAAATGACCAAACAAGATAAAACAAGCCCCTTTCTGTCGATTTAGAGCATTCTGAGTCGATTCTACGGTTAGTTTTGAAAATATCACTTAAATGTCGAAATTTTAATAATTGGTGGTCATTTTGAGTGTAAAACGACCAAACAACGTAAAACAAGCACCTTTCTGTCGATTTAGAGCATTCTGAGTCGATTCTACGGTTAGTTTTGAAAATATCACTTAAATGTCATAATTTTAAGTCGATCCTACGGTTAGTTTTGAAAATATCACTTAAATGTCGAAATTTTAATAATTGGTGGTCATTTTGAGTGTAAAACGACCAAACAAGATAAAACAAGCCTCTTTCTGTCGATTTAGAGCATTCTGAGTCGATTCTACGGTTAGTTTTGAAAATATCACTTAAATGTCGAAATTTTAATAATTGGTTGTCATATCTTTTATAGTTTTCATAATTCGGGAAAAATACAAAATTTTTGTTAAAATTTGTAATTCCCTCGTAACTTTTTTATTAATTAACGTACAAAAAGTTATAACTATCAAAAGAAAGGAAATTTTTTTATAAATCCAAAATTCCAATTAATTTTTTTATATCTTTTATAGTTTTTAATATACGGGGGAAATACAAAATTTTTGTTAAAATTTGTAAATCCCTCGTAACTTGTTTATTAATTTACGTACAGAAAGTTATAACCTATTAAAAGATAGAAAATGTTCTTATAAATTCAAAATTCCAATTAGTTTTTTCATATATTTTATAGTTTTCAATATACAGGAGAAATACAAAATTTTTGTTAAAATTTGTAAATCCCTCGTAACTTTTTTATTAACGTACAAAAAGTTATAACCTATCAAAAGAAAGGAACTTTTTTTAAAAATCCAAAATTCCAATTTATTTTTTTATATCTTTTATCGTTTTTAAAAAACGGGGGAAATACCGAATTTTTGTTAAAATTTGTAAATCCCTCGTAACTTTTTTATTAATTAACGTACAGAAAGTTGTAACCGATCAAAAGATAGGAAATTTTCTTAAAAATCCAAATTTCCCATTAGTCTTTTTATATCTTTTATAGTTTTCAACATACGGGGGAAATACCAAATTTTTGTTAAAATTTGTAATTCCCTCGTAACTTTTTTATTAATTACCGTACAAAAAGTTATAACCTATCAAAAGATAGGAAATTTTCTCAGCAATACAAAGTTCTGATTAGTCTTTTTATATCTTTTATAGTTTTCAATATACGGGGGAAATACAAAATTTTTGTTAAAATTTGTAATTCCCTCGTAACTGTTTTTTTAATTAACGTACAAAAGTTATAACCTATCAAAAGAAAGGAAATTTGCTCAGCAATCCAAATTTCTAATTAATTTTTTTTTATCTTTTATAGTTTTCAATATACGGGGGAAATACAAAATTTTTGTTAAAATTTGTAATTCCCTCGTAACTTTTTTATTATTTACCGTACAAAAAGTTATAACCTATCAAACGATAGGAAATTCTCTCAACAATCCAAATATCCAATTATTTTTTTTATATCTTGTATAGTTTTCAATATACGGGGGAAATACAAAATTTTTGTTAAAATTTGAAATTCCCTCGTAACTTTTTTATTAATTAACGTACAAAAAGTTGTAACCTATCGAAAGAAAGGAAATTTTTTTAAAAATCCAAAATTCCAATTAATTTTTTTATATCTTTTATCGTTTTTAAAAAACGGGGGAAATACCAAATTTTTGTTAAAATTTGTAAATCCCTCGTAACTTTTTTATTAATTAACGTACAGAAAGTTGTAACCTATCAAAAGATAGGAAATTTTCTTAAAAATCCAAATTTCCGATTAGTCTTTTTATATCTTTTATAGTTTTTAATATACGGGGGAAATACCAAATTTTTGTTAAAATTTGTAATTCCCTCGTAACTTTTTTATTAATTACCGTACAAAAAGTTATAACCTATCAAAAGATAGGAAATTTTCTCAAGAATCCAAATTTTCAATTAATTTTTTTATATCTTTTATAGTTTTCAATATACAGGGGAAATCCAAAATTTTTGTCAAAATTTGTAATTCCCTCGTAACTTCTTTATTAATTACCGTACAAAAAGTTATAACCTATCAAAAGATAGGAAATTTTCTCAGCAATACAAAGTTCTGATTAGTCTTTTTATATCTTTTATAGTTTTCTATATACGGGGGAAATACAAAATTTTTGTTAAAATTTGTAATTCCCTCGTAACTGTTTTTTTAATTAACGTACAAAAGTTATAACCTATCAAAAGAAAGGAAATTTGCTCAGCAATCCAAATTTCTAATTAATTTTTTTTTATCTTTTATAGTTTTCAATATACGGGGGAAATACAAAATTTTTGTTAAAATTTGTAATTCCCTCGTAACTTTTTTATTATTTACCGTACAAAAAGTTATAACCTATCAAACGATAGGAAATTCTCTCAACAATCCAAATAACCAATTATTTTTTTTATATCTTTTATAGTTTTCAATATACGAGGGAAATACCAAATTTTTGTTAAAATTTGTAATTCCCTCGTAACTTTTTTATTAATTACCGTACAAAAAGTTATAACCTATCAAAAGATAGGAAATTTTCTCAAGAATCCAAATTTTCAATTAATTTTTTTATATCTTTTATAGTTTTCAATATACGGGGGAAATACAAAATTTTTGTTAAAATTTGTAATTCCCTCGTAACTTTTTTATTATTTACCGTACAAAAAGTTATAACCTATCAAAAGATAGGAAATTCTCTCAACAATCCAAATATCCAATTAATTTGTTATATCTTTTGTAGTTTTCAATATACGGGGGAAATACAAAATTTTTGTTAAAATTTGTAAATCCCTCGTAACTTTTTTATTAATTAACGTACAAAAAGTTGTAACCTATCGAAAGAAAGGAAATTTTTTTAAAAATCCAAAATTCCAATTAATTTTTTTATATCTTTTATCGTTTTTAAAAAACGGGGGAAATACCAAATTTTTGTTAAAATTTGTAAATCCCTCGTAACTTTTTTATTAATTAACGTACAGAAAGTTGTAACCTATCAAAAGATAGGAAATTTTCTTAAAAATCCAAATTTCCGATTAGTCTTTTTATATCTTTTATAGTTTTTAATATACGGGGGAAAAACCAAATTTTTGTTAAAATTTGTAATTCCCTCGTAACTTTTTTATTAATTACCGTACAAAAAGTTATAACCTATCAAAAGATAGGAAATTTTCTCAGCAATACAAATTTCCGATTAGTCTTTTTATATCTTTTATAGTTTTCAATATACGGGGGAAATACAAAATTTTTGTTAAAATTTGTAATTCCCTCGTAACTGTTTTTTTAATTAACGTACAAAAAGTTATAACCTATCAGAAGAAAGGAAATTTGCTCAGCAATCCAAATTTCTAATTAATTTTTTTTTATCGTCTACAGTTTTCAATATACGGGGGAAATACAAAATTTTTGTTAAAATTTGTAATTCCCTCGTAACTTTTTTATTATTCACCGTACAAAAAGTTGTAACCTATCAAAAGATAGGAAATTCTCTTAACAATCCAAATATCCAATTGATTTTTTTATATCTTTTATAGTTTTCAATATACGGGAAAATACAAAATTTCTGTCAAAATTTGAAATTCCCTCGTAACTTTTTTATTAATTACCGTACAAAAAGTTATAACCTATTAAAAGATAGGAAATTTTCTTAGCATTCCAAATTTCCCTTTAGTCTTTTTATATCTTTTATAGTTTTCAATATACGTGAAAAATACAAAATTTTTGTTAAAATTTGTAATTCCCTCGTAACTGTTTTTTTAATTAACGTACAAAAAGTTATAACCTATCAAAAGAAAGGAAATTTGCTCAGCAATCCAAATTTCTTATTAATTTTTTTTTATCTTTTACAGTTTTTAATATACGGGGGAAATACAAAATTTTTGTTAAAATTTGTAATTCCCTCGTAACTTTTTTATTATTTACCGTACAAAAAGTTATAACCTATCAAATGATAGGAAATTCTCTCAACAATCCAAATATCCAATTAATTATTTCATATATTTTATAGTTTTCAATATACAGGGGAAATACAAAATTTTTGTTAAAATTTGTAAATCCCTCGTAACTTTTTTATTAATTAACGTACAAAAAACTATAACCTATCAAAAGAAAGAAAATTTTTTTAAAAATCCAAAATTCCAATTTATTTTTTTATATCTTTTATCGTTTTTAAAAAAACGGGGGAAATACCAAATTTTTGTTAAAATTTGTAAATCCCTCGTAACTTTTTTATTAATTAACGTACAGAAAGTTGTAACCTATCAAAGGATAGGAAATTTTCTTAAAAATCCAAATTTCCGATAAGTCTTTTTATATCTTTTATAGTTTACAATATACGGGGGAAATACAAAATTTTTGTTAAAATTTGTAATTCCCTTATAACTTTTTTATTAATTACCGTACAAAAAGTTGTAACCTATCAAAAGATAGGAAATTTTCTCAGCCATACAAATTTCAGATTAGCCTTTTTATATCTTTTATAGTTTTCAATATACGGGGGAAATACAAGATTTTTGTTAAAATTTGTAATTCCCTCGTAACTGTTTTTTTAATTAACGTACAGAAAGTTATAACCTATCAAAAGAAAGGAAATTTGCTCAGCAACCCAAATTTCTAATTAATTTTTTTTTTTATCCTTTATAGTTTTCAATATACGGGGGAAATACAAAATTTTTGTTAAAATTTGTAATTCCCTCGTAACTTTTTTATTATTCACCGTACAAAAAGTTATAACCTATCAAAAGATAGGAAATTCTCTCAACAATCCAAATATCCAATTAATTTTTTTATATCTTGTATCGTTTTTAATATACGGGGGAAATACAAAATTTTTGTTAAAATTTGAAATTCCCTCGTAAATTTTTTATTATTTACCCTACAAAAGGTTATAACCTATTAAAAGATAGGAATTTTCTTAGCAATCCAAATTTCTGATTAGTCTTTTTATATCTTTTATAGTTTTCAATAAACGGGGGAAATACCAAATTTTTGTTAAAATTTGTAAATCCCTTGTAACTTTTTTATTAATTAACGTACAGAAAGTTATAACCTATCAAACGAAAGGAATTTTTTTTAAAAATCCAAAATTTCAATTAGTTTTTTTATATCTTTTATAGTTTTCATAATTCGGGAAAAATACAAAATTTTTGTTAAAATTTGTAATTCCCTCGTAACTTTTTTATTAATTAACGTACAAATAGTTATAACTATCAAAAGAAAGGAAATTTTTTTATAAATCCAAAATTCCAAATAATTTTTTTATACCTTTTATAGTTTTTAATATACGGGGGAAATACAAAATTTTTGTTAAAATTTGTAAATCCCTCGTAACTTGTTTATTAATTAACGTACAGAAAGTTATAACCTATTAAAAGATAGAAAATGTTCTTAAAAATTCAAAATTCCAATTAGTTTTTTCATATATTTTATAGTTTTCAATATACAGGGGAAATACAAAATTTTTGTTAAAATTTGTAAATCCCTCGTAACTTTTTTATTAATTAACGTACAAAAAGTTATAACCTATCAAAAGAAAGGAAATTTTTTTAAAAATCCAAAATTCCAATTTATTTTTTTATATCTTTTATCGTCTTTAAAAAACGGGGGAAATACCAAATTTTTGTTAAAATTTGTAAATCCCTCGTAACTTTTTTATTAATTAACGTACAGAAAGTTGTAACCTATCAAAAGATAGGAAATTTTCTTAAAATCCAAATTTCCGATTAGTCTTTTTATATCTTTTATAGTTTTCAATATACGGGGGAAATACCAAATTTTTGTTAAAATTTGTAATTCCCTCGTAACTTTTTTATTAATTACTGTACAAAAAGTTATGACCTATCAAAAGATAGGAAATTTTCTCAGCAATACAAATTTCTGATTAGTCTTTTTATATCTTTTATAGTTTTCAATATACGGGGGAAATACAAAATTTTTGTTAAAATTTGTAATTCCCTCGTAACTGTTTTTTTAATTAACGTACAGAAAGTTATAACCTATCAAAAGAAAGGAAATTTGCTCAGCAACCCAAATTTCTAATTAATTTTTTTTTTATCCTTTATAGTTTTCAATATACGGGGGAAATACAAAATTTTTGTTAAAATTTGTAATTCCCTCGTAACTTTTTTATTATTCACCGTACAAAAAGTTATAACCTATCAAAAGATAGGAAATTCTCTCAACAATCCAAATATATAATTAATTTTTTTATATCTTGTATAGTTTTCAATATACGGGGGAAATACAAAATTTTTGTTAAAATTTGAAATTCCCTCGTAAATTTTTTATTATTTACCCTACAAAAGGTTATAACCTATTAAAAGATAGGAAATTTTCTTAGCAATCCAAATTTCCGATTTGTCTTTTTATATCTTTTATAGTTTTCAATAAACGGGGGAAATACCAAATTTTTGTTAAAATTTGTAAATCCCTTGTAACTTTTTTATTAATTAACGTACAGAAAGTTGTAACCTATCAAAAGATAGGAAATTTTCTTAAAAATCCAAATTTCCGACTAGTCTTTTTATATCTTTTATAGTTTTCAATATACGGGGGAAATACCGAATTTTTGTTAAAATTTGTAATTCCCTCATAACTTTTTTATTAATTACCGTACAAAAAGTTGTAACCTATCAAAAGATAGGAAATTTTCTCAGCCATACAAATTTCAGATTAGCCTTTTTATATCTTTTATAGTTTTCAATATACGGGGGAAATACAAGATTTTTGTTAAAATTTGTAAATCCCTCGTAACTTTTTTATTAATTAACGTACAAAAAGTTATAACTATCAAAAGAAAGGAAATTTTTTTATAAATCCAAAATTCCAATTAATTTTTTTATACTTTTTATAGTTTTTAATATACAGGGGAAATACAAAATTTTTGTTAAAATTTGTAAATCCCTCGTAACTTGTTTATTAATTAACGTACAGAAAGTTATAACCTATTAAAGGATAGAAAATGTTCTTAAAAATTCAAAATTCCAATTAGTTTTTTCATATATTTTATAGTTTTCAATATACAGGGGAAATACAAAATTTTTGTTAAAATTTGTAAATCCCTCGTAACTTTTTTATTAATTAACGTACAAAAAGTTATAACCTATCAAAAGAAAGGACATTTTTTTAAAAATCCAAAATTCCAATTTATTTTTTTATATCTTTTATCGTCTTTAAAAAAGGGGGGAAATACCAAATTTTTGTTAAAATTTGTAAATCCCTTGTAACTTTTTTATTAATTAACGTACAGAAAGTTGTAACCTATCAAAAGATAGGAAATTTTCTTAAAAATCCAAATTTCCGATTAGTCTTTTTATATCTTTTATAGTTTTCAATATACGGGGGAAATACCAAATTTTTGTTAAAATTTGTAATTCCCTCGTAACTTTTTTATTAATTACCGTACAAAAAGTTATAACCTATCAAAAGATAGGAAATTTTCTCAGCAATACAAATTTCTGATTAGTCTTTTTATATCTTTTATAGTTTTCAATATACGGGGAAAATACAAAATTTGTGTTAAAATTTGTAATTCCCTCGTAACTGTTTTTTTAATTAACGTACAGAAAGCTATAACCTATCAAAAGAAAGGAAATTTGCTCAGCAATCCAAATTTCTAATTAATTTTTTTTTATCCTTTATAGTTTTCAATATACGGGGGAAATACAAAATTTTTGTTAAAATTTGTAATTCCCTCGTAACTTTTTTATTATTCACCGTACAAAAAGTTATAACCTATCAAAAGATAGTAAATTCTCTCAACAATCCAAATATCCAATTAATTTTTTTATATCTTGTATAGTTTTCAATATACGGGGGAAATACCAAATTTTTGTTAAAATTTGTAAATCCCTCGTAACTTGTTTATTAATTAACGTATAGAAAGTTATAACCTATTAAAAGATAGAAAATTTTCTTAAAAATTCAAAATTCCAACTATTTTTTTCATATCTTTTATAGTTTTCAATATACGGGGGAAATACAAAATTTTTGTTAAAATTTGTAATTCCCTCGTAACTTTTTTATTAATTGCCGTACAAAAAGTTATAACCTATCAAAAGATAGGAAATTTTCTCAAGAATCCAAATTTTTAATTAATTTTTTTATATCTTTTATAGTTTTCAATATACGGGGGAAATACAAAATTTTTGTTAAAATTTGTAATTCCCTCGTAACTTTTTTATTATTTACCGTACAAAAAGTTATAACCTATCAAACGATAGGAAATTCTCTCAACAATCCAAATATCCAATTAATTTGTTATATCTTTTGTAGTTTTCAATATACGGGGGAAATACAAAATTTTTGTTAAAATTTGTAAATCCCTCGTAACTTTTTTATTAATTAACGTACAAAAAGTTATAACCTATCGAAAGAAGGGAAATTTTTTTAGAAATCCAAAATTCCAATTAATTTTTTTATATCTTTTATAGTTTTTAATATAAGGGGGAAATACCAAATTTTTGTTAAAATTTGTAATTCCCTCGTAACCTTTTTTATTAATTACCGTACAAAAAGTTATAACCTATTGTTACGTTCTAGGGGTTCAAAATAAAAATCACTGCTGAACGAAAATGTCTAATTTATTTACACACACAATAAACTAAACGAATTATAACTAAATAACTAAACTAACTATAACACACTAATTTATGTACTACAATTAACTTCGATTTATATTCACTATATTTATTTGCACTGCGTAGCTCGTTCGAATATTTAGACTGTCACCGTTAAATTTAAACTTCCCCGCGGATCGTGGCTCTCCGCTTATATACCAGTCCACAGCTTCCAGAACGTCTTTCGATAACACTTTCTCGACGCACGTAGAAAGGAAGGAATTTTCCTGATTGTTCTGTTCGAGAATAAGCGCGTTGTTTACCTGGAGAGCGACAGGGGCGTACTAAGGGGATCTCGCTCGTTACACTGCCCCCTCCTTAAGACGTTCTGTCCCCGAACACCTTGGTTGGTATGTCTGAACCTACAGGCATCTCCCTTTCTGCAGCTCCCTTGCTTTTCGAAATAGCAATCCACAGTCTTCTCCTTCATTGTGTTTCCGCTCGGGTTGAAAATGCACACGAGTATCTCTATTCCTGTCTTATGGAAAAGCACCTCGAGCATGTTTCGGACGACTCTCCAGTTGAGTTGGTCTAGACCACAACCCAACTTAGGCACAGCCAGCTTCTTCACTCCCAACCTGGTAAGTTCGTCTCTTAGGTTCAGCAGGGTATTCCACATACTTCTATAGCTGGGCTTGTGATCGGAAAACCTCTTAGTCACCATGTAGAAGAGGTGACGATGACCGTCAGTGAGACTCAGAATTTTTCCGGGATGGGGCTGTTGTCTGGAGAGCTCAGATACACGGCCAAACTTCTTCCTGAAGACTAATGCTATTCCCCTGGACATACGCAGATCTTCGGCGACACAATGAGCTAGGGAATAATCTCCAGGCACAGAGAAGAGGTCCTGCTGCTGCTCGGTGGTAACTCCGAATCGTGCCTTCCCAGTTCCACCATAGTTCTCCATGAACTGGTCGAAACTCATCTCAACATGCTCTGGGCTGGTCGTTCTTCTCAGATGGATCTCGTCTTGTTCGTCGTAGTCCGCCTCGTATTTCGCCAACCGATTTACATGGACCACGCGCCTCTTGCCCCTTGGTAGTTTTTGTATACGGTACACTACATCATTGATCCTCTTTACCACTCTGTATGGACCCTCCCAACTCCTCTGTAGCTTAGGTGATAATCCCCTCTTCTTCTGGGGGTTGTACAGCCAGACCAAATCTCCAGCGTTAAAACCACCTTCTGTAGCTTTGCTGTCATAGCGGGTCTTCATTCGGTCACTAGCTACTTGTATGTTTTGTCGGACCTTCTCATGAATGTAGTGTAGCCTGCCCCTCAATGTGCTCACGTAGTCCTCACCAGCTATCTCTGTTCCGGGCTTACATCCAAACTCTAGGTCACAGGTTAATCTTATTTCCCGGCCGAACATGACACAAGCTGGTGTCGCTCTAGTAGACTCCTGTACGGCTGATCTGTAGGCCATGGTGAACAGATGAAGGTACCGGTCCCAGTCTCTTTGATGGTCAGAGACCACTTTAGCCAAATATTTTCCCACAGTTTTATTCATTCTTTCGACTAGGCCATCTGACTGTGGGTGAAGAGGCGTTGTCCTGGTCTTCTTGACTCCGAGTATTTCACAAATGCTCTGGAATAGGCCAGACTCGAAATTTCGTCCCTGATCAGAATGTAGCTCCAGTGGCACTCCAAACCGACTAAACATCTCTTTTATCAGCACATCTGCCACTGTCGAGGCCTCTTGGTTTGGGATGGCATGTGCTTCAACCCATTTGGTAAAGTAATCCGACGCCACCAATATGTACTTGTTCCCATCGTCGGTCTCTGGGAATGGGCCTGCGATGTCTATAGCAACTCTTTCCATAGGACTGCCTACGTTATACTGATTCATTGGCGCTCGTCGTTTTCCTCTTGGGCCATTCGTTGAAGCGCAAAGTCTACATTTTCGGCACCAGTCCTTGACGTCTTCTTTGCAGTTGACCCAGTAAAAACGTTCTCTGATCTTTTCCAACGTTTTCTTGATGCCGAAGTGTCCACCGGAGGTTCCATTATGAAGTTTCTCCAATACTTCTGTTGTCCGACTCCGGGGAATTATCAGCTGAGTCCTAGCTGCAGTACCCTCGTCATTCTCGACGGACCTCTTCAACAATCCATCCTCTAAAATGATGGAGTCCCACTGCGCCCAGTAGGACTTGACCCTAGGACTCAGGTGACTCACTTCTTCCCATCTTGGTCTCTGTCCTTTTGCTTTGCAGTCAAGCAACATCTTTAGTTCGGTGTCACCTTCTTGGTCTCGCTTCAGGGATTCTGGCAGCCAATCCAGATCCACTACGGTTTTTCTTAAACAGAATTCCTTCTCTTCTGCTTTGCTGCAGTGTTTGCAGTCGGAAGGACAAGGTCTCCTAGATAATGCGTCAGCGTTGCCATGTGACTTTCCGGCCCGGTGTTCCACAGAAAAATGATATTCCTGCAGCCTTTCTATCCATCTCGCAACCTGACCTTCTGGGTTCTTAAATTGCAGAAGCCACTTCAGAGCAGCATGATCTGTTCTTAGAAGGAATTCGCGACCATACAAGTATTTATAGAAATGTTCCATGGACTTGACTGCGGCGAGAAGTTCTCTCCTCGTAACACAATAGTTACGCTCAGGCTTCGACAGGACCTTGCTGAAATATCCTATAACTTTCTCTTGGCCATTCTGAATTTGGGATAATATGCCTCCTATGGCCGTGTTGCTTGCGTCCGTGTCCAATATAAACCTTCCACTGGTCTGAGGATAACTTAATATAGGAGCTGTTGTTAGTGCTTGCTTCAGTCGATTGAAAGCATCCTCGCATTCAGTATCCCATTTGAAGTCCCTTCCATCTTCCGTCAGTCTTGTTAGAGGCTTCGCGATGTCAGCAAATCCCAAGACGAACTTCCTGTAGTATGTGCACAAGCCAAGAAAACTCCTTACTTGGTGCTTGTCCTGTGGTACTGGCCATTCTCGTACAACCTTGACTTTGTCTGGGTCAGCACTAATGCCATCTGCAGATACTACATGTCCTAGATATTTCACTTCTTTCCTGAAGAGGTGGCATTTCTTTGGACTGAGTCTTAAATTTGCAGTGCGTAGCCTTTCAAGGACTTCTCTTAAATTTTCCAGGTGTTCGTCAAATGTCCGGCCAAATACTATGACATCGTCCAAATAAACTAGGCACGACTTCCATGACAATCCTCGAAGAATGGTTTCCATTAATCGCTCGAAAGTTGCAGGTGCGTTACAGAGGCCAAATGGCATTACTGTGAACTGCCACAATCCTGTCCCAATAGTAAAAGCTGTTTTCTCTTTGTCTTTGGGATCTAATTCCACCTGCCAATACCCACTCTTCAAATCCAGCGTGGAGAACCATTTCGAGCCAGAAAGCGTGTCCAAAGTGTCGTCAATCCTTGGAATGGGGTAGCAATCCTTCTTGGTGACGTCGTTTAAACGACGATAGTCGACACAAAATCTGGTGCTGCCATCTTTCTTCTTCACCAAAACCACAGGTGATGACCAAGGACTATCAGATTGCTCTATTATTCCTTGTTCGTGCATGTCCTTGATTATATTTTCTGCTTCTTCTCTCTTTGCTATGGGAAGCCTTCGCGGTTGTTGGCGAATGGGATCTGAACTTCCGGTATTGATAGAATGCTTCACAACATTCGTCCTACCCATCTGAGTGTTGTCCATAGCAAAAACATCACTGTATTCATAAATCAGTTTCTTCACCTTGCTAATATGTTCTGGTGCAAGTTCTGTGCAGGAAGAAGCCAATGTCTCAAATAATTTTTTTGAACTCTGGTCGCTTCTTGGTAGCGGGTTCTTCACATTCTGAACGCTTCCTGTCATGCAAAGCACGGAACAGCTTTCTCCCAGGATCGTACCTTTCTTCAAGATCACAGGGTACATGTTGGTGTTCAACATTCTCACAGGAACTTCGTTTCCGCCTCTCACCAAGGTTTTTCCGACTAGCAGTCCTTTCCCGAGGCTACTCTCACTGGCTGGTTCGATGAGTCTTATACAGCTATCTCGAAGGTCTCTGTCTAAATACCCCTTCACTATGGTTTCCGCCTGTCCACGTAGGTGAACATCTTCGCTGAGTAAGACTCGAGTCGTGATATCTTCACATCCCAGGAATGGAATTTCCAGACTTCCGATCCTCAGAACATCGTTTCTCATATCCATCTGGAAGCCATAACCCTTAATGACATCCATTCCCAAGATGACTTCCTCCATGATATCTGCCACCAGCACCTCATGTTCGAGAGACCTGTCCCCAATGTTGATGACGATCCTCTTCTTTCCATGTGTTGGCACGTCTTCGCCAGTTGCAGTCCGTAAACGAACCATCGCTGGTAAGGTTTTTCCATTTCCTTCAACTACACTCGGCTTAACTATAGTTCGGGTTGCGCCAGTGTCGACTAACATTTTTACGGACCTCCCATTAATTTTACCGTCGACATAAATACTTGAAGAGATGGCCTGAATAATAACCTCAGGGGCATTGTCGTGGCGGGTCGGTTTATGCCCCTTCTTGCCAACCCGCTTTAGTTTTCCTGTTCTTGGCGTTGTGGTTTAACCGGCTTCTTGCAGTTACGCCGAATGTGTCCTCTTTCGCCGCAGTTCCAGCATCTTGGTCCACCATTACGTTTCTCCTGGAGAACTCGGCGAATTAATTCCTCAATTCTATCGTCGCAGACTGGTGAATCATCAAGCTGTCTCACTTTGCTCTGTCCTCTGTGAGAAGCTTGTTTAGCAGCTTCAAATTCTAGGGCATGGGCCAGGGCGTCATCTAAGGTTTTGGGCCGGGCCAACCGCAACGTCTGCTGAGTCTCCGTGTCTCTCAACCCATCGACGAAGGTCTGGACAGCAAGTTGTTCTAGGAAGCTGTCCGGTGCTGAAGGATAAGCCAGCCTTACCAACCTTGCTATGTCTGCTTCGAATTCCTGCAAGGTTTCTGCGCTCTTCTGATGGCGACTCTTGATTTGTGCGTGATACACTTGTTGGAGATGTGCATCACCATATCTCATTTGCAGTCTACTTGTCAGAGTCTTATAATCACCTTGTTGACTTACAGAAATGGTCTGAAGGATATTCAGTGCGTCTCCTCTTAATGCAACAATTAAGGCAGTTGCTTTCTCTTCATCGTCCCAGCAATTGGCGTTGGCTGCTGCTTCAAATTGTTTCTGATAAGTGCTCCAGGGTGTTTTGCCATCAAAAGTTGGAGGTTTGATCTTTGTTCGCCCTGGCTCACCCCGTTCTCCCAGCTTAACAGAACAATATTTGCTGAAGTTCTTACTCAATCGTTCTTCCATGGTTTTCACCTGTTCTTCCAATTTTACTTGCATTTCTTCTTCCATATTAACCAATCTGCCTTCAATGTTTCCAACCCTGTCTTCAAATTTTCCAATTTCGTCTTTTACGCTTCCAATCTCATTTTCCAGTTTGGAGTAATTATTCTTCAACTCATTTTCAATGAATGTCAATTTATCTCCCAAAATATCTTCCATTTTCTTAGTGTTTTCTTCCATTTTCTGGGTGTTTTCTTCCATTTTCTGGGTATTCTCATCCATTTTATTCTCCATTTTCTGGGTGTTTTCGTCCATTTTATTTTCCATTTTCCTAATATTTTCTTCCATTTTATTTGTGTTTTCCTCCATTTTCAAGCTCATTTTTTCAAGGGCTTGCTTGAAAAATTCCATTGTTGCCTGATCCATTTTCTTCGTCTGTGATCTCGTTACTGGCATACAAAATATTCACTAATGAAGTCCACAATTTAAATTAACACAGCAGTTCAATTTACCCCACACCTGACACCAATTGTTACGTTCTAGGGGTTCAAAATAAAAATCACTGCTAAACGAAAATGTCTAATTTATTTACACACACAATAAACTAAACGAATTATAACTAAATAACTAAACTAACTATAACACACTAATTTATGTACTACAATTAACTTCGATTTATATTCACTATATTTATTTGCACTGCGTAGCTCGTTCGAATATTTAGACTGTCACCGTTAAATTTAAACTTCCCCGCGGATCGTGGCTCTCCGCTTATATACCAGTCCACAGCTTCCAGAACGTCTTTCGATAACACTTTCTCGACGCACGTAGAAAGGAAGGAATTTTCCTGATTGTTCTGTTCGAGAATAAGCGCGTTGTTTACCTGGAGAGCGACAGGGGCGTACTAAGGGCTCTCGCTCGTTACACTATCAAAAGATAGAAAATTCTCTCAACAATCCAAATATCCAATAAATTTTTTTATATCTATTGTAGTTTTCAATATTCGGGGGGAAATACAAAATTTTTGTTAAAATTTAAAATTACCTCGTAACTTTTTTATTAATTACCGTACAAAAAGTTATAACCTATTAAAAGATAGGAAATTTTTTTAGCAAACCAAATTTTCGATTAGTCTTTTCATATCTTTTATAGTTTTCAATATACAGGGGAAATACAAAATTTTTGTTAAAATTTGTAAATCCCTCGTAACTTTTTTATTAATTCACGTACAAAACGTTATAACCTATTGAAAGAAAGGAAATTTTTTTATAAATCCAAAATTCCAATTAATTTTTTTATATCTTTTATAGTTTTCAATATACGGGGGAAATACCAAATTTTTGTTAAAATTTGTAAATCCCTCGTAACTTTTTTATTAATTAACGTACAAAAAGTTATAACCTATCAAAAGAAAGAAAATGTTTTTAAAAATCCAAAATTTCAATTAATTTTTTTATATCTTTTATCGTTCTTAAAAAACGGGGAAAATCCCAAATTTTTGTTAAAATTTGTAAATCCCTCGTAACTTTTTTAATAATTAACGTACAAAAAGTTATAACTATCAAAAGAAAGGGAATTTTTTTATAAATCCAAAATTCCAATTAGTTTTTTCATATCTTTTATGTTTTTCAATATACGGGGGAAATACAAAATTTTTGTTAAAATTTGTAATTCCCTCGTAACTTTTTTATTAATTACCGTACAAAAAATTATAACCTATTAAAAGATAGGAAATTTTTTTAGCAATCCAAATTTCCGATTAGTCTTTTTATATCTTTTATAGTTTTCAATATACGGAGGAAATACAAAATTTTTGTTAAAATTTGTAAATCCCTCGTAACTTTTTTATTAATTAACGTACAAAAAGTTGTAACCTATCGAAAGATAGGAAATTTTCTCAAGAATCCAAATTTTCAATTAAATTTTTTATATCTTATATAGTTTTTAATATACGGGGGAAATACCAAATTTTTCTTAAAATTTGTAATTCCCTCGTAACTTTTTTATTAATTACCGTACAAAAAATTATAACCTATCAAAAGATAGGAAATTTGCTCAGCAATCCAAATTTCTAATTATTTTTTTTTTATCTTTTATAGTTTTCAATATACGGGAGAAATACACAATTTTTGTTAAAATTTGTAATTCCCGAGGGAATTACAAATTTTAACAAAAATTGTGTATTTCCCCCGTATATTGAAAACTATAAAAGATAAAAAAAAAATAATTAGAAATTTGGATTGCTGAGCAAATTTCCTATCTTTTGATAGGTTATAATTTTTTGTACGGTAATTAATAAAAAGGTTACGAGGGAATTACAAATTTTAAGAAAAATTTGGTATTTCCCCCGTATATTAAAAACTATATAAGATATAAAAAATTTAATTGAAAATTTGGATTCTTGAGAAACTTTTTTATTATTTACCGTACAAAAAGTTATAACCTATCAAACGATAGGAAATTCTCTCAACAATCCAAATATCCAATTAATTTTTTTATATCTTGTATAGTTTTAAATATACGGGGGAAATACAAAATTTTTGTTAAAATTTGAAATTCCCTCGTAACTTTTTTATTAATTACTGTAAAAAAATTTATAACCTATTAAAAGATAGGAAATTTTCTTAGCAATTCAAATTTCCGATTAGTCTTTTTATATCTTTTATAGTTTTCAATATACGAGGGAAATACCAAATTTTTGTTAAAATTTGTAAATCCCTCGTAACTTGTTTATTAATAACCTATGAAAAGATAAAAAATTTTCTTAAAAATTCAAAATTCCAACTAGTTTTTTCATATCTTTTATAGTTTTCAATATACGGGGGAAATACAAAATTTTTGTTAAAATTTGTAATTTCCTCGTAACTGTTTTTTTAATTAACGTACAGAAAGCTATAACCTATCAAAAGAAAGGAAATTTGCTCAGCAATCCAAATTTCTAATTAATTTTTTTTTATCCTTTATAGTTTTCAATATACGGGGGAAATACAAAATTTTTGTTAAAATTTGTAATTCCCTCGTAACTTTTTTATTATTCACCGTACAAAAAGTTATAACCTATCAAAAGATAGTAAATTCTCTCAACAATCCAAATATCCAATTAATTTTTTTATATCTTGTATAGTTTTCAATATACGGGGGAAATACCAAATTTTTGTTAAAATTTGTAAATCCCTTGTAACTTGTTTATTAATTAACGTATAGAAAGTTATAACCTATTAAAAGATAGGAAATTTTCTCAAGAATCCAAATTTTCAATTAATTTTTTTATATCTTTTATAGTTTTCAATATACGGGGGAAATACAAAATTTTTGTTAAAATTTGTAATTCCCTCGTAACTTTTTTATTATTTACCGTACAAAAAGTTATAACCTATCAAACGATAGGAAATTCTCTCAACAATCCAAATATCCAATTAATTTGTTATATCTTTTGTAGTTTTCAATATACGGGGGAAATACAAAATTTTTGTTAAAATTTGTAAATCCCTCGTAACTTTTTTATTAATTAACGTACAAAAAGTTATAACCTATCGACAGAAGGGAAATTTTTTTAGAAATCCAAAATTCCAATTAATTTTTTTATATCTTTTATAGTTTTTAATATACGGGGGAAATACCAAATTTTTGTTAAAATTTGTAATTCCCTCGTAACTTTTTTATTAATTACCGTACAAAAAGTTATAACCTATCAAAAGATAGAAAATTCTCTCAACAATCCAAATGTCCAATAAATTTTTTTATATCTTTTGTAGTTTTCAATATTCGGGGGGAAATACAAAATTTTTGTTAAAATTTGAAATTACCTCGTAACTTTTTTATTAATTACCGTACAAAAAGTTATAACCTATTAAAAGATAGGAAATTTTTTTAGCAATCCAAATTTTCGATTAGTCTTTTCATATCTTTTATAATTTTCAATATACAGGGGAAATACAAAATTTTTGTTAAAATTTGTAAATCCCTCGTAACTTTTTTATTAATTAACGTACAAAAAGTTATAACCTATTGAAAGAAAGGAAATTTTTTTATAAATCCAAAATTCCAATTAATTTTTTTATATCTTTTATAGTTTTCAATATACGGGGGAAATACCAAATTTTTGTTAAAATTTGTAAATCCCTCGTAACTTTTTTATTAATTAACGTACAAAAAGTTATAACCTATCAAAAGAAAGAAAATGTTTTTAAAAATCCAAAATTTCAATTAATTTTTTTATATCTTTTATCGTTCTTAAAAAACGGGGAAAATCCCAAATTTTTGTTAAAATTTGTAAATCCCTCGTAACTTTTTTAATAATTAACGTACAAAAAGTTATAACTATCAAAAGAAAGGGATTTTTTTTATAAATCCAAAATTCCAATTAGTTTTTTCATATCTTTTATGTTTTTCAATATACGGGGGAAATACAAAATTTTTGTTAAAATTTGTAATTCCATCGTAACTTTTTTATTAATTACCGTACAAAAAGTTATAACCTATTAAAAGATAGGAAATTTTTTTAGCAATCCAAATTTCCGATTAGTCTTTTTATATCTTTTATAGTTTTCAATATACGGAGGAAATACAAAATTTTTGTTAAAATTTCTAAATCCCTCGTAACTTTTTTATTAATTAACGTACAAAAAGTTGTAACCTATCGAAAGATAGGAAATTTTCTCAAGAATTTTTCTTAAAATTTGTAATTCCCTCGTAACTTTTTTATTAATTACCGTACAAAAAATTATAACCTATCAAAAGATAGGAAATTTACTCAGCAATCCAAATTTCTAATTATTTTTTTTTATCTTTTATAGTTTTCAATATACGGGGGAAATACACAATTTTTGTTAAAATTTGTAATTCCCTCGTAACTTTTTTATTATTTACCGTACAAAAAGTTATAACCTATCAAACGATAGGAAATTCTCTCAACAATCCAAATATCCAATTAATTTTTTTATATCTTGTATAGTTTTAAATATACGGGGGAAATACAAAATTTTTGTTAAAATTTGAAATACCCTCGTAACTTTTTTATTAATTACCGTAAAAAAAGTTATAACCTATTAAAAGATAGGAAATTTTCTTAGCAATTCAAATTTCCGATTAGTCTTTTTATATCTTTTATAGTTTTCAATATACGAGGGAAATACCAAATTTTTGTTAAAATTTGTAAATCCCTCGTAACTTGTTTATTAATTAACGTATAGAAAGTTATAACCTATTAAAAGATAGGAAATTTTTTAAGCGAACCAAATTTCCGATTAATCTTTTTATATCTTTTATAGTTTTCAATATACGGGGGAAATACAAAATTTTTGTTAAAACTTGTAAATCCCTCGTAACTTTTTTATTAATTAACGTACAAAAAGTTATAACCTATCAAAAGAAGGGAAATTTTTTTAAAAATCCAAAATTCCAATTAATTTTCTTATATCTTTTATAGATTTTAATATACGGGGGAAATACCAAATTTTTGTTAAAATTTGTAATTCCCTCGTAACTTTTTTATTAATTACCTTACAAAAATTATAACCTATCAAAAGATGGAAAATTCTCTCAACAATCCAAATATTCAATTAATTTTTTTATATCTTTTGTAGTTTTCAATATACGGGGGAAATACCAAATTTTTGTTAAAATTTGTAAATCCCTTGTAACTTGTTTATTAATTAACGTATAGAAAGTTATAACCTATTAAAAGATAGAAAATTTTCTTAAAAATTCAAAATTCCAACTAGTTTTTTTATATCTTTTATAGTTTTCAATATACGGGGGAAATACAAAATTTTTGTTAAAATTTGTAATTCCCTCGTAACTTTTTTATTAATTGCCGTACAAAAAGTTATAACCTATCAAAAGATAGGAAATTTTCTCAAGAATCCAAATTTTCAATTAATTTTTTTATATCTTTTATAGTTTTCAATATACGGGGGAAATACAAAATTTTTGTTAAAATTTGTAATTCCCTCGTAACTTTTTTATTATTTACCGTACAAAAAGTTATAACCTATCAAACGATAGGAAATTCTCTCAACAATCCAAATATCCAATTAATTTGTTATATCTTTTGTAGTTTTCAATATACGGGGGAAATACAAAATTTTTGTTAAAATTTGTAAATCCCTCGTAACTTTTTTATTAATTAACGTACAAAAAGTTATAACCTATCGACAGAAGGGAAATTTTTTTAGAAATCCAAAATTCCAATTAATTTTTTTATATCTTTTATAGTTTTTAATATACGGGGGAAATACCAAATTTTTGTTAAAATTTGTAATTCCCTCGTAACTTTTTTATTAATTACCGTACAAAAAGTTATAACCTATCAAAAGATAGAAAATTCTCTCAACAATCCAAATGTCCAATAAATTTTTTTATATCTTTTGTAGTTTTCAATATTCGGGGGGAAATACAAAATTTTTGTTAAAATTTGAAATTACCTCGTAACTTTTTTATTAATTACCGTACAAAAAGTTATAACCTATTAAAAGATAGGAAATTTTTTTAGCAATCCAAATTTTCGATTAGTCTTTTCATATCTTTTATAATTTTCAATATACAGGGGAAATACAAAATTTTTGTTAAAATTTGTAATTCCCTCGTAACTTTTTTATTAATTACCGTACAAAAAGTTATAACCTATCACAAGAAAGGAAATTTTTTTAGAACTCCAAAATTCCAATTATTTTTTTTATATCTTTTATAGTTTTCAATATACGAGGGAAATACCAAATTTTTGTTAAAATTTGTAATTCCCTCGTAACTTTTTTATTAATTACCGTACAAAAAGTTATAACCTATCAAAAGATAGGAAATTTTCTCAAAAATCCAAATTTTCAATTAATTTTTTTATATCTTTTATAGTTTTCAATATACGGGGGAAATACAAAATTTTTGTTAAAATTTGTAATTCCCTCGTAACTTTTTTATTAATTACCGTACAAAAAGTTATAACCTATTAAAAGATAGGAAATTTTTTAAGCGAACCAAATTTCCGATTAATCTTTTTATATCTTTTATAGTTTTCAATATACGGGGGAAATACAAAATTTTTGTTAAAACTTGTAAATCCCTCGTAACTTTTTTATTAATTAACGTACAAAAAGTTGTAACCTATCGAAAGAAAGGAAATTTTTTTAAAAATCCAAAATTCTAATTAATTTTTTTATATCTTTTATAGTTTTTAATATACGGGGGAAATACCAAATTTTTGTTAAAATTTGTAATTCCCTCGTAACTTTTTTATTAATTACCGTACAAAAAGTTATAACCTATCAAAAGATAGGAAATTCTCTCAACAATCCAAATATCCAATTAATTTGTTAAATCTTTTGTAGTTTTCAATATACGGGGGAAATACAAAATTTTTGTTAAAATTTGTAAATCCCCCGTAACTTTTTTATTAATTAACGTACAAAAAGTTATAACCTATCGAAAGAAGGGAAATTTTTTTAAAAATCCAAAATTCCAATTAATTTTTTTATATCTTTTATAGTTTTTAATATACGGGGGAAATACCAAATTTTTGTTAAAATTTGTAATTCCCTCGTAACTTTTTTATTAATTACCGTACAAAAAGTTATAACCTATCAAAAGATAGAAAATTCTCTTAACAATCCAAATATCCAATTAATTTTTTTATATCTTTTGTAGTTTTCAATACTCGGGGGGAAATACAAAATTTTTGTTAAAATTTGAAATTACCTCGTAACTTTTTTATTAATTACCGTACAAAAAGTTATAACCTATTAAAAGATAGGAAATTTTTTTAGCAATCCAAATTTTCGATTAGTCTTTTTATATCTTTTATAGTTTTCAATATACAGGGGAAATACAAAATTTTTGTTAAAATTTGTAAATCCGTCATAACCTTTTTATTAATTAACGTACAAAAAGTTATAACCTATCGAAAGAAAGGAAATTTTTTTATAAATCCAAAATTCCAATTAATTTTTTTATATCTTTTATAGTTTTCAATATACGGGGGAAATACCAAATTTTTGTTAAAATTTGTAAATCCCTCGTAACTTTTTTATTAATTAACGTACAAAAAGTTATAACCTATCAAAAGAAAGAAAATGTTTTTAAAAATCCAAAATTCCAATTAATTTTTTTATGTCTTTTATCGTTTTTAAAAAACGGGGAAAATCCCAAATTTTTGTTAAAATTTGTAAATCCCTCGTAACTTTTTTAATAATTAACGTACAAAAAGTTATAACTATCAAAAGAAAGGAAATTTTTTTATAAATCCAAAATTCCAATTAGTTTTTTCATATCTTTTATGTTTTTCAATATACGGGGGAAATACAAAATTTTTGTTAAAATTTGTAATTCCCTCGTAACTTTTTTATTAATTACCGAACAAAAAGTTATAACCTATTAAAAGATGGGAAATTTTTTTAGCAATCCAAATTTCCGATTAGTCTTTTTATATCTTTTATGGTTTTCAATATACGGAGGAAATACAAAATTTTTGTTAAAATTTGTAAATCCATCGTAAATTTTTAATTAATTAACTTACAAAAAGTTGTAACCTATCGAAAGATAGGAAATTTTCTCAAGAATCCAAATTTTCAATTAAATTTTTTATATCTTTTATAGTTTTTAATATACGGGGGAAATACCAAATTTTTCTTAAAATTTGTAATTCCCTCGTAACTTTTTTATTAATTACCGTAAAAAAAGTTATAACCTATTAAAAGATAGGAAATTTTCTTAGCAATTCAAATTTCCGATTAGTCTTTTTATATCTTTTATAGTTTTCAATATACGAGGGAAATACCAAATTTTTGTTAAAATTTGTAAATCCCTCGTAACTTGTTTATTAATTAACGTATAGAAAGTTATAACCTATTAAAAGATAAAAAATTTTCTTAAAAATTCAAAATTCCAACTAGTTTTTTCATATCTTTTATAGTTTTCAATATACGGGGGAAATACAAAATTTTTGTTAAAATTTGTAATTCCCTCGTAACTTTTTTATTAATTACCGTACAAAAAGTTATAACCTATCAAAAGAAAGGAAATTTTTTTAGAACTCCAAAATTCCAATTATTTTTTTTATATCTTTTATAGTTTTCAATATACGAGGGAAATACCAAATTTTTGTTAAAATTTGTAATTCCCTCGTAACTTTTTTATTAATTACCGTACAAAAAGTTGTAACCTATCAAAAGATAGGAAATTTTCTCAAGAATCCAAATTTTTAATTAATTTTTTTATATCTTTTATAGTTTTCAATATACGGGGGAAATACAAAATTTTTGTTAAAATTTGTAATTCCCTCGTAACTTCTTTATTAATTAACGTACAAAAAGTTGTAACCTATCGAAAGATAGGAAATTTTTTCAAGAATCCAAATTTTCAATTAAATTTTTTATATCTTTTATAGTTTTCAATATACGGGGGAAATACCAAATTTTTCTTAAAATTTGTAATTCCCTCGTAACTTTTTTATTAATTACCGTACAAAACGTTATAACCTATTAAAAGATAGGAAATTTTTTAAGCGAATCAAATTTCCGATTAATCTTTTTATATCTTTTATAGTTTTCAATATACGGGGGAAATACAAAATTTTTGTTAAAATTTGTAAATCCCTCGTAACTTTTTTATTAATTAACGTACAAAAAGTTGTAACCTATCGAAAGAAAGGAAATTTTTTTAAAAATCCAAAATTCCAATTAATTTTTTTATATCTTTTATAGTTTTTAATATACGGGGGAAATACCAAATTTTTGTTAAAATTTGTAATTCCCTCGTAACTTTTTTATTAATTACCGTACAAAAAGTTATAACCTATCAAAAGATAGGAAATTCTCTCAACAATCCAAATATCCAATTAATTTGTTATATCTTGTGTAGTTTTCAATATACGGGGGAAATACCAAATTTTTGTTAAAATTTGTAATTCCCTCGTAACTTTTTTATTAATTACCGTACAAAAAGTTATAACCTATCAAAAGATAGAAAATTCTCTCAACAATCCAAATATCCAATTATTTTTTTTATATCTTTTGTAGTTTTCAATATTCGGGGGGAAATACAAAATTTTTGTTAAAATTTGAAATTACCTCGTAACTTTTTTATTAATTACCGTACAAAAAGTTATAACCTATTAAAAGATAGGAAATTTTTTTAGCAATCCATATTTTCGATTAGTCTTTTTATATCTTTTATAGTTTTCAATATACAGGGGAAATACAAAATTTTTGTTAAAATTTGTAAATCCCTCGTAACTTTTTTATTAATTAACGTACAAAAAGTTATAACCTATCGAAAGAAAGGAAATTTTTTTATAAATCCAAAATTCCAATTAATTTTTTTATATCTTTTATTGTTTTCAATATACGGGGGAAATACCAAATTTTTGTTAAAATTTGTAAATCCCTCGTAACTTTTTTATTAATTAACGTACAAAAAGTTATAACCTATCAAAAGAAAGAAAATGTTTTTAAAAATCCAAAATTCCAATTAATTTTTTTATATCTTTTATCGTTCTTAAAAAACGGGGAAAATCCCAAATTTTTGTTAAAATTTGTAAATCCCTCGTAACTTTTTTAATAATTAACGTACAAAAAGTTATAACTATCAAAAAAAAGGAAATTTTTTTATAAATCCAAAATTTCAATTAGTTTTTTCATATCTTTTATGTTTTTCAATATACGGGGGAAATACAAAATTTTTGTTAAAATTTGTAATTCCCTCGTAACTTTTTTATTAATTACCGTACAAAAAGTTATAACCTATTAAAAGATAGGAAATTTTTTTAGCAATCCAAATTTCCGATTAGTCTTTTTATATCTTTTATAGTTTTCAATATACGGAGGAAATACAAAATTTTTGTTAAAATTTGTAAATCCCTCGTAAATTTTTAATTAATTAACGTACAAAAAGTTGTAACCTATCGAAAGATAGAAAATTTTCTCAAGAATCCAAATTTTTAATTAAATTTTTTATATCTTTTATAGTTTTTAATATACGGGGGAAATACCAAATTTTTCTTAAAATTTGTAATTCCCTCGTAACTTTTTTATTAATTACCGTACAAAAAATTATAACCTATCAAAAGATAGGAAATTTTCTTAAGAATCCAAATTTTCAATTAAATTTTTTATATCTTTTATAGTTTTCAATATACGGGGAAAAAACAAAATTTTTGTTAAAATTTGAAATTCCCTGGTAACTTTTTTATTAATTACCGTACAAAAAGTTATAACCTATTAAAAGATAGGAAATTTTTTAAGCGAACCAAATTTCCGATTAATCTTTTTATATCTTTTATAGTTTTCAATATACGGGGGAAATACAAAATTTTTGTTAAAACTTGTAAATCCCTCGTAACTTTTTTATTAATTAACGTACAAAAAGTTGTAACCTATCGAAAGAAAGGAAATTTTTTTAAAAATCCAAAATTCTAATTAATTTTTTTATATCTTTTATAGTTTTTAATATACGGGGGAAATACCAAATTTTTGTTAAAATTTGTAATTCCCTCGTAACTTTTTTATTAATTACCGTACAAAAAGTTATAACCTATCAAAAGATAGGAAATTCTCTCAACAATCCAAATATCCAATTAATTTGTTATATCTTTTGTAGTTTTCAATATACGGGGGAAATACAAAATTTTTGTTAAAATTTGTAAATCCCCCGTAACTTTTTTATTAATTAACGTACAAAAAGTTATAACCTATCGAAAGAAGGGAAATTTTTTTAAAAATCCAAAATTCCAATTAATTTTTTTATATCTTTTATAGTTTTTAATATACGGGGGAAATACCAAATTTTTGTTAAAATTTGTAATTCCCTCGTAACTTTTTTATTAATTACCGTACAAAAAGTTATAACCTATCAAAAGATAGAAAATTCTCTCAACAATCCAAATATCCAATTAATTTTTTTATATCTTTTGTAGTTTTCAATACTCGGGGGGAAATACAAAATTTTTGTTAAAATTTGAAATTACCTCGTAACTTTTTTATTAATTACCGTACAAAAAGTTATAACCTATTAAAAGATAGGAAATTTTTTTAGCAATCCAAATTTTCGATTAGTCTTTTTATATCTTTTATAGTTTTCAATATACAGGGGAAATACAAAATTTTTGTTAAAATTTGTAAATCCGTCATAACCTTTTTATTAATTAACGTACAAAAAGTTATAACCTATCGAAAGAAAGGAAATTTTTTTATAAATCCAAAATTCCAATTAATTTTTTTATATCTTTTATAGTTTTCAATATACGGGGGAAATACCAAATTTTTGTTAAAATTTGTAAATCCCTCGTAACTTTTTTATTAATTAACGTACAAAAAGTTATAACCTATCAAAAGAAAGAAAATGTTTTTAAAAATCCAAAATTCCAATTAATTTTTTTATGTCTTTTATCGTTTTTAAAAAACGGGGAAAATCCCAAATTTTTGTTAAAATTTGTAAATCCCTCGTAACTTTTTTAATAATTAACGTACAAAAAGTTATAACTATCAAAAGAAAGGAAATTTTTTTATAAATCCAAAATTCCAATTAGTTTTTTCATATCTTTTATGTTTTTCAATATACGGGGGAAATACAAAATTTTTGTTAAAATTTGTAATTCCCTCGTAACTTTTTTATTAATTACCGAACAAAAAGTTATAACCTATTAAAAGATGGGAAATTTTTTTAGCAATCCAAATTTCCGATTAGTCTTTTTATATCTTTTATGGTTTTCAATATACGGAGGAAATACAAAATTTTTGTTAAAATTTGTAAATCCCTCGTAACTTTTTTATTAATTAACGTACAAAAAGTTGTAACCTATCGAAAGAAAGGAAATTTTTTTAAAAATCCAAAATTCCAATTAATTTTTTTATATCTTTTATAGTTTTTAATATACGGGGGAAATAACAAATTTTTGTTAAAATTTGTAATTCCCTCGTAACTTTTTTATTAATTACCGTACAAAAAGTTATAACCTATCAAAAGATAGGAAATTCTCTCAACAATCCAAATATCCAATTAATTTGTTATATCTTGTGTAGTTTTCAATATACGGGGGAAATACAAAATTTTTGTTAAAATTTGTAAATCCCTCGTAACTTTTTTATTAATTAACGTACAAAAAGTTATAACCTATCGAAAGAAGGGAAATTTTTTTAAAAATCCAAAATTCCAATTAATTTTTTTATATTTTTTATAGTTTTTAATATACGGGGGAAATACCAAATTTTTGTTAAAATTTGTAATTCCCTCGTAACTTTTTTATTAATTACCGTACAAAAAGTTATAACCTATCAAAAGATAGAAAATTCTCTCAACAATCCAAATATCCAATTATTTTTTTTATATCTTTTGTAGTTTTCAATATTCGGGGGGAAATACAAAATTTTTGTTAAAATTTGAAATTACCTCGTAACTTTTTTATTAATTACCGTACAAAAAGTTATAACCTATTAAAAGATAGGAAATTTTTTTAGCAATCCATATTTTCGATTAGTCTTTTTATATCTTTTATAGTTTTCAATATACAGGGGAAATACAAAATTTTTGTTAAAATTTGTAAATCCCTCGTAACTTTTTTATTAATTAACGTACAAAAAGTTATAACCTATCGAAAGAAAGGAAATTTTTTTATAAATCCAAAATTCCAATTAATTTTTTTATATCTTTTATTGTTTTCAATATACGGGGGAAATACCAAATTTTTGTTAAAATTTGTAAATCCCTCGTAACTTTTTTATTAATTAACGTACAAAAAGTTATAACCTATCAAAAGAAAGAAAATGTTTTTAAAAATCCAAAATTCCAATTAATTTTTTTATATCTTTTATCGTTCTTAAAAAACGGGGAAAATCCCAAATTTTTGTTAAAATTTGTAAATCCCTCGTAACTTTTTTAATAATTAACGTACAAAAAGTTATAACTATCAAAAAAAAGGAAATTTTTTTATAAATCCAAAATTTCAATTAGTTTTTTCATATCTTTTATGTTTTTCAATATACGGGGGAAATACAAAATTTTTGTTAAAATTTGTAATTCCCTCGTAACTTTTTTATTAATTACCGTACAAAAAGTTATAACCTATTAAAAGATAGGAAATTTTTTTAGCAATCCAAATTTCCGATTAGTCTTTTTATATCTTTTATAGTTTTCAATATACGGAGGAAATACAAAATTTTTGTTAAAATTTGTAAATCCCTCGTAAATTTTTAATTAATTAACGTACAAAAAGTTGTAACCTATCGAAAGATAGAAAATTTTCTCAAGAATCCAAATTTTTAATTAAATTTTTTATATCTTTTATAGTTTTTAATATACGGGGGAAATACCAAATTTTTCTTAAAATTTGTAATTCCCTCGTAACTTTTTTATTAATTACCGTACAAAAAATTATAACCTATCAAAAGATAGGAAATTTTCTTAAGAATCCAAATTTTCAATTAAATTTTTTATATCTTTTATAGTTTTCAATATACGGGGAAAAAACAAAATTTTTGTTAAAATTTGAAATTCCCTGGTAACTTTTTTATTAATTACCGTACAAAAAGTTATAACCTATTAAAAGATAGGAAATTTTTTAAGCGAACCAAATTTCCGATTAATCTTTTTATATCTTTTATAGTTTTCAATATACGGGGGAAATACAAAATTTTTGTTAAAACTTGTAAATCCCTCGTAACTTTTTTATTAATTAACGTACAAAAAGTTGTAACCTATCGAAAGAAAGGAAATTTTTTTAAAAATCCAAAATTCTAATTAATTTTTTTATATCTTTTATAGTTTTTAATATACGGGGGAAATACCAAATTTTTGTTAAAATTTGTAATTCCCTCGTAACTTTTTTATTAATTACCGTACAAAAAGTTATAACCTATCAAAAGATAGGAAATTCTCTCAACAATCCAAATATCCAATTAATTTGTTATATCTTTTGTAGTTTTCAATATACGGGGGAAATACAAAATTTTTGTTAAAATTTGTAAATCCCCCGTAACTTTTTTATTAATTAACGTACAAAAAGTTATAACCTATCGAAAGAAGGGAAATTTTTTTAAAAATCCAAAATTCCAATTAATTTTTTTATATCTTTTATAGTTTTTAATATACGGGGGAAATACCAAATTTTTGTTAAAATTTGTAATTCCTCGTAACTTTTTTATTAATTACTCGTACAAAAAGTTATAACCTATCAAAAGATAGGAAATTTTTTTAGCAATCCAAATTTTCGATTAGTCTTTTTATATCTTTTATAGTTTTCAATATACAGGGGAAATACAAAATTTTTGTTAAAATTTGTAAATCCGTCATAACCTTTTTATTAATTAACGTACAAAAAGTTATAACCTATCGAAAGAAAGGAAATTTTTTTATAAATCCAAAATTCCAATTAATTTTTTTATATCTTTTATAGTTTTCAATATACGGGGGAAATACCAAATTTTTGTTAAAATTTGTAAATCCCTCGTAACTTTTTTATTAATTAACGTACAAAAAGTTATAACCTATCAAAAGAAAGAAAATGTTTTTAAAAATCCAAAATTCCAATTAATTTTTTTATGTCTTTTATCGTTTTTAAAAAACGGGGAAAATCCCAAATTTTTGTTAAAATTTGTAATCCCTCGTAACTTTTTTAATAATTAACGTACAAAAAGTTATAACTATCAAAAGAAAGGAAATTTTTTTATAAATCCAAAATTCCAATTAGTTTTTTCATATCTTTTATGTTTTTCAATATACGGGGGGAAATACAAATTTTTGTTAAAATTTGTAATTCCCTCGTAACTTTTTTATTAATTACCGAACAAAAAGTTATAACCTATTAAAAGATGGGAAATTTTTTTAGCAATCCAAATTTCCGATTAGTCTTTTTATATCTTTTATGGTTTTCAATATACGGAGGAAATACAAAATTTTTGTTAAAATTTGTAAATCCATCGTAAATTTTTAATTAATTAACTTACAAAAAGTTGTAACCTATCGAAAGATAGGAAATTTTCTCAAGAATCCAAATTTTCAATTAAATTTTTTATATCTTTTATAGTTTTTAATATACGGGGGAAATACCAAATTTTTCTTAAAATTTGTAATTCCCTCGTAACTTTTTTATTAATTACCGTAAAAAAAGTTATAACCTATTAAAAGATAGGAAATTTTCTTAGCAATTCAAATTTCCGATTAGTCTTTTTATATCTTTTATAGTTTTCAATATACGAGGGAAATACCAAATTTTTGTTAAAATTTGTAAATCCCTCGTAACTTGTTTATTAATTAACGTATAGAAAGTTATAACCTATTAAAAGATAAAAAATTTTCTTAAAAATTCAAAATTCCAACTAGTTTTTTCATATCTTTTATAGTTTTCAATATACGGGGGAAATACAAAATTTTTGTTAAAATTTGTAATTCCCTCGTAACTTTTTTATTAATTACCGTACAAAAAGTTATAACCTATCAAAAGAAAGGAAATTTTTTTAGAACTCCAAAATTCCAATTATTTTTTTTATATCTTTTATAGTTTTCAATATACGAGGGAAATACCAAATTTTTGTTAAAATTTGTAATTCCCTCGTAACTTTTTTATTAATTACCGTACAAAAAGTTATAACCTATCAAAAGATAGGAAATTTTCTCAAGAATCCAAATTTTTAATTAATTTTTTTATATCTTTTATAGTTTTCAATATACGGGGGAAATACAAAATTTTTGTTAAAATTTGTAATTCCCTCGTAACTTCTTTATTAATTAACGTACAAAAAGTTGTAACCTATCGAAAGATAGGAAATTTTTTCAAGAATTCAAATTTTCAATTAAATTTTTTATATCTTTTATAGTTTTCAATATACGGGGGAAATACCAAATTTTTCTTAAAATTTGTAATTCCCTCGTAACTTTTTTATTAATTACCGTACAAAACGTTATAACCTATTAAAAGATAGGAAATTTTTTAAGCGAATCAAATTTCCGATTAATCTTTTTATATCTTTTATAGTTTTCAATATACGGGGGAAATACAAAATTTTTGTTAAAATTTGTAAATCCCTCGTAACTTTTTTATTAATTAACGTACAAAAAGTTGTAACCTATCGAAAGAAAGGAAATTTTTTTAAAAATCCAAAATTCCAATTAATTTTTTTATATCTTTTATAGTTTTTAATATACGGGGGAAATACCAAATTTTTGTTAAAATTTGTAATTCCCTCGTAACTTTTTTATTAATTACCGTACAAAAAGTTATAACCTATCAAAAGATAGAAAATTCTCTCAACAATCCAAATATCCAATTATTTTTTTTATATCTTTTGTAGTTTTCAATATTCGGGGGGAAATACAAAATTTTTGTTAAAATTTGAAATTACCTCGTAACTTTTTTATTAATTACCGTACAAAAAGTTATAACCTATTAAAAGATAGGAAATTTTTTTAGCAATCCATATTTTCGATTAGTCTTTTTATATCTTTTATAGTTTTCAATATACAGGGGAAATACAAAATTTTTGTTAAAATTTGTAAATCCCTCGTAACTTTTTTATTAATTAACGTACAAAAAGTTATAACCTATCGAAAGAAAGGAAATTTTTTTATAAATCCAAAATTCCAATTAATTTTTTTATATCTTTTATTGTTTTCAATATACGGGGGAAATACCAAATTTTTGTTAAAATTTGTAAATCCCTCGTAACTTTTTTATTAATTAACGTACAAAAAGTTATAACCTATCAAAAGAAAGAAAATGTTTTTAAAAATCCAAAATTCCAATTAATTTTTTTATATCTTTTATCGTTCTTAAAAAACGGGGAAAATCCCAAATTTTTGTTAAAATTTGTAAATCCCTCGTAACTTTTTTAATAATTAACGTACAAAAAGTTATAACTATCAAAAAAAAGGAAATTTTTTTATAAATCCAAAATTTCAATTAGTTTTTTCATATCTTTTATGTTTTTCAATATACGGGGGAAATACAAAATTTTTGTTAAAATTTGTAATTCCCTCGTAACTTTTTTATTAATTACCGTACAAAAAGTTATAACCTATTAAAAGATAGGAAATTTTTTTAGCAATCCAAATTTCCGATTAGTCTTTTTATATCTTTTATAGTTTTCAATATACGGAGGAAATACAAAATTTTTGTTAAAATTTGTAAATCCCTCGTAAATTTTTAATTAATTAACGTACAAAAAGTTGTAACCTATCGAAAGATAGAAAATTTTCTCAAGAATCCAAATTTTTAATTAAATTTTTTATATCTTTTATAGTTTTTAATATACGGGGGAAATACCAAATTTTTCTTAAAATTTGTAATTCCCTCGTAACTTTTTTATTAATTACCGTACAAAAAATTATAACCTATCAAAAGATAGGAAATTTTCTTAAGAATCCAAATTTTCAATTAAATTTTTTATATCTTTTATAGTTTTCAATATACGGGGAAAAAACAAAATTTTTGTTAAAATTTGAAATTCCCTGGTAACTTTTTTATTAATTACCGTACAAAAAGTTATAACCTATTAAAAGATAGGAAATTTTTTAAGCGATCCAAATTTCTGATTAATCTTTTTATATCTTTTATAGTTTTCAATATACGGGGGAAATACAAAATTTTTGTTAAAATTTGTAAATCCCTCGTAACTTTTTTATTAATTAACGTACAAAAAGTTGTAACCTATCGAACGAAAGGAAATTTTTTTTAAAATCCCAAATTCCAATTAATTTTTTTATATCTTTTATAGTTTTTAATATACGGGGGAAATACAAAATTTTTGTTAAAATTTGTAATTCCCTCGTAACTTTTTTATTAATTACCGTACAAAAAGTTATAACCTATCAAAAGATAGGAAATTCTCTCAACAATCCAAATATCCAATTAATTTGTTATATCTTTTTTAGTTTTCAATATACGGGGGAAATACAAAATTTTTGTTAAAATTTGTAAATCCCTCGTAACTTTTTTATTAATTAACGTACAAAAAGTTATAACCTATCGAAAGAAGGGAAATTTTTTTAAAAATCCAAAATTCCAATTAATTTTTTTATATCTTTTATAGTTTTTAATATACGGGGGATATACCAAATTTTTGTTAAAATTTGTAATTCCCTTGCAACTTTTTTATTAATTACCGTAAAAAAAGTTATAACCTATCAAAAGATAGAAAATTCTCTCAACAATCCAAATATCCAATTAATTTTTTTATATCTTTTGTAGTTTTCAATATTCGGGGGAAAATACAAAATTTTTGTTAAAATTTGAAATTACCTCGTAACTTTTTTATTAATTACTGTACAAAAAGTTATAACCTATTAAAAGATAGGAAATTTTTTTAGCAATCCAAATTTTCGATTAGTCTTTTTATATCTTTTATAGTTTTCAATATACAGGGGAAATACAAAATTTTTGTTAAAATTTGTAAATCCCTCGTAACTTTTTTATTAATTAACGTACAAAAAGTTATAACCTATCGAAAGAAAGGAAATTTTTTTATAAATCCAAAATTCCAATTAATTTTTTTATATCTTTTATAGTTTTCAATATACGGGGGAAATACCAAATTTTTGTTAAAATTTGTAAATCCCTAGTAACTTTTTTATTAATTAACGTACAAAAAGTTATAACCTATCAAAAGAAAGAAAATGTTTTTAAAAATCCAAAATTCCAATTAATTTTTTTATATCTTTTATCGTTCTTAAAAAACGGGGAAAATCCCAAATTTTCGTTAAAATTTGTAAATCCCTCGTAACTTTTTTAATAATTAACGTACAAAAAGTTATAACTATCAAAAGAAAGGAAATTTTTTTATAAATCCAAAATTCCAATTAGTTTTTTCATATCTTTTATGTTTTTCAATATACGGGGGAAATACAAAATTTTTGTTAAAATTTGTAATTCCCTCGTAACTTTTTTATTAATTACCGTACAAAAAGTTATAACCTATTAAAAGATAGGAAATTTTTTTAGCAATCCAAATTTCCGATTAGTCTTTTTATATCTTTTATAGTTTTTAATATACGGGGAAAAAACAAAATTTTTGTTAAAATTTGAAATTCCCTGGTAACTTTTTTATTAATTACCGTACAAAAAGTTATAACCTATTAAAAGATAGGAAATTTTTTAAGCGATCCAAATTTCTGATTAATCTTTTTATATCTTTTATAGTTTTCAATACAAAATTTTTGTTAAAATTTGTAAATCCCTCGTAACTTTTTTATTAATTAACGTACAAAAAGTTGTAACCTATCGAACGAAAGGAAATTTTTTTAAAAATCCAAAATTCCAATTAATTTTTTTATATCTTTTATAGTTTTTAATATACGGGAGAAATACCAAATTTTTGTTAAAATTTGTAATTCCCTCGTAACTTTTTTATTAATTACCGTACAAAAAGTTATAACCTATCAAAAGATAGGAAATTCTCTCAACAATCCAAATATCCAATTAATTTGTTATATCTTTTTTAGTTTTCAATATACGGGGGAAATACAAAATTTTTGTTAAAATTTGTAAATCCCTCCTAACATTTTTATTAATTAACGTACAAAAAGTTATAACCTATCGAAAGAAGGGAAATTTTTTTAAAAATCCAAAATTCCAATTAATTTTTTTATATCTTTTATAGTTTTTAATATACGGGGGATATACCAAATTTTTGTTAAAATTTGTAATTCCCTCGCAACTTTTTTATTAATTACCGTACAAAAAGTTATAACCTATCAAAAGATAGAAAATTCTCTCAACAATCCAAATATCCAATTAATTTTTTTATATCTTTTGTAGTTTTCAATATTCGGGGGAAAATACAAAATTTTTGTTAAAATTTGAAATTACCTCGTAACTTTTTTATTAATTACTGTACAAAAAGTTATAACCTATTAAAAGATAGGAAATTTTTTTAGCAATCCAAATTTTCGATTAGTCTTTTTATATCTTTTATAGTTTTCAATATACAGGGGAAATACAAAATTTTTGTTAAAATTTGTAAATCCCTCGTAACTTTTTTATTAATTAACGTACAAAAAGTTATAACCTATCGAAAGAAAGGAAATTTTTTTATAAATCCAAAATTCCAATTAATTTTTTTATATCTTTTATAGTTTTCAATATACGGGGGAAATACCAAATTTTTGTTAAAATTTGTAAATCCCTAGTAACTTTTTTATTAATTAACGTACAAAAAGTTATAACCTATCAAAAGAAAGAAAATGTTTTTAAAAATCCAAAATTCCAATTAATTTTTTTATATCTTTTATCGTTCTTAAAAAACGGGGAAAATCCCAAATTTTCGTTAAAATTTGTAAATCCCTTGTAACTTTTTTAATAATTAACGTACAAAAAGTTATAACTATCAAAAGAAAGGAAATTTTTTTATAAATCCAAAATTCCAATTAGTTTTTTCATATTCCATCCTTCCTGCATCTCCGTCGCCGTGGTGGATGGTTTGGTTTTGTAGACAAGCTTCCAGTTCATGTTTAAGCTTTTCTATCTCGGACTGCACTTGCTGGTTGATCTCGTCTCTGAAGTTGGCCACCTGCTGATTTTGCTCGTCTCGCATGTTGGTCACTTGCTGATTCATGTTGTCCACTTGCTGATTCAAGTTGTCTACCTGCTGATTCAAGTTGGCAACTTGCTGATTTTGCTCGTCACGAAGGTGTGATATTTGCTGGGAGAAGGAACTGGATAACTCTTCTGGTAGGGTAGACATCCGTTGTGATAGCTGGGACACCTCTTCGCGCTGGCTTCTTATCTGACTGGATAGCTCCTCTTGTTGGTTCGTCATTCGCTGTGATAGCTCCTCTTTCAGCTGGGACATATCTTCGCGCTGGCTCTTCATCTGACTGGATAGCTCCTCATGTTGCCGGGAAAGTTGTTGAAGATGTTGTTCTGGGCATGGATGTTATGCTCCACTGTGGTTTTCATTTGGATCTTCGCCAACGTATCCTTCGTACTGGTGATGAAGAAATATTCCTGCACCGAAAACAAGTTGACAATGCCTCGATTAAGCTAATCGATGATATCAAACTTCCGGCAAGCTGCGAATGTGTCGTCACAGCGCGGTTGGATGGACTGGAGCCAGATGGTGCCCCAGCCATGATAGAGCCGAAGAACCATGACCATGAATTGGGAAAAGGACTCCTTGTGGGTAAGACTCTTGTTAGATCCGCCAAAGATGTACCCATCCGAGTTATCAACTTGAACGATCATCCAGTTCTTCTCCGAAAGGACACGGAAATGGGAAGTTTAGAACCGGTAATGGCTATAATTCACAAGATAAATGTTACGGAAACAGATGAGACCAACGAAATTGAACAATTAATGACAAAATTAAGGTCCCTTCCTTTACGGTTATCCCGTTACACTATCTTTTATGTTTTTCAATATACGGGGGAAATACAAAATTTTTGTTAAAATTTGTAATTCCCTCGTAACTTTTTTATTAATTACCGTACAAAAAGTTATAACCTATTAAAAGATAGGAAATTTTTTTAGCAATCCAAATTTCCGATTAGTCTTTTTATATCTTTTATAGTTTTCAATATACGGAGGAAATACAAAATTTTTGTTAAAATTTGTAAATCCCTCGTAACTTTTTTATTAATTAACGTACAAAAAGTTGTAACCTATCGAAAGATAGGAAATTTTCTCAAGAATCCAAATTTTCAATTAAATTTTTTATATCTTTTATAGTTTTCAATATACGGGGGAAATACAAAATTTTTGTTAAAATTTGTAATTCCCTCGTAACTTTTTTATTATTTACCTTACAAAAAGTTATAACCTATCAAACAATAGGAAATTCTCTCAACAATCCAAATATCCAATTAATTTTTTTATATCTTGTATAGTTTTCAATATACGGGGGAAATACAAAATTTTTGTTAAAATTTGAAATTCCTCGTAACTTTTTTATTAATTACCGTACAAAAAGTTATAACCTATTAAAAGATAGGAAATTTTCTTGGCAATCCAAATTTCCGATTAGTCTTTTTATATCTTTTATAGTTTTCAATATACGGGGGAAATACCAAATTTTTGTTAAAATTTGTAAATCCCTCGTAACTTTTTTATTAATTACCATACAAAAAGTTATAACCTATCAAAAGAAAGGAAATTTTTTTAGAACTCCAAAATTCCAATTATTTTTTTTATATCTTTTATAGTTTTCAATATACGGGGGAAATACCAAATTTTTGTTAAAATTTGTAATTCCCTCGTAACTTTTTTATTAATTACCGTACAAAAAGTTGTAACCTATCAAAAGATAGGAAATTTTCTTAAAAATCCAAATTTTCAATTAATTTTTTTATATCTTTTATAGTTTTCAATATACAGGGGAAATCCAAAATTTTTGTTAAAATTTGTAATTCCCTCGTAACTTTTTTATTAATTACCGTACAAAAAGTTATAACCTATCAAAAGATAGGAAATTTTCTCAGCAATACAAATTTCCGATTAGTCTTTTTATATCTTTTATAGTTTTCAATATACGGGGGAAATACAAAATTTTTGTTAAAATTTGTAATTCTCTCGTAACTGTTTTTTTAATTAACGTACAAAAAGTTATAACCTATCAAAAGAAAGGAAATTTGCTCAGCAATTCAAATTTCTAATTAATGTTTTTTTATCTTATACAGTTTTCAATATACGGGGGAAATACAAATTTTTTGTTAAAATTTGTAATTCCCTCGTAACTTTTTTATTATTCACCGTACAAAAAGTTATAACCTATCAAAAGATAGGAAATTCTCTCAGCAATCCAAATATCCAATTGATCTTTTTATATCTTTTATAGTTTTCAATATACGTGGGAAATACAAAATGTTTGTTAAAATTTGTAAATCCCTCTTAACTTGTTTATTAATTAACGTATAGAAAGTTATAACCTATTAAAAGATAGAAAATTTTCTTAAAAATTCAAAATTCCAACTAGTTTTTTCATATCTTTTATAGTTTTCAATATACGGGGGAAATACCAAATTTTTGTTAAAATTTGTAAATCCCTCGTAACTTGTTTATTAATTAACGTATAGAAAGTTATAACCTATTAAAAGATAGAAAATTTTCTTAAAAATTCAAAATTCCAACTAGTTTTTTCATAGCTTTTATAGTTTTCAATATACGGGGGAAATACAAAATTTTTGTTAAAATTTGTAATTCCCTCGTAACTTTTTTTTAATTACCGTACAAAAAGTTATAACCTATCAAAAGAAAGGAAATTTTTTTAGAACTCCAAAATTTCAATTATTTTTTTTATATCTTTTATAGTTTTCAATATACGAGGGAAATACCAAATTTTTGTTAAAATTTGTAATTCCCTCGTAACATTTTTATTAATTACCGTACAAAAAGTTAGAACCTATCAAAAGATAGGAAATTTTTTCAAGAATCCAAATTTTCAATTAATTTTTTTATATCTTTTATAGTTTTCAATATACGGGGTAAATACAAAATTTTTGTTAAAATTTGTAATTCCCTCGTAACTTTTTTATTATTTACCGTACAAAAAGTTATAACCTATCAAAAGATAGGAAATTCTCTCAACAATCCAAATATTCAATTAATTTGTTATATCTTTTGTAGTTTTCAATATACGGGGGAAATACAAAATTTTTGTTAAAATTTGTAAATCCCTCGTAACTTTTTTATAAATTAATGTACAAAAAGTTATAACCTATCGATAGAAGGGAAATTTTTTTAAAAATCCAAAATTCCAATTAATTTTTTTATATCTTTTATAGTTTTTAATATACGGGGGAAATACCAAATTTTTGTTAAAATTTGTAATTCCCTCGTAACTTTTTTATTAATTACCGTACAAAAAGTTATAACCTATCAAAAGATAGAAAATTCTCTCAACAATTTAAATATCCAATTAATTTTTTTATATCTTTTGTTGTTTTCAATATTCAGGGGGAAATACAAAATTTTTGTTAAAATTTGAAATTACCTCGTAACTTTTTTATTAAGTACCGTACAAAAAGTTATAACCTATTAAAAGATAGGAAATTTTTTTAGCAATCCAAATTTTTGATTAGTCTTTTTATATCTTTTATAGTTTTCAATATACAGGGGAAATACAAAATTTTTGTTAAAATTTGTAAATCGCTCGTAACTTTTTTATTAATTAACGTACAAAAAGTTATAACCTATCGAAAGAAAGGAAATTTTTTATAAATCCAAAATTCCAATTAATTTTTTTATATCTTTTATAGTTTTCAATATACGGGGAAAATACCAAATTTTTGTTAAAATTTGTAAATCCCTCGTAACTTTTTTATTAATTAACGTACAAAAAGTTATAACCTATCAAGAGAAAAAAAATGTTTTTAAAAATCCAAAATTCCAATTAATTTTTTTATATCTTTTATCGTTCTTAAAAAACGGGGAAAATCCCAAATTTTTGTTAAAATTTGTAAATCCCTCGTAACTTTTTTAATAATTAACGTACAAAAAGTTATAACTATCAAAAGAAAGGAAATTTTTTTATAAATCCAAAATTCCAATTAGTTTTTTTATATCTTTAATGTTTTTCAATATACGGGGGAAATACAAAATTTTTGTTAAAATTTGTAATTCCCTCGTAACTTTTTTATTAATTACCATACAGAAAGTGATAACCTATTAAAAGATAGGAAATTTTTTTAGCAATCCAAATTTCCGATTAGTCTTTTTATATCTTTTATAGTTTTCAATATACGGAGGAAATACAAAATTTTTGTTAAAATTTGTAAATCCCTCGTAACTTTTTTATTAATTAACGTACAAAAAGTTGTAACCTATCAAAAGATAGTAAATTTTCTCAAGAATTCAAATTTTCAATTAAATTTTTTATATCTTTTATAGTTTTCAATATACGGGAAAAAAACCAAATTTTTGTTAAAATTTGAAATTTCCTGGTAACTTTTTTATTAATTACCGTACAAAAAGTTATAACCTATTAAAAGATAGGAAATTTTTTAAGCGATCCAAATTTCCGATTAATCTTTTTATATCTTTTATAGTTTTCAATATACGGGGGAAATACAAAATTTTTGTTAAAATTTGTAAATCCCTCGTAACTTTTTTATTAATTAACGTACAAAAAGTTGTAACCTATCGAAAGAAAGGAAATTTTTTTAAAAATCCAAAATTCCAATTAATTTTTTTATATCTTTTATCGTTTTTAAAAAACGGGGGAAATACCAAATTTTTGTTAAAATTTGTAAATCCCTCGTAACTTTTTTATTAATTAACGAACAGAAAGTTGTAACCTATCAAAAGATAGGAAATTTTCTTAAAAATCCAAATTTCCGATTAGTCTTTTTATATCTTTTATAGTTTTCAATATACGGGGGAAATACCAAATTTTTGTTAAAATTTGTAATTCCCTCGTAACTTTTTTATTAATTACCGTACAAAAAGTTGTAACCTATCAAAAGATAGGAAATTTTCTTAAAAATCCAAATTTTCAATTAATTTTTTTATATCTTTTATAGTTTTCAATATACAGGGGAAATCCAAAATTTTTGTTAAAATTTGTAATTCCGTCGTAACTTTTTTATTAATTACCGTACAAAAAGTTATAACCTATCAAAAGATAGGAAATTTTCTCAGCAATACAAATTTCCGATTAGTCTTTTTATATCTTTTATAGTTTTCAATATACAGGGGAAATACAAAATTTTTGTTAAAATTTGTAATTCCCTCGTAACTGTTTTTTTAATTAACGTACAAAAAGTTATAACCTATCAAAAGAAAGGAAATTTGCTCAGCAATCCAAATTTCTAGTTATTTTTTTTTATCTTTTACAGTTTTCAATATACGGGGGAAATACAAAATTTTTGTTAAAATTTGTAATTCCCTCGTAACTTTTTTATTATTCACCGTACAAAAAGTTATAACCTATCAAAAGATAGGAAATTCTCTCAACAATCCAAGTATCCAATTGATTTTTTTATATCTTTTATAGTTTTCAATATACGGGGGAAATACAAAATTTTTGTTAAAATTTGAAATTTCCTCGTAACTTTTTTATTAATTACCGTACAAAAAGTTATAACCTATTAAAATATATGAAATTTTCTTAGCATTCCAAATTTCCCTTTAGTCTTTTTATATCTTTTATAGTTTTCAATATACGTGGGAAATACAAAATGTTTGTTAAAATTTGTAATTCCCTCGTAACTGTTTTTTTAATTAACGTACAAAAAGTTATAACCTATTAAAAGAAAGAAAATTTGCTCAGCAATCCAAATTTCTAAATAATTTTTTTTTTATCTTTTATAGTTTTCAATATACGGGGGAAATACAAAATTTTTGTTAAAATTTGTAATTCCCTCGTAACTTTTTTATTAATTACCGTACAAAAAGTTATAACCTATCAAAAGATAGGAAATTTTCTTAAGAATCCAAATTTTCAATTAATTTTTTTATATCTTTTATATTTTTCAATATACGGGGGAAATACAAAATTTTTGTTAAACTTTGAAATTCCCTCGTAACTTGTTTATTAACGTACAGAAAGTTATAACCTATCAAAAAAAAGGAAATTTGCTCAGCAATCCAAATTTCTAATTAATTTTTTTTTATCTTTTATAGTTTTCAATATACGGGGGAAATACCAAATTTTTGTTAAAATTTGTAATTCCCTCGTAACTTTTTTATTATTCACCGTACAAAAAGTTATAACCTATCAAAAGATAGGAAATTTTCTCGAAAATCCAAATTTTTAATTAATTTTTTTATATCTTTTATAGTTTTCAATATACGGGGGAAATACAAAATTTTTGTTAAAATTTGTAATTCCCTCGTAACTTTTTTATTAATTACCGTACAAAAAGTTATAACCTATCAAAAGATAGGAAATTTTCTCAAGAATCCAAATTTTCAATTAATTTTTTTATATCTTTTATAGATTTCAATATACGGGGGAAATACAAAATTTTTGTTAAAATTTGTAATTCCCTCGTAACTGTTTTTTTAATTAACGTACAAAAAGTTATAACCTATCAAAAGAAAGGAAATTTGCTCAGCAATCCAAATTTCTAAATAATTTTTTTTTTTATCTTTTATAGTTTTCAATATACGGGGGAAATACAAAATTTTTGTTAAAATTTGTAATTCCCTCGTAACTTTTTTATTAATTACCGTACAAAAAGTTATAACCTATCAAAAGAAAGGAAATTTGCTCAGCAATCCAAATTTCTAATTAACTTTTTTTTTATCTGTTATAGTTTTCAATATACGGGGGAAATACAAAATTTTTGTTAAAATTTGTAATTCCCTCGTAACTTTTTTAAATTACCGTACAAAAAGACATAACCTATCAAAAGATAGAAAATTTTCTCAAGAATCCAAATTTTCAATTAATTTTTTTATATCTTTTATAGTTTTCAATATACGGGGGAAATACAAAATTTTTGTTAAAATTTGAAATTCTCTCGTAACTTGTTTATTAATTAACGTACAGAAAGTTATAACCTATCAAAAAAAAGGAAATTTGCTCAGCAATCCAAATTTCTAATTAATTTTTTTTTATCTTTTATAGTTTTCAATATACGGGGGAAATACAAAATTTTTGTTAGAATTTGTAATTCCCTCGTAACTTTTTAATTATTCACCGTACAAAAAGTTATAACCTATCAAAAGATAGGAAATTTTCTCGAAAATCCAAATTTTTAATTAATTTTTTTATATCTTTTATAGTTTTCAATATACGGGGGAAATACAAAATTTTTGTTAAAATTTGTAATTCCCTCGTAACTTTTTTATTAATTACCGTACAAAAAGTTATAACCTATCAAAAGATAGGAAATTTTCTCAAGAATCCAAATTTTCAATTAATTTTTTTATATCTTTTATAGATTTCAATATACGGGGGAAATACAAAATTTTTGTTAAACTTTGAAATTCCCTCGTAACTTGTTTATTAATTAACGCACAGAAAGTTATAACCTATCAAAAGAAAGAAAATTTGCTCAGCAATCCAAATTTCTAATTAATTTTTTTTTTATCTTTTATAGTTTTCAATATACGGGGGAAATACCAAATTTTTGTTAAAATTTGTAATTCCCTCGTAACTTTTTTATTAATTACCGTACAAAAAGTTATAACCTATCAAAAGATAGGAAATTTTCTCAAGAATCCAAATTTTCAATTAATTTTTATATATCTTTTATAGTTTTCAATATACGGGGGAAATACAAAATTTTTGTTAAAATTTGTAATTCCCTCGTAACTGTTTTTTTAATTAACGTACAAAAAGTTATAACCTATCAAAAGAAAGGAAATTTGCTCAGCAATCCAAATTTCTAAATAATTTTTTTTTTTATCTTTTATAGTTTTCAATATACGGGGGAAATACAAAATTTTTGTTAAAATTTGTAATTCCCTCGTAACTTTTTTATTAATTACCGTACAAAAAGTTATAACCTATCAAAAGAAAGGAAATTTGCTCAGCAATCCAAATTTCTAATTAACTTTTTTTTTATCTTTTATAGTTTTCAATATACGGGGGAAATACAAAATTTTTGTTAAAATTTGTAATTCCCTCGTAACTTTTTTATTAATTACCGTACAAAAAGTTATAACCTATCAAAAGATAGGAAATTTTCTTAAGAATCCAAATTTTCAATTAATTTTTTTATATCTTTTATAGATTTCAATATACGGGGGAAATACAAAATTTTTGTTAAACTTTGAAATTCCCTCGTAACTTTTTTATTAATTACCGTACAAAAAGTTATAACCTATCAAAAGATAGGAAATTTTCTCGAAAATCCAAATTTTTAATTAATTTTTTTATATCTTTTATAGTTTTCAATATACGGGGGAAATACAAAATTTTTGTTAAAATTTGTAATTCCCTCGTAACTTTTTTATTAAATACCGTACAAAAAGTTATAACCTATCAAAAGATAGGAAATTTTCTCAAGAATCCAAATTTTCAATTAATTTTTTTATATCTTTTATAGTTTTCAATATACGGGGGAAATACAAAATTTTTGTTAAAATTTGTAATTCCCTCGTAACTGTTTTTTTAATTAACGTACAAAAAGTTATAACCTATCAAAAGAAAGGAAATTTGCTCAGCAATCCAAATTTCTAAATAATTTTTTTTTTATCTTTTATAGTTTTCAATATACGGGGGAAATACAAAATTTTTGTTAAAATTTGTAATTCCCTCGTAACTTTTTTATTAATTACCGTACAAAAAGTTATAACCTATCAAAAGAAAGGAAATTTGCTCAGCAATCCAAATTTCTAATTAACTTTTTTTTTATCTTTTATAGTTTTCAATATACGGGGGAAATACAAAATTTTTGTTAAAATTTGTAATTCCCTCGTAACTTTTTTATTAATTACCGTACAAAAAGTTATAACCTATCAAAAGATAGGAAATTTTCTCAAGAATCCAAATTTTCAATTAATTTTTTTATATCTTTTATAGATTTCAATATACGGGGGAAATACAAAAGTTTTGTTAAACTTTGAAATTCCCTCGTAACTTTTTTATTAATTACCGTACAAAAAGTTATAACCTATCAAAAGATAGGAAATTTTCTCGAAAATCCAAATTTTTAATTAATTTTTTTATATCTTTTATAGTTTTCAATATACGGGGGAAATACAAAATTTTTGTTAAAATTTGTAATTCCCTCGTAACTTTTTTATTAATTACCGTACAAAAAGTTATAACCTATCAAAAGATAGGAAATTTTCTCAAGAATCCAAATTTTCAATTAATTTTTTTATATCTTTTATAGTTTTCAATATACGGGGGAAATACAAAATTTTTGTTAAAATTTGTAATTCCCTCGTAACTGTTTTTTTAATTAACGTACAAAAAGTTATAACCTATCAAAAGAAAGGAAATTTGCTCAGCAATCCAAATTTCTAAATAATTTTTTTTTTTATCTTTTATAGTTTTCAATATACGGGGGAAATACAAAATTTTTGTTAAAATTTGTAATTCCCTCGTAACTTTTTTATTAATTACCGTACAAAAAGTTATAACCTATCAAAAGAAAGGAAATTTGCTCAGCAATCCAAATTTTTAATTAACTTTTTTTTTATCTTTTATAGTTTTCAATATACGGGGGAAATACAAAATTTTTGTTAAAATTTGTAATTCCCTCGTAACTTTTTTATTAATTACCGTACAAAAAGTTATAACCTATCAAAAGATAGGAAATTTTCTCAAGAATCCAAATTTTCAATTAATTTTTTTATATCTTTTATAGATTTCAATATACGGGGGAAATACAAAATTTTTGTTAAACTTTGAAATCCCTCGTAACTTGTTTATTAATTAACGCACAGAAAGTTATAACCTATCAAAAGAAAGAAAATTTGCTCAGCAATCCAAATTTCTAATTATTTTTTTTTTTATCTTTTATAGTTTTCAATATACGGGGGAAATACCAAATTTTTGTTAAAATTTGTAATTCCCTCGTAACTTTTTTATTAATTACCGTACAAAAAGTAATAACCTATCAAAAGATAGGAAATTTTCTCAAGAATCCAAATTTTCAATTAATTTTTTTTATATCTTTTATAGTTTTCAATATACGGGGGAAATACAAAATTTTTGTTAAAATTTGTAATTCCCTCGTAACTGTTTTTTTAATTAACGTACAAAAAGTTATAACCTATCAAAAAAAAGGAAATTTGCTCAGCAATCCAAATTTCTAAATAATTTTTTTTTATCTTTTATAGTTTTCAATATACGGGGGAAATACAAAATTTTTGTTAAAATTTGTAATTCCCTCGTAACTTTTTTATTAATTACCGTACAAAAAGTTATAACCTATCAAAAGATAGGAAATTTTCTCGAAAATCCAAATTTTTAATTAATTTTTTTATATCTTTTATAGTTTTTAATATACGGGGGAAATACAAAATTTTTGTTAAAATTTGTAATTCCCTCGTAACTTTTTTATTAATTACCGTACAAAAAGTTATAACCTATCAAAAGATAGGAAATTTTCTCAAGAATCCAAATTTTCAATTAATTTTTTTATATCTTTTATAGATTTCAATATACGGGGGAAATACAAAATTTTTGTTAAACTTTGAAATTCCCTCGTAACTTGTTTATTAATTAACGCACAGAAAGTTATAACCTATCAAAAGAAAGAAAATTTGCTCAGCAATCCAAATTTCTAATAAATTTTTTTTTTATCTTTTATAGTTTTCAATATACGGGGGAAATACAAAATTTTTGTTAAAATTTGTAATTCCCTCGTAACTTTTTTATTAATTACCGTACAAAAAGTTATAACCTATCAAAAGATAGGAAATTTTCTCAAGAATCCAAATTTTCAATTAATTTCTTTATATCTTTTATAGTTTTCAATATACGGGGGAAATACAAAATTTTTGTTAAAATTTGTAATTCCCTCGTAACTGTTTTTTTAATTAACGTACAAAAAGTTATAACCTATCAAAAGAAAGGAAATTTGCTCAGCAATCCAAATTTCTAAATAATTTTTTTTTTATCTTTTATAGTTTTCAATATACGGGGGAAATACAAAATTTTTGTTAAAATTTGTAATTCCCTCGTAACTTTTTTATTAATTACCGTACAAAAAGTTATAACCTATCAAAAGAAAGGAAATTTGCTCAGCAATCCAAATTTCTAATTAACTTTTTTTTATCTTTTATAGTTTTCAATATACGGGGGAAATACAAAATTTTTGTTAAAATTTGTAATTCCCTCGTAACTTTTTTATTAATTACCGTACAAAAAGTTATAACCTATCAAAAGATAGGAAATTTTCTCAAGAATCCAAATTTTCAATTAATTTTTTTATATCTTTTATAGTTTTCAATATACGGGGGAAATACAAAATTTTTGTTAAAATTTGTAATTCCCTCGTAACTGTTTTTTTAATTAACGTACAAAAAGTTATAACCTATCAAAAGAAAGGAAATTTGCTCAGCAATCCAAATTTCTAAATAATTTTTTTTTTTATCTTTTATAGTTTTCAATATACGGGGGAAATACAAAATTTTTGTTAAAATTTGTAATTCCCTCGTAACTTTTTTATTAATTACCGTACAAAAAGTTATAACCTATCAAAAGAAAGGAAATTTGCTCAGCAATCCAAATTTCTAATTAACTTTTTTTTTATCTGTTATAGTTTTCAATATACGGGGGAAATACAAAATTTTTGTTAAAATTTGTAATTCCCTCGTAACTTTTTTAAATTACCGTACAAAAAGTTATAACCTATCAAAAGATAGGAAATTTTCTCAAGAATCCAAATTTTCAATTAATTTTTTATATCTTTTATAGTTTTCAATATACGGGGGAAATACAAAATTTTTGTTAAAATTTGTAATTCCCTCGTAACTTTTTTATTATTTACCTTACAAAAAGTTATAACCTATCAAACAATAGGAAATTCTCTCAACAATCCAAATATCCAATTAATTTTTTTATATCTTGTATAGTTTTCAATATACGGGGGAAATACAAAATTTTTGTTAAAATTTGAAATTCCTCGTAACTTTTTTATTAATTACCGTACAAAAAGTTATAACCTATTAAAAGATAGGAAATTTTCTTGGCAATCCAAATTTCCGATTAGTCTTTTTATATCTTTTATAGTTTTCAATATACGGAGGAAATACCAAATTTTTGTTAAAATTTGTAAATCCCTCGTAACTTTTTTATTAATTACCGTACAAAAAGTTGTAACCTATCAAAAGAAAGGAAATTTTTTTAGAACTCCAAAATTCCAATTTTTTTTTTATATCTTTTATAGTTTTCAATATACGGGGGAAATACCAAATTTTTGTTAAAATTTGTAATTCCCTCGTAACTTTTTTATTAATTACCGTACAAAAAGTTGTAACCTATCAAAAGATAGGAAATTTTCTCAGCAATACAAATTTCCGATTAGTCTTTTTATATCTTTTATAGTTTTCAATATACGGGGGAAATACAAAATTTTTGTTAAAATTTGTAATTCCCTCGTAACTGTTTTTTTAATTAACGTACAAAAAGTTATAACCTATCAAAAGAAAGGAAATTTGCTCAGCAATCCAAATTTCTAATTAATGTTTTTTTATCTTATACAGTTTTCAATATACGGGCGAAATACAAATTTTTTGTTAAAATTTGTAATTCCCTCGTAACTTTTTTATTATTCACCGTACAAAAAGTTATAACCTATCAAAAGATAGGAAATTCTCTCAGCAATCCAAATATCCAATTGATCTTTTTATATCTTTTATAGTTTTCAATATACGTGGGAAATACAAAATGTTTGTTAAAATTTGTAAATCCCTCGTAACTTGTTTATTAATTAACGTATAGAAAGTTATAACCTATTAAAAGATAGAAAATTTTCTTAAAAATTCAAAATTCCAACTAGTTTTTTCATAGCTTTTATAGTTTTCAATATACGGGGGAAATACAAAATTTTTGTTAAAATTTGTAATTCCCTCGTAACTTTTTTTTAATTACCGTACAAAAAGTTATAACCTATCAAAAGAAAGGAAATTTTTTTAGAACTCCAAAATTTCAATTATTTTTTTTTATATCTTTTATAGTTTTCAATATACGAGGGAAATACCAAATTTTTGTTAAAATTTGTAATTCCCTCGTAACATTTTTATTAATTACCGTACAAAAAGTTAGAACCTATCAAAAGATAGGAAATTTTTTCAAGAATCCAAATTTTCAATTAATTTTTTTATATCTTTTATAGTTTTCAATATACGGGGTAAATACAAAATTTTTGTTAAAATTTGTAATTCCCTCGTAACTTTTTTATTATTTACCGTACAAAAAGTTATAACCTATCAAAAGATAGGAAATTCTCTCAACAATCCAAATATCCAATTAATTTGTTATATCTTTTGTAGTTTTCAATATACGGGGGAAATACAAAATTTTTGTCAAAATTTGTAAATCCCTCGTAACTTTTTTATTAATTAATGTACAAAAAGTTATAACCTATCGATAGAAGGGAAATTTTTTTAAAAATCCAAAATTCCAATTAATTTTTTTATATCTTTTATAGTTTTTAATATACGGGGGTAATACCAAATTTTTGTTAAAATTTGTAATTCCCTCGTAACTTTTTTATTAATTACCGTACAAAAAGTTATAACCTATCAAAAGATAGAAAATTCTCTCAACAATTTAAATATCCAATTAATTTTTTTATATCTTTTGTTGTTTTCAATATTCGGGGGGAAATACAAAATTTTTGTTAAAATTTGAAATTACCTCGTAACTTTTTTATTAATTACCGTACAAAAAGTTATAACCTATTAAAAGATAGGAAATTTTTTAAGCGATCCAAATTTCCGATTAATCTTTTTATATCTTTTATAGTTTTCAATATACGGGGGAAATACAAAATTTTTGTTAAAATTTGTAAATCCCTCGTAACTTTTTTATTAATTAACGTACAAAAAGTTGTAACCTATCGAAAGAAAGGAAATTTTTTTAAAAATCCAAAATTCCAATTAATTTTTTTATATCTTTTATCGTTTTTAAAAAACGGGGGAAATACCAAATTTTTGTTAAAATTTGTAAATCCCTCGTAACTTTTTTATTAATTAACGAACAGAAAGTTGTAACCTATCAAAAGATAGGAAATTTTCTTAAAAATCCAAATTTCCGATTAGTCTTTTTATATCTTTTATAGTTTTCAATATACGGGGGAAATACCAAATTTTTGTTAAAATTTGTAATTCCCTCGTAACTTTTTTATTAATTACCGTACAAAAAGTTGTAACCTATCAAAAGATAGGAAATTTTCTTAAAAATCCAAATTTTCAATTAATTTTTTTATATCTTTTATAGTTTTCAATATACAGGGGAAATCCAAAATTTTTGTTAAAATTTGTAATTTCGTCGTAACTTTTTTATTAATTACCGTACAAAAAGTTATAACCTATCAAAAGATAGGAAATTTTCTCAGCAATACAAATTTCCGATTAGTCTTTTTATATCTTTTATAGTTTTCAATATACAGGGGAAATACAAAATTTTTGTTAAAATTTGTAATTCCCTCGTAACTGTTTTTTTAATTAACGTACAAAAAGTTATAACCTATCAAAAGAAAGGAAATTTGCTCAGCAATCCAAATTTCTAATTATTTTTTTTATCTTTTACAGTTTTCAATATACGGGGGAAATACAAAATTTTTGTTAAAATTTGTAATTCCCTCGTAACTTTTTTATTATTCACCGTACAAAAAGTTATAACCTATCAAAAGATAGGAAATTCTCTCAACAATCCAAGTATCCAATTGATTTTTTTATATCTTTTATAGTTTTCAATATACGGGGGAAATACAAAATTTTTGTTAAAATTTGAAATTTCCTCGTAACTTTTTTATTAATTACCGTACAAAAAGTTATAACCTATTAAAAGATATGAAATTTTCTTAGCATTCCAAATTTCCCTTTAGTCTTTTTATATCTTTTATAGTTTTCAATATACGTGGGAAATACAAAATGTTTGTTAAAATTTGTAATTCCCTCGTAACTGGTTTTTTAATTAACGTACAAAAAATTATAACCTATTAAAAGAAAGAAAATTTGCTCAGCAATCCAAATTTCTAAATAATTTTTTTTTTATCTTTTATAGTTTTCAATATACGGGGGAAATACAAAATTTTTGTTAAAATTTGTAATTCCCTCGTAACTTTTTTATTAATTACCGTACAAAAAGTTATAACCTATCAAAAGATAGGAAATTTTCTTAAGAATCCAAATTTTCAATTAATTTTTTTATATCTTTTATATTTTTCAATATACGGGGGAAATACAAAATTTTTGTTAAACTTTGAAATTCCCTCGTAACTTGTTTATTAATTAACGTACAGAAAGTTATAACCTATCAAAAAAAAGGAAATTTGCTCAGCAATCCAAATTTCTAATTAATTTTTTTTTTATCTTTTATAGTTTTCAATATACGGGGGAAATACCAAATTTTTGTTAAAATTTGTAATTCCCTCGTAACTTTTTAATTATTCACCGTACAAAAAGTTATAACCTATCAAAAGATAGGAAATTTTCTCGAAAATCCAAATTTTTAATTAATTTTTTTATATCTTTTATAGTTTTCAATATACGGGGGAAATACAAAATTTTTGTTAAAATTTGTAATTCCCTCGTAACTTTTTTATTAATTACCGTACAAAAAGTTATAACCTATCAAATGATAGGAAATTTTCTCAAGAATCCAAATTTTCAATTAATTTTTTTATATCTTTTATAGTTTTCAATATACGGGGGAAATACAAAATTTTTGTTAAAATTTGTAATTCCCTCGTAACTGTTTTTTTAATTAACGTACAAAAAGTTATAACCTATCAAAAGAAAGGAAATTTGCTCAGCAATCCAAATTTCTAAATAATTTTTTTTTTTATCTTTTATAGTTTTCAATATACGGGGGAAATACAAAATTTTTGTTAAAATTTGTAATTCCCTCGTAACTTTTTTATTAATTACCGTACAAAAAGTTATAACCTATCAAAAGAAAGGAAATTTGCTCAGCAATCCAAATTTTTAATTAACTTTTTTTTTATCTTTTATAGTTTTCAATATACGGGGGAAATACAAAATTTTTGTTAAAATTTGTAATTCCCTCGTAACTTTTTTATTAATTACCGTACAAAAAGTTATAACCTATCAAAAGATAGGAAATTTTCTCAAGAATCCAAATTTTCAATTAATTTTTTTATATCTTTTATAGATTTCAATATACGGGGGAAATACAAAATTTTTGTTAAACTTTGAAATCCCTCGTAACTTGTTTATTAATTAACGCACAGAAAGTTATAACCTATCAAAAGAAAGAAAATTTGCTCAGCAATCCAAATTTCTAATTATTTTTTTTTTTATCTTTTATAGTTTTCAATATACGGGGGAAATACCAAATTTTTGTTAAAATTTGTAATTCCCTCGTAACTTTTTTATTAATTACCGTACAAAAAGTAATAACCTATCAAAAGATAGGAAATTTTCTCAAGAATCCAAATTTTCAATTAATTTTTTTTATATCTTTTATAGTTTTCAATATACGGGGGAAATACAAAATTTTTGTTAAAATTTGTAATTCCCTCGTAACTGTTTTTTTAATTAACGTACAAAAAGTTATAACCTATCAAAAAAAAGGAAATTTGCTCAGCAATCCAAATTTCTAAATAATTTTTTTTTATCTTTTATAGTTTTCAATATACGGGGGAAATACAAAATTTTTGTTAAAATTTGTAATTCCCTCGTAACTTTTTTATTAATTACCGTACAAAAAGTTATAACCTATCAAAAGATAGGAAATTTTCTCGAAAATCCAAATTTTTAATTAATTTTTTTATATCTTTTATAGTTTTTAATATACGGGGGAAATACAAAATTTTTGTTAAAATTTGTAATTCCCTCGTAACTTTTTTATTAATTACCGTACAAAAAGTTATAACCTATCAAAAGATAGGAAATTTTCTCAAGAATCCAAATTTTCAATTAATTTTTTTATATCTTTTATAGATTTCAATATACGGGGGAAATACAAAATTTTTGTTAAACTTTGAAATTCCCTCGTAACTTGTTTATTAATTAACGCACAGAAAGTTATAACCTATCAAAAGAAAGAAAATTTGCTCAGCAATCCAAATTTCTAATAAATTTTTTTTTTATCTTTTATAGTTTTCAATATACGGGGGAAATACAAAATTTTTGTTAAAATTTGTAATTCCCTCGTAACTTTTTTATTAATTACCGTACAAAAAGTTATAACCTATCAAAAGATAGGAAATTTTCTCAAGAATCCAAATTTTCAATTAATTTCTTTATATCTTTTATAGTTTTCAATATACGGGGGAAATACAAAATTTTTGTTAAAATTTGTAATTCCCTCGTAACTGTTTTTTTAATTAACGTACAAAAAGTTATAACCTATCAAAAGAAAGGAAATTTGCTCAGCAATCCAAATTTCTAAATAATTTTTTTTTTTATCTTTTATAGTTTTCAATATACGGGGGAAATACAAAATTTTTGTTAAAATTTGTAATTCCCTCGTAACTTTTTTATTAATTACCGTACAAAAAGTTATAACCTATCAAAAGAAAGGAAATTTGCTCAGCAATCCAAATTTCTAATTAACTTTTTTTTATCTTTTATAGTTTTCAATATACGGGGGAAATACAAAATTTTTGTTAAAATTTGTAATTCCCTCGTAACTTTTTTATTAATTACCGTACAAAAAGTTATAACCTATCAAAAGATAGGAAATTTTCTCAAGAATCCAAATTTTCAATTAATTTTTTTATATCTTTTATAGTTTTCAATATACGGGGGAAATACAAAATTTTTGTTAAAATTTGTAATTCCCTCGTAACTGTTTTTTTAATTAACGTACAAAAAGTTATAACCTATCAAAAGAAAGGAAATTTGCTCAGCAATCCAAATTTCTAAATAATTTTTTTTTTTATCTTTTATAGTTTTCAATATACGGGGGAAATACAAAATTTTTGTTAAAATTTGTAATTCCCTCGTAACTTTTTTATTAATTACCGTACAAAAAGTTATAACCTATCAAAAGAAAGGAAATTTGCTCAGCAATCCAAATTTCTAATTAACTTTTTTTTTATCTGTTATAGTTTTCAATATACGGGGGAAATACAAAATTTTTGTTAAAATTTGTAATTCCCTCGTAACTTTTTTAAATTACCGTACAAAAAGTTATAACCTATCAAAAGATAGGAAATTTTCTCAAGAATCCAAATTTTCAATTAATTTTTTATATCTTTTATAGTTTTCAATATACGGGGGAAATACAAAATTTTTGTTAAAATTTGTAATTCCCTCGTAACTTTTTTATTATTTACCTTACAAAAAGTTATAACCTATCAAACAATAGGAAATTCTCTCAACAATCCAAATATCCAATTAATTTTTTTATATCTTGTATAGTTTTCAATATACGGGGGAAATACAAAATTTTTGTTAAAATTTGAAATTCCTCGTAACTTTTTTATTAATTACCGTACAAAAAGTTATAACCTATTAAAAGATAGGAAATTTTCTTGGCAATCCAAATTTCCGATTAGTCTTTTTATATCTTTTATAGTTTTCAATATACGGAGGAAATACCAAATTTTTGTTAAAATTTGTAAATCCCTCGTAACTTTTTTATTAATTACCGTACAAAAAGTTGTAACCTATCAAAAGAAAGGAAATTTTTTTAGAACTCCAAAATTCCAATTTTTTTTTTATATCTTTTATAGTTTTCAATATACGGGGGAAATACCAAATTTTTGTTAAAATTTGTAATTCCCTCGTAACTTTTTTATTAATTACCGTACAAAAAGTTGTAACCTATCAAAAGATAGGAAATTTTCTCAGCAATACAAATTTCCGATTAGTCTTTTTATATCTTTTATAGTTTTCAATATACGGGGGAAATACAAAATTTTTGTTAAAATTTGTAATTCCCTCGTAACTGTTTTTTTAATTAACGTACAAAAAGTTATAACCTATCAAAAGAAAGGAAATTTGCTCAGCAATCCAAATTTCTAATTAATGTTTTTTTATCTTATACAGTTTTCAATATACGGGCGAAATACAAATTTTTTGTTAAAATTTGTAATTCCCTCGTAACTTTTTTATTATTCACCGTACAAAAAGTTATAACCTATCAAAAGATAGGAAATTCTCTCAGCAATCCAAATATCCAATTGATCTTTTTATATCTTTTATAGTTTTCAATATACGTGGGAAATACAAAATGTTTGTTAAAATTTGTAAATCCCTCGTAACTTGTTTATTAATTAACGTATAGAAAGTTATAACCTATTAAAAGATAGAAAATTTTCTTAAAAATTCAAAATTCCAACTAGTTTTTTCATAGCTTTTATAGTTTTCAATATACGGGGGAAATACAAAATTTTTGTTAAAATTTGTAATTCCCTCGTAACTTTTTTTTAATTACCGTACAAAAAGTTATAACCTATCAAAAGAAAGGAAATTTTTTTAGAACTCCAAAATTTCAATTATTTTTTTTTATATCTTTTATAGTTTTCAATATACGAGGGAAATACCAAATTTTTGTTAAAATTTGTAATTCCCTCGTAACATTTTTATTAATTACCGTACAAAAAGTTAGAACCTATCAAAAGATAGGAAATTTTTTCAAGAATCCAAATTTTCAATTAATTTTTTTATATCTTTTATAGTTTTCAATATACGGGGTAAATACAAAATTTTTGTTAAAATTTGTAATTCCCTCGTAACTTTTTTATTATTTACCGTACAAAAAGTTATAACCTATCAAAAGATAGGAAATTCTCTCAACAATCCAAATATCCAATTAATTTGTTATATCTTTTGTAGTTTTCAATATACGGGGGAAATACAAAATTTTTGTCAAAATTTGTAAATCCCTCGTAACTTTTTTATTAATTAATGTACAAAAAGTTATAACCTATCGATAGAAGGGAAATTTTTTTAAAAATCCAAAATTCCAATTAATTTTTTTATATCTTTTATAGTTTTTAATATACGGGGGTAATACCAAATTTTTGTTAAAATTTGTAATTCCCTCGTAACTTTTTTATTAATTACCGTACAAAAAGTTATAACCTATCAAAAGATAGAAAATTCTCTCAACAATTTAAATATCCAATTAATTTTTTTATATCTTTTGTTGTTTTCAATATTCGGGGGGAAATACAAAATTTTTGTTAAAATTTGAAATTACCTCGTAACTTTTTTATTAATTACCGTACAAAAAGTTATAACCTATTAAAAGATAGGAAATTTTTTAAGCGATCCAAATTTCCGATTAATCTTTTTATATCTTTTATAGTTTTCAATATACGGGGGAAATACAAAATTTTTGTTAAAATTTGTAAATCCCTCGTAACTTTTTTATTAATTAACGTACAAAAAGTTGTAACCTATCGAAAGAAAGGAAATTTTTTTAAAAATCCAAAATTCCAATTAATTTTTTTATATCTTTTATCGTTTTTAAAAAACGGGGGAAATACCAAATTTTTGTTAAAATTTGTAAATCCCTCGTAACTTTTTTATTAATTAACGAACAGAAAGTTGTAACCTATCAAAAGATAGGAAATTTTCTTAAAAATCCAAATTTCCGATTAGTCTTTTTATATCTTTTATAGTTTTCAATATACGGGGGAAATACCAAATTTTTGTTAAAATTTGTAATTCCCTCGTAACTTTTTTATTAATTACCGTACAAAAAGTTGTAACCTATCAAAAGATAGGAAATTTTCTTAAAAATCCAAATTTTCAATTAATTTTTTTATATCTTTTATAGTTTTCAATATACAGGGGAAATCCAAAATTTTTGTTAAAATTTGTAATTTCGTCGTAACTTTTTTATTAATTACCGTACAAAAAGTTATAACCTATCAAAAGATAGGAAATTTTCTCAGCAATACAAATTTCCGATTAGTCTTTTTATATCTTTTATAGTTTTCAATATACAGGGGAAATACAAAATTTTTGTTAAAATTTGTAATTCCCTCGTAACTGTTTTTTTAATTAACGTACAAAAAGTTATAACCTATCAAAAGAAAGGAAATTTGCTCAGCAATCCAAATTTCTAATTATTTTTTTTATCTTTTACAGTTTTCAATATACGGGGGAAATACAAAATTTTTGTTAAAATTTGTAATTCCCTCGTAACTTTTTTATTATTCACCGTACAAAAAGTTATAACCTATCAAAAGATAGGAAATTCTCTCAACAATCCAAGTATCCAATTGATTTTTTTATATCTTTTATAGTTTTCAATATACGGGGGAAATACAAAATTTTTGTTAAAATTTGAAATTTCCTCGTAACTTTTTTATTAATTACCGTACAAAAAGTTATAACCTATTAAAAGATATGAAATTTTCTTAGCATTCCAAATTTCCCTTTAGTCTTTTTATATCTTTTATAGTTTTCAATATACGTGGGAAATACAAAATGTTTGTTAAAATTTGTAATTCCCTCGTAACTGGTTTTTTAATTAACGTACAAAAAATTATAACCTATTAAAAGAAAGAAAATTTGCTCAGCAATCCAAATTTCTAAATAATTTTTTTTTTATCTTTTATAGTTTTCAATATACGGGGGAAATACAAAATTTTTGTTAAAATTTGTAATTCCCTCGTAACTTTTTTATTAATTACCGTACAAAAAGTTATAACCTATCAAAAGATAGGAAATTTTCTTAAGAATCCAAATTTTCAATTAATTTTTTTATATCTTTTATATTTTTCAATATACGGGGGAAATACAAAATTTTTGTTAAACTTTGAAATTCCCTCGTAACTTGTTTATTAATTAACGTACAGAAAGTTATAACCTATCAAAAAAAAGGAAATTTGCTCAGCAATCCAAATTTCTAATTAATTTTTTTTTTATCTTTTATAGTTTTCAATATACGGGGGAAATACCAAATTTTTGTTAAAATTTGTAATTCCCTCGTAACTTTTTAATTATTCACCGTACAAAAAGTTATAACCTATCAAAAGATAGGAAATTTTCTCGAAAATCCAAATTTTTAATTAATTTTTTTATATCTTTTATAGTTTTCAATATACGGGGGAAATACAAAATTTTTGTTAAAATTTGTAATTCCCTCGTAACTTTTTTATTAATTACCGTACAAAAAGTTATAACCTATCAAAAGATAGGAAATTTTTTCAAGAATCCAAATTTTCAATTAATTTTTTTATATCTTTTATAGATTTTAATATACGGGGGAAATACAAAATTTTTGTTAAACTTTGAAATTCCCTCGTAACTTGTTTATTAATTAACGCACAGAAAGTTATAACCTATCAAAAGAAAGAAAATTTGCTCAGCAATCCAAATTTCTAATTAATTTTTTTTTTATCTTTTATAGTTTTCAATATACGGGGGAAATACCAAATTTTTGTTAAAATTTGTAATTCCCTCGTAACTTTTTTATTAATTACCGTACAAAAAGTTATGACCTATCAAAAGATAGGAAATTTTCTCAAGAATCCAAATTTTTAATTAATTTTTTTATATCTTTTATAGTTTTCAATATACGGGGGAAATACAAAATTTTTGTTAAAATTTGTAATTCCCTCGTAACTGTTTTTTTAATTAACGTACAAAAAGTTATAACCTATCAAAAGAAAGGAAATTTGCTCAGCAATCCAAATTTCTAAATAATTTTTTTTTATCTTTTATAGTTTTCAATATACGGGGGAAATACAAAATTTTTGTTAAAATTTGTAATTCCCTCGTAACTTTTTTTTAATTACCGTACAAAAAGTTATAACCTATCAAAAGAAAGGAAATTTTTTTAGAACTCCAAAATTTCAATTATTTTTTTTATATCTTTTATAGTTTTCAATATACGAGGGAAATACCAAATTTTTGTTAAAATTTGTAATTCCCTCGTAACATTTTTATTAATTACCGTACAAAAAGTTAGAACCTATCAAAAGATAGGAAATTTTTTCAAGAATCCAAATTTTCAATTAATTTTTTTATATCTTTTATAGTTTTCAATATACGGGGTAAATACAAAATTTTTGTTAAAATTTGTAATTCCCTCGTAACTTTTTTATTATTTACCGTACAAAAAGTTATAACCTATCAAAAGATAGGAAATTCTCTCAACAATCCAAATATCCAATTAATTTGTTATATCTTTTGTAGTTTTCAATATACGGGGGAAATACAAAATTTTTGTTAAAATTTGTAAATCCCTCGTAACTTTTTTATTAATTAATGTACAAAAAGTTATAACCTATCGATAGAAGGGAAATTTTTTTAAAAATCCAAAATTCCAATTAATTTTTTTATATCTTTTATAGTTTTTAATATACGGGGGAAATACCAAATTTTTGTTAAAATTTGTAATTCCCTCGTAACTTTTTTATTAATTACCGTACAAAAAGTTATAACCTATCAAAAGATAGAAAATTCTCTCAACAATTTAAATATCCAATTAATTTTTTTATATCTTTTGTTGTTTTCAATATTCGGGGGGAAATACAAAATTTTTGTTAAAATTTGAAATTACCTCGTAACTTTTTTATTAATTACCGTACAAAAAGTTATAACCTATTAAAAGATAGGAAATTTTTTTAGCAATCCAAATTTTTGATTAGTCTTTTTATATCTTTTATAGTTTTTAATATACAGGGGAAATACAAAATTTTTGTTAAAATTTGTAAATCGCTCGTAACTTTTTTATTAATTAACGTACAAAAAGTTATAACCTATCGAAAGAAAGGAAATTTTTTATAAATCCAAAATTCCAATTAATTTTTTTATATCTTTTATAGTTTTCAATATACGGGGGAAATACCAAATTTTTGTTAAAATTTGTAAATCCCTCGTAACTTTTTTATTAATTAACGTACAAAAAGTTATAACCTATCAAGAGAAAAAAAATATTTTTAAAAATCCAAAATTCCAATTAATTTTTTTATATCTTTTATCGTTCTTAAAAAACCGGGAAAATCCCAAATTTTTGTTAAAATTTGTAAATCCCTCGTAACTTTTTTAATAATTAACGTACAAAAAGTTATAACTATCAAAAGAAAGGAAATTTTTTTATAAATCCAAAATTCCAATTAGTTTTTTTATATCTTTAATGTTTTTGAATATACGGGGGAAATACAAAATTTTTGTTAAAATTTGTAATTCCCTCGTAACTTTTTTATTAATTACCATACAGAAAGTTATAACCTATTAAAAGATAGGAAATTTTTTTAGCTATCCAAATTTCCGATTAGTCTTTTTATATCTTTTATAGTTTTCAATATACGGAGGAAATACAAAATTTTTGTTAAAATTTGTAAATCCCTCGTAACTTTTTTATTAATTAACGTACAAAAAGTTGTAACCTATCAAAAGATAGTAAATTTTCTCAAGAATTCAAATTTTCAATTAAATTTTTTATATCTTTTATAGTTTTCAATAGACGGGAAAAAAACCAAATTTTTGTTAAAATTTGAAATTTCCTGGTAACTTTTTTATTAATTACCGTACAAAAAGTTATAACCTATTAAAAGATAGGAAATTTTTTAAGCGATCCAAATTTCCGATTAATCTTTTTATATCTTTTATAGTTTTCAATATACGGGGGAAATACAAAATTTTTGTTAAAATTTTTAAATCCCTCGTAACTTTTTTATTAATTAACGTACAAAAAGTTGTAACCTATCGAAAGAAAGGAAATTTTTTTAAAAATCCAAAATTCCAATTAATTTTTTTATATCTTTTATCGTTTTTAAAAAACGGGGGAAATACCAAATTTTTGTTAAAATTTGTAAATCCCTCGTAACTTTTTTATTAATTAACGAACAGAAAGTTGTAACCTATCAAAAGATAGGAAATTTTCTTAAAAATCCAAATTTCCGATTAGTCTTTTTATATCTTTTATAGTTTTCAATATACGGGGGAAATACCAAATTTTTGTTAAAATTTGTAATTCCCTCGTAACTTTTTTATTAATTACCGTACAAAAAGTTGTAACCTATCAAAAGATAGGAAATTTTTTTAAGAATCCAAATTTTCAATTAATTTTTTTATATCTTTTATAGTTTTCAATATACAGGGGAAATCCAAAATTTTTGTTAAAATTTGTAATTCCGTCGTAACTTTTTTATTAATTACCGTACAAAAAGTTATAACCTATCAAAAGATGGAAAATTCTCTCAACAATTTAAATATCCAATTAATTTTTTTATATCTTTTGTTGTTTTCAATATTCGGGGGGAAATACAAAATTTTTGTTAAAATTTGAAATTACCTCGTAACTTTTTTATTAATTACCGTACAAAAAGTTATAACCTATTAAAAGATAGGAAATTTTTTTAGCAATCCAAATTTTTGATTAGTCTTTTTATATCTTTTATAGTTTTCAATATACAGGGGAAATACAAAATTTTTGTTAAAATTTGTAAATCGCTCGTAACTTTTTTATTAATTAACGTACAAAAAGTTATAACCTATCGAAAGAAAGGAAATTTTTTATAAATCCAAAATTCCAATTAATTTTTTTATATCTTTTATAGTTTTCAATATACGGGGGAAATACCAAATTTTTGTTAAAATTTGTAAATCCCTCGTAACTTTTTTATTAATTAACGTACAAAAAGTTATAACCTATCAAGAGAAAAAAAATGTTTTTAAAAATCCAAAATTCCAATTAATTTTTTTATATCTTTTATCGTTCTTAAAAAACGGGGAAAATCCCAAATTTTTGTTAAAATTTGTAAATCCCTCGTAACTTTTTTAATAATTAACGTACAAAAAGTTATAACTATCAAAAGAAAGGAAATTTTTTTATAAATCCAAAATTCCAATTAGTTTTTTTATATCTTTAATGTTTTTCAATATACGGGGGAAATACAAAATTTTTGTTAAAATTTGTAATTCCCTCGTAACTTTTTTATTAATTACCATACAGAAAGTTATAACCTATTAAAAGATAGGAAATTTTTTTAGCAATCCAAATTTCCGATTAGTCTTTTTATATCTTTTATAGTTTTCAATATACGGAGGAAATACAAAATTTTTGTTAAAATTTGTAAATCCCTCGTAACTTTTTTATTAATTAACGTACAAAAAGTTGTAACCTATCAAAAGATAGTAAATTTTCTCAAGAATTCAAATTTTCAATTAAATTTTTTATATCTTTTATAGTTTTCAATATACGGGAAAAAAACCAAATTTTTGTTAAAATTTGAAATTTCCTGGTAACTTTTTTATTAATTACCGTACAAAAAGTTATAACCTATTAAAAGATAGGAAATTTTTTAAGCGATCCAAATTTCCGATTAATCTTTTTATATCTTTTATAGTTTTCAATATACGGGGGAAATACAAAATTTTTGTTAAAATTTGTAAATCCCTCGTAACTTTTTTATTAATTAACGTACAAAAAGTTGTAACCTATCGAAAGAAAGGAAATTTTTTTAAAAATCCAAAATTCCAATTAATTTTTTTATATCTTTTATCGTTTTTAAAAAACGGGGGAAATACCAAATTTTTGTTAAAATTTGTAAATACCTCGTAACTTTTTTATTAATTAACGAACAGAAAGTTGTAACCTATCAAAAGATAGGAAATTTTCTTAAAAATCCAAATTTCCGATTAGTCTTTTTATATCTTTTATAGTTTTCAATATACGGGGGAAATACCAAATTTTTGTTAAAATTTGTAATTCCCTCGTAACTTTTTTATTAATTACCGTACAAAAAGTTGTAACCTATCAAAAGATAGGAAATTTTCTTAAGAATCCAAATTTTCAATTAATTTTTTTATATCTTTTATAGTTTTCAATATACAGGGGAAATCCAAAATTTTTGTTAAAATTTGTAATTCCGTCGTAACTTTTTTATTAATTACCGTACAAGAAGTTATAACCTATCAAAAGATAGGAAATTTTCTCAGCAATACAAATTTCCGATTAGTCTTTTTATATCTTTTATAGTTTTCAATATACAGGGGAAATACAAAATTTTTGTTAAAATTTGTAATTCCCTCGTAACTGTTTTTTTAATTAACGTACAAAAAGTTATAACCTATCAAAAGAAAGGAAATTTGCTCAGCAATCCAAATTTCTAATTATTTTTTTTATCTTTTACAGTTTTCAATATACGGGGGAAATACAAAATTTTTGTTAAAATTTGTAATTCCCTCGTAACTTTTTTATTATTCACCGTACAAAAAGTTATAACCTATCAAAAGATAGGAAATTCTCTCAACAATCCAAGTATCCAATTGATTTTTTTATATCTTTTATAGTTTTCAATATACGGGGGAAATACAAAATTTTTGTTAAAATTTGAAATTTCCTCGTAACTTTTTTATTAATTACCGTACAAAAAGTTATAACCTATTAAAAGATATGAAATTTTCTTAGCATTCCAAATTTCCCTTTAGTCTTTTTATATCTTTTATAGTTTTCAATATACGTGGGAAATACAAAATGTTTGTTAAAATTTGTAATTCCCTCGTAACTGTTTTTTTAATTAACGTACAAAAAGTTATAACCTATTAAAAGAAAGAAAATTTGCTCAGCAATCCAAATTTCTAAATAATTTTTTTTTTATCTTTTATAGTTTTCAATATACGGGGGAAATACAAAATTTTTGTTAAAATTTGTAATTCCCTCGTAACTTTTTTATTAATTACCGTACAAAAAGTTATAACCTATCAAAAGATAGGAAATTTTCTTAAGAATCCAAATTTTCAATTAATTTTTTTATATCTTTTATATTTTTCAATATACGGGGGAAATACAAAATTTTTGTTAAACTTTGAAATTCCCTCGTAACTTGTTTATTAATTAACGTACAGAAAGTTATAACCTATCAAAAAAAAGGAAATTTGCTCAGCAATCCAAATTTCTAATTAATTTTTTTTTATCTTTTATAGTTTTCAATATACGGGGGAAATACCAAATTTTTGTTAAAATTTGTAATTCCCTCGTAACTTTTTTATTAATTACCGTACAAAAAGTTATAACCTATCAAAAGATAGGAAATTTTCTCAAGAATCCAAATTTTCAATTAATTTTTTTATATCTTTTATAGATTTCAATATACGGGGGAAATACAAAATTTTTGTTAAACTTTGAAATTCCCTCGTAACTTGTTAATTAATTAACGTACAAAAAGTTATAACCTATCAAAAGAAAGGAAATTTGCTCAGCAATCCAAATTTCTAATTATTTTTTTTATCTTTTACAGTTTTCAATATACGGGGGAAATACAAAATTTTTGTTAAAATTTGTAATTCCCTCGTAACTTTTTTATTATTCACCGTACAAAAAGTTATAACCTATCAAAAGATAGGAAATTCTCTCAACAATCCAAGTATCCAATTGATTTTTTTATATCTTTTATAGTTTTCAATATACGGGGGAAATACAAAATTTTTGTTAAAATTTGAAATTTCCTCGTAACTTTTTTATTAATTACCGTACAAAAAGTTATAACCTATTAAAAGATATGAAATTTTCTTAGCATTCCAAATTTCCCTTTAGTCTTTTTATATCTTTTATAGTTTTCAATATACGTGGGAAATACAAAATGTTTGTTAAAATTTGTAATTCCCTCGTAACTGTTTTTTTAATTAACGTACAAAAAGTTATAACCTATTAAAAGAAAGAAAATTTGCTCAGCAATCCAAATTTCTAAATAATTTTTTTTTTATCTTTTATAGTTTTCAATATACGGGGGAAATACAAAATTTTTGTTAAAATTTGTAATTCCCTCGTAACTTTTTTATTAATTACCGTACAAAAAGTTATAACCTATCAAAAGATAGGAAATTTTCTTAAGAATCCAAATTTTCAATTAATTTTTTTATATCTTTTATATTTTTCAATATACGGGGGAAATACAAAATTTTTGTTAAACTTTGAAATTCCCTCGTAACTTGTTTATTAATTAACGTACAGAAAGTTATAACCTATCAAAAAAAAGGAAATTTGCTCAGCAATCCAAATTTCTAATTAATTTTTTTTTATCTTTTATAGTTTTCAATATACGGGGGAAATACCAAATTTTTGTTAAAATTTGTAATTCCCTCGTAACTTTTTTATTAATTACCGTACAAAAAGTTATAACCTATCAAAAGATAGGAAATTTTCTCAAGAATCCAAATTTTCAATTAATTTTTTTATATCTTTTATAGATTTCAATATACGGGGGAAATACAAAATTTTTGTTAAACTTTGAAATTCCCTCGTAACTTGTTAATTAATTAACGCACAGAAAGTTATAACCTATCAAAAGAAAGAAAATTTGCTCAGCAATCCAAATTTCTAATTAATTTTTTTTTTATCTTTTATAGTTTTCAATATACGGGGGAAATACCAAATTTTTGTTAAAATTTGTAATTCCCTCGTAACTGTTTTTTTAATTAACGTACAAAAAGTTATAACCTATCAAAAGAAAGGAAATTTGCTCAGCAATCCAAATTTCTAAATAATTTTTTTTTTATCTTTTATAGTTTTCAATATACGGGGGAAATACAAAATTTTTGTTAAAATTTGTAATTCCCTCGTAACTTTTTTATTAATTACCGTACAAAAAGTTATAACCTATCAAAAGAAAGGAAATTTGCTCAGCAATCCAAATTTCTAATTAACTTTTTTTTTATCTGTTATAGTTTTCAATATACGGGGGAAATACAAAATTTTTGTTAAAATTTGTAATTCCCTCGTAACTTTTTTAAATTACCGTACAAAAAGATATAACCTATCAAAAGATAGGAAATTTTCTCAAGAATCCAAATTTCCAATTAATTTTTTTATATCTTTTATAGTTTTCAATATACGGGGGAAATACAAAATTTTTGTTAAAATTTGAAATTCTCTCGTAACTTGTTTATTAATTAACGTACAGAAAGTTATAACCTATCAAAAAAAAGGAAATTTGCTCAGCAATCCAAATTTCTAATTAATTTTTTTTTATCTTTTATAGTTTTCAATATACGGGGAAATACAAAATTTTTGTTAAAATTTGTAATTCCCTCGTAACTTTTTTATTATTCACCGTACAAAAAGTTATAACCTATCAAAAGATAGGAAATTTTCTCGAAAATCCAAATTTTTAATTAATTTTTTTATATCTTTTATAGTTTTCAATATACGGGGGAAATACAAAATTTTTGTTAAAATTTGTAATTCCCTCGTAACTTTTTTATTAATTACCGTACAAAAAGTTATAACCTATCAAAAGATAGGAAATTTTCTCAAGAATCCAAATTTTCAATTAATTTTTTTATATCTTTTATAGATTTCAATATACGGGGGAAATACAAAATTTTTGTTAAACTTTGAAATTCCCTCGTAACTTGTTTATTAATTAACGCACAGAAAGTTATAACCTATCAAAAGAAAGAAAATTTGCTCAGCAATCCAAATTTCTAATTAATTTTTTTTTTATCTTTTATAGTTTTCAATATACGGGGGAAATACCAAATTTTTGTTAAAATTTGTAATTCCCTCGTAACTTTTTTATTAATTACCGTACAAAAAGTTATAACCTATCAAAAGATAGGAAATTTTCTCAAGAATCCAAATTTTCAATTAATTTTTTTATATCTTTTATATTTTTCAATATACGGGGGAAATACAAAATTTTTGTTAAAATTTGTAATTCCCTCGTAACTGTTTTTTTAATTAACGTACAAAAAGTTATAACCTATCAAAAGAAAGGAAATTTGCTCAGCAATCCAAATTTCTAAATAATTTTTTTTTTATCTTTTATAGTTTTCAATATACGGGGGAAATACAAAATTTTTGTTAAAATTTGTAATTCCCTCGTAACTTTTTTATTAATTACCGTACAAAAAGTTATAACCTATCAAAAGAAAGGAAATTTGCTCAGCAATCCAAATTTCTAATTAACTTTTTTTTTATATTTTATAGTTTTCAATATACGGGGGAAATACAAAATTTTTGTTAAAATTTGTAATTCCCTCGTAACTTTTTTATTAATTACCGTACAAAAAGTTATAACCTATCAAAAGATAGGAAATTTTCTTAAGAATCCAAATTTTCAATTAATTTTTTTATATCTTTTATAGATTTCAATATACGGGGGAAATACAAAATTTTTGTTAAACTTTGAAATTCCCTCGTAACTTTTTTATTAATTACCGTACAAAAAGTTATAACCTATCAAAAGATAGGAAATTTTCTCGAAAATCCAAATTTTTAATTAATTTTTTTATATCTTTTATAGTTTTCAATATACGGGGGAAATACAAAATTTTTGTTAAAATTTGTAATTCCCTCGTAACTTTTTTATTAATTACCGTACAAAAAGTTATAACCTATCAAAAGATAGGAAATTTTCTCAAGAATCCAAATTTTCAATTAATTTTTTTATATCTTTTATAGTTTTCAATATACGGGGGAAATACAAAATTTTTGTTAAAATTTGTAATTCCCTCGTAACTGTTTTTTTAATTAACGTACAAAAAGTTATAACCTATCAAAAGAAAGGAAATTTGCTCAGCAATCCAAATTTCTAAATAATTTTTTTTTATCTTTAATAGTTTTCAATATACGGGGGAAATACAAAATTTTTGTTAAAATTTGTAATTCCCTCGTAACTTTTTTATTAATTACCGTACAAAAAGTTATAACCTATCAAAAGAAAGAAAATTTGCTCAGCAATCCAAATTTCTAATTAACTTTTTTTTTATCTTTTATAGTTTTCAATATACGGGGGAAATACAAAATTTTTGTTAAAATTTGTAATTCCCTCGTAACTTTTTTATTAATTACCGTACAAAAAGTTATAACCTATCAAAAGATAGGAAATTTTCTCAAGAATCCAAATTTTCAATTAATTTTTTTATATCTTTTATAGATTTCAATATACGGGGGAAATACAAAATTTTTGTTAAACTTTGAAATTCCCTCGTAACTTGTTTATTAATTAACGCACAGAAAGTTATAACCTATCAAAAGAAAGAAAATTTGCTCAGCAATCCAAATTTCTAATTAATTTTTTTTTTATCTTTTATAGTTTTCAATATACGGGGGAAATACCAAATTTTTGTTAAAATTTGTAATTCCCTCGTAACTTTTTTATTAATTACCGTACAAAAAGTAATAACCTATCAAAAGATAGGAAATTTTCTCAAGAATCCAAATTTTCAATTAATTTTTTTATATCTTTTATAGTTTTCAATATACGGGGGAAATACAAAATTTTTGTTAAAATTTGTAATTCCCTCGTAACTGTTTTTTTAATTAACGTACAAAAAGTTATAACCTATCAAAAGCAAGGAAATTTGCTCAGCAATCCAAATTTCTAAATAATTTTTTTTTATCTTTTATAGTTTTCAATATACGGGGGAAATACAAAATTTTTGTTAAAATTTGTAATTCCCTCGTAACTTTTTTATTAATTACCGTACAAAAAGTTATAACCTATCAAAAGATAGGAAATTTTCTCCAAAATCCAAATTTTTAATTAATTTTTTTATATCTTTTATAGTTTTCAATATACGGGGGAAATACAAAATTTTTGTTAAAATTTGTAATTCCCTCGTAACTGTTTTTTTAATTAACGTACAAAAAGTTATAACCTATCAAAAGCAAGGAAATTAGCTCAGCAATCCAAATTTCTAAATAATTTTTTTTTATCTTTTATAGTTTTCAATATACGGGGGAAATACAAAATTTTTGTTAAAATTTGTAATTCCCTCGTAACTTTTTTATTAATTACCGTACAAAAAGTTATAACCTATCAAAAGATAGGAAATTTTCTCCAAAATCCAAATTTTTAATTAATTTTTTTATATCTTTTATAGTTTTAAATATACGGGGGAAATACAAAATTTTTGTTAAAATTTGTAATTCCCTCGTAACTTTTTTATTAATTACCGTACAAAAAGTTATAACCTATCAAAAGATAGGAAATTTTCTCAAGAATCCAAATTTTTAATTAATTTTTTTATATCTTTTATAGATTTCAATATACGGGGGAAATACAAAATTTTTGTTAAACTTTGAAATTCCCTTGTAACTTGTTTATTAATTAACGCACAGAAAGTTATAACCTATCAAAAGAAAGAAAATTTGCTCAGCAATCCAAATTTCTAATAATTTTTTTTTTTATCTTTTATAGTTTTCAATATACGGGGGAAATACCAAATTTTTGTTAAAATTTGTAATTCCCTCGTAACTTTTTTATTAATTACCGTACAAAAAGTTATAACCTATCAAAAGATAGTAAATTTTCTCAAGAATCCAAATTTTCAATTAATTTTTTTATATCTTTTATAGTTTTCAATATACGGGGGAAATACAAAATTTTTGTTAAAATTTGTAATTCCCTCGTAACTGTTTTTTTAATTATTGTACAAAAAGTTATAACCTATCAAAAGAAAGGAAATTTGCTCAGCAATCCAAATTTCTAAATAATTTTTTTTTTATCTTTTATAGTTTTCAATATACGGGGGAAATACAAAATTTTTGTTAAAATTTGTAATTCCCTCGTAACTTTTTTATTAATTACCGTACAAAAAGTTATAACCTATCAAAAGATAGGAAATTTTCTCAAGAATTTAAATTTTCAATTAATTTTTTTATATCTTTTATAGATTTCAATATACGGGGGAAATACAAAATTTTTGTTAAACTTTGAAATTCCCTCGTAACTTGTTTATTAATTAACGCACAGAAAGTTATAACCTATCAAAAGAAAGAAAATTTGCTCAGCAATCCAAATTTCTAATTAATTTTTTTTTTATCTTTTATAGTTTTCAATATACGGGGGAAATACCAAATTTTTGTTAAAATTTGTAATTCCCTCGTAACTTTTTTATTAATTACCGTACAAAAAGTTATAACCTATCAAAAGATAGGAAATTTTCTCAAGAATCCAAATTTTCAATTAATTTTTTTATATCTTTTATAGTTTTTAATATACGGGGGAAATACAAAATTTTTGTTAAAATTTGTAATTCCCTCGTAACTGTTTTTTTAATTAACGTACAAAAAGTTATAACCTATCAAAAGAAAGGAAATTTGCTCAGCAATCCAAATTTCTAAATAATTTTTTTTTTATCTTTTATAGTTTTCAATATACGGGGGAAATACAAAATTTTTGTTAAAATTTGTAATTCCCTCGTAACTTTTTTATTAATTACCGTACAAAAAGTTATAACCTATCAAAAGAAAGGAAATTTGCTCAGCAATCCAAATTTCTAATTAACTTTTTTTTTATCTGTTATAGTTTTCAATATACGGGGGAAATACAAAATTTTTGTTAAAATTTGTAATTCCCTCGTAACTTTTTTAAATTACCGTACAAAAAGTTATAACCTATCAAAAGATAGGAAATTTTCTCAAGAATCCAAATTTTCAATTAATTTTTTTATATCTTTTATAGTTTTCAATATACGGGGGAAATACAAAATTTTTGTTAAAATTTGAAATTCTCTCGTAACTTGTTTATTAATTAACGTACAGAAAGTCATAACCTATCAAAAGAAAGGAAATTTGCTCAGCAATCCAAATTTCTAATTAATTTTTTTTTATCTTTTATAGTTTTCAATATACGGGGGAAATACAAAATTTTTGTTTAAATTTGTAATTCCCTCGTAACTTTTTTATTATTCACCGTACAAAAAGTTATAACCTATCAAAAGATAGAAAATTTTCTCAAGAATTTAAATTTTCAATTAATTTTTTTATATCTTTTATAGTTTTCAATATACGGGGGAAATACAAAATTTTTGTTAAAATTTGTAATTCCCTCGTAACTGTTTTTTTAATTAACGTACAAAAAGTTATAACCTATCAAAAGAAAGGAAATTTGCTCAGCAATCCAAATTTCTAAATAATTTTTTTTTATCTTTTATAGTTTTCAATATACGGGGGAAATACAAAATTTTTGTTAAAATTTGTAATTCCCTAGTAACTTTTTTATTAATTACCGTACAAAAAGTTATAACCTATCAAAAGAAAGGAAATTTGCTCAGCAATCCAAATTTCTAATTAATTTTTTTTTTATCTTTTATAGTTTTCAATATACGGGGGAAATACAAAATTTTTGTTAAAATTTGAAATTCCCTCGTAACTTGTCTATTAATTAACGTACAGAAAGTTATAACCTATCAAAAGAAAGGAAATTTGCTCAGCAATCCAAATTTCTAATTAATTTTTTTTTATCTTTTATAGTTTTTAATATACGGGGGAAACACCAAATTTTTCTTAAAATTTGTAATTCCCTCGTAACTTTTTTATTATTTACCGTACAAAAAGTTATAACCTATCAAAAGATAGGAAATTTTCTCAAGAATCCAAATTTTTAATTAATTTTTTTATATCTTTAATAGTTTTCAATATACGGGGGAAATACAAAATTTTTGTTAAAATTTGAAATTCCCTCGTAACTTGTTTATTAATTAACGTACAGAAAGTTATAACCTATCATAAGAAAGGAAATTTGCTCAGCAATCCAAATTTCTAATTAATTTTTTTTTATCTTCTATAGTTTTCAATATACGGGGGAAATACCAAATTTTTGTTAAAATTTGTAATTCCCTCGTAACTTTTTTATTAATTACCGTACAAAAAGTTGTAACCTATCAAAAGATAGGAAATTTTCTCAAGAATCCAAATTTTCAATTAATTTTTATATATCTTTTATAGTTTTTAATATACAGGGGAAATACAAAATTTTTGTTAAAATTTGTAATTCCCTCGTAACTGTTTTTTTAATTAACGTACAAAAAGTTATAACCTATTAAAAGAAAGGAAATTTGCTCAGCAATTTAAATTTCTAAATAATTTTTTTTTTATCTTTTATAGTTTTCAATATACGGGGGAAATACAAAATTTTTGTTAAAATTTGTAATTCCCTCGTAACTTTTTTATTAATTACCGTACAAAAAGTTATAACCTATCAAAAGATAGGAAATTTTCTCAAGAATCCAAATTTTTAATTAATTTTTTTATATCTTTTATAGTTTTTAATATACGGGGGAAATACAAAATTTTTGTTAAAATTTGTAATTCCCTCGTAACTGTTTTTTTAATTAACGTACAAAAAGTTATAACCTATTAAAATAAAGGAAATTTGTTTGGCAATTCAAATTTCTAAATAATTTTTTTTTTATCTTTTATAGTTTTCAATATACGGGGGAAATACAAAATTTTTGTTAAAATTTGTAATTCCCTCGTAACTTTTTTATTAATTACCGTACAGAAAGTTATAACCTATCAAAAGATAGGAAATTTTCTCAAGAATCCAAATTTTCAATTATTTTTTTTATATCTTTTATAGTTTTCAATATACGGGGGAAATACAAAATTTTTGTTAAAATTTGAAATTCCTTCGTAACTTGTTTATTAATTAACGTACAGAAAGTTATAACCTATCAAAAGAAAGGAAATTTGCTCAGCAATCCAAATTTCTAATTAATTTTTTTTTATCTTTTATAGTTTTCAATATACGGGGGAAATACCAAATTTTTGTTAAAATTTGTAATTCCCTCGTAACTTTTTTATTAATTACCGTACAAAAAGTTATAACCTATCAAAAGATAGGAAATTTTTTTAAGAATCCAAATTTTCAATTAATTTTTTTATATCTTTTATATTTTTCAATATACGGGGGAAATACAAAATTTTTGTTAAAATTTGTAATTCCCTCGTAACTTTTTTATTATTCACCGTACAAAAAGTTATAACCTATCAAAAGATAGGAAATTTTCTCAAGAATCCAAATTTTTAATTAATTTTTTTATATCTTTTATAGTTTTCAATATACGGGGGAAATACAAAATTTTTGTTAAAATTTGTAATTCCCTCGTAACTTTTTTATTAATTACCGTACAAAATGTTATAACCTATCAAAAGATAGAAAATTTTCTCAAGAATCCAAATTTTCAATTAATTTTTTTATATCTTTTATAGTTTTCAATATACGGGGGAAATACAAAATTTTTGTTAAAATTTGAAATTCCTCGTAACTTTTTTATTAATTACCGTACAAAAAGTTATAACCTATTAAAAGATAGGAAATTTTCTTGGCAATCCAAATTTCCGATTAGTCTTTTTATATCTTTTATAGTTTTCAATATACGGGGGAAATACCAAATTTTTCTTAAAATTTGTAAATCTTTAGTAACTTTTTTATTAATTACCGTACAAAAAGTTATAACCTATCAAAAGAAAGGAAATTTTTTTAGAACTCCAAAATTCCAATTATTTTTTTTATATCTTTTATAGTTTTCAATATACGGGGGAAATACCAAATTTTTGTTAAAATTTGTAATTCCCTCGTAACTTTTTTATTAATTACCGTACAAAAAGTTGTAACCTATCAAAAGATAGGAAATTTTCTTAAGAATCCAAATTTTCAATTAATTTTTTTATATCTTTTATAGTTTTCAATATACAGGGGAAATCCAAAATTTTTGTTAAAATTTGTAATTCCCTCGTAACTTTTTTATTAATTACCGTACAAAAAGTTATAACCTATCAAAAGATAGGAAATTTTCTCAGCAATACAAATTTCCGATTAGTCTTTTTATATCTTTTATAGTTTTCAATATACGGGGGAAATACAAAATTTTTGTTAAAATTTGTAATTCTCTCGTAACTGTTTTTTTAATTAACGTACAAAAAGTTATAACCTATCAAAAGAAAGGAAATTTGCTCAGCAATCCAAATTTCTAATTAATGTTTTTTTATCTTATACAGTTTTCAATATACGGGGGAAATACAAATTTTTTGTTAAAATTTGTAATTCCCTCGTAACTTTTTTATTATTCACCGTACAAAAAGTTATAACCTATCAAAAGATAGGAAATTCTCTCAGCAATCCAAATATCCAATTGATCTTTTTATATCTTTTATAGTTTTCAATATACGTGGGAAATACAAAATGTTTGTTAAAATTTGTAAATCCCTCTTAACTTGTTTATTAATTAACGTATAGAAAGTTATAACCTATTAAAAGATAGAAAATTTTCTTAAAAATTCAAAATTCCAACTAGTTTTTTCATATCTTTTATAGTTTTCAATATACGGGGGAAATACCAAATTTTTGTTAAAATTTGTAAATCCCTCGTAACTTGTTTATTAATTAACGTATAGAAAGTTATAACCTATTAAAAGATAGAAAATTTTCTTAAAAATTCAAAATTCCAACTAGTTTTTTCATAGCTTTTATAGTTTTCAATATACGGGGGAAATACAAAATTTTTGTTAAAATTTGTAATTCCCTCGTAACTTTTTTTTAATTACCGTACAAAAAGTTATAACCTATCAAAAGAAAGGAAATTTTTTTAGAACTCCAAAATTTCAATTATTTTTTTTATATCTTTTATAGTTTTCAATATACGAGGGAAATACCAAATTTTTGTTAAAATTTGTAATTCCCTCGTAACATTTTTATTAATTACCGTACAAAAAGTTAGAACCTATCAAAAGATAGGAAATTTTTTCAAGAATCCAAATTTTCAATTAATTTTTTTATATCTTTTATAGTTTTCAATATACGGGGTAAATACAAAATTTTTGTTAAAATTTGTAATTCCCTCGTAACTTTTTTATTATTTACCGTACAAAAAGTTATAACCTATCAAAAGATAGGAAATTCTCTCAACAATCCAAATATCCAATTAATTTGTTATATCTTTTGTAGTTTTCAATATACGGGGGAAATACAAAATTTTTGTTAAAATTTGTAAATCCCTCGTAACTTTTTTATTAATTAATGTACAAAAAGTTATAACCTATCGATAGAAGGGAAATTTTTTTAAAAATCCAAAATTCCAATTAATTTTTTTATATCTTTTATAGTTTTTAATATACGGGGGAAATACCAAATTTTTGTTAAAATTTGTAATTCCCTCGTAACTTTTTTATTAATTACCGTACAAAAAGTTATAACCTATCAAAAGATAGAAAATTCTCTCAACAATTTAAATATCCAATTAATTTTTTTATATCTTTTGTTGTTTTCAATATTCGGGGGGAAATACAAAATTTTTGTTAAAATTTGAAATTACCTCGTAACTTTTTTATTAATTACCGTACAAAAAGTTATAACCTATTAAAAGATACGAAATTTTTTTAGCAATCCAAATTTTCGATTAGTCTTTTTATATCTTTTATAGTTTTCAATATACAGGGGAAATACAAAATTTTTGTTAAAATTTGTAAATCGCTCGTAACTTTTTTATTAATTAACGTACAAAAAGTTATAACCTATCGAAAGAAAGGAAATTTTTTATAAATCCAAAATTCCAATTAATTTTTTTATATCTTTTATAGTTTTCAATATACGGGGAAAATACCAAATTTTTGTTAAAATTTGTAAATCCCTCGTAACTTTTTTATTAATTAACGTACAAAAAGTTATAACCTATCAAGAGAAAAAAAATGTTTTTAAAAATCCAAAATTCCAACTAATTTTTTTATATCTTTTATCGTTCTTAAAAAACGGGGAAAATCCCAAATTTTTGTTAAAATTTGTAAATCCCTCGTAACTTTTTTAATAATTAACGTACAAAAAGTTATAACTATCAAAAGAAAGGAAATTTTTTTATAAATCCAAAATTCCAATTAGTTTTTTTATATCTTTAATGTTTTTCAATATACGGGGGAAATACAAAATTTTTGTTAAAATTTGTAATTCCCTCGTAACTTTTTTATTAATTACCATACAGAAAGTTATAACCTATTAAAAGATAGGAAATTTTTTTAGCAATCCAAATTTCCGATTAGTCTTTTTATATCTTTTATAGTTTTCAATATACGGAGGAAATACAAAATTTTTGTTAAAATTTGTAAATCCCTCGTAACTTTTTTATTAATTAACGTACAAAAAGTTGTAACCTATCAAAAGATAGTAAATTTTCTCAAGAATTCAAATTTTCAATTAAATTTTTTATATCTTTTATAGTTTTCAATATACGGGAAAAAAACCAAATTTTTGTTAAAATTTGAAATTTCCTGGTAACTTTTTTATTAATTACCGTACAAAAAGTTATAACCTATTAAAAGATAGGAAATTTTTTAAGCGATCCAAATTTCCGATTAATCTTTTTATATCTTTTATAGTTTTCAATATACGGGGGAAATACAAAATTTTTGTTAAAATTTGTAAATCCCTCGTAACTTTTTTATTAATTAACGTACAAAAAGTTGTAACCTATCGAAAGAAAGGAAATTTTTTTAAAAATCCAAAATTCCAATTAATTTTTTTATATCTTTTATCGTTTTTAAAAAACGGGGGAAATACCAAATTTTTGTTAAAATTTGTAAATCCCTCGTAACTTTTTTATTAATTAACGAACAGAAAGTTGTAACCTATCAAAAGATAGGAAATTTTCTTAAAAATCCAAATTTCCGATTAGTCTTTTTATATCTTTTATAGTTTTCAATATACGGGGGAAATACCAAATTTTTGTTAAAATTTGTAATTCCCTCGTAACTTTTTTATTAATTACCGTACAAAAAGTTGTAACCTATCAAAAGATAGGAAATTTTCTTAAGAATCCAAATTTTCAATTAATTTTTTTATATCTTTTATAGTTTTCAATATACAGGGGAAATCCAAAATTTTTGTTAAAATTTGTAATTCCGTCGTAACTTTTTTATTAATTACCGTACAAAAAGTTATAACCTATCAAAAGATAGGAAATTTTCTCAGCAATACAAATTTCCGATTAGTCTTTTTATATCTTTTATAGTTTTCAATATACAGGGGAAATACAAAATTTTTGTTAAAATTTGTAATTCCCTCGTAACTGTTTTTTTAATTAACGTACAAAAAGTTATAACCTATCAAAGGAAAGGAAATTTGCTCAGCAATCCAAATTTCTAATTATTTTTTTTTATCTTTTACAGTTTTCAATATACGGGGGAAATACAAAATTTTTGTTAAAATTTGTAATTCCCTCGTAACTTTTTTATTATTCACCGTACAAAAAGTTATAACCTATTAAAAGATAGGAAATTCTCTCAACAATCCAAATATCCAATTGATTTTTTTATATCTTTTATAGTTTTCAATATACGGGGGAAATACAAAATTTTTGTTAAAATTTGAAATTTCCTCGTAACTTTTTTATTAATTACCGTACAAAAAGTTATAACCTATTAAAAGATATGAAATTTTCTTAGCATTCCAAATTTCCCTTTAGTCTTTTTATATCTTTTATAGTTTTCAATATACGTGGGAAATACAAAATGTTTGTTAAAATTTGTAATTCCCTCGTAACTGTTTTTTTAATTAACGTACAAAAAGTTATAACCTATTAAAAGAAAGAAAATTTGCTCAGCAATCCAAATTTCTAAATAATTTTTTTTTTATCTTTTATAGTTTTCAATATACGGGGGAAATACAAAATTTTTGTTAAAATTTGTAATTCCCTCGTAACTTTTTTATTAATTACCGTACAAAAAGTTATAACCCATCAAAAGATAGGAAATTTTCTTAAGAATCCAAATTTTCAATTAATTTTTTTATATCTTTTATATTTTTCAATATACGGGGGAAATACAAAATTTTTGTTAAACTTTGAAATTCCCTCGTAACTTGTTTATTAACGTACAGAAAGTTATAACCTATCAAAAAAAAGGAAATTTGCTCAGCAATCCAAATTTCTAATTAATTTTTTTTTATCTTTTATAGTTTTCAATATACGGGGGAAATACCAAATTTTTGTTAAAATTTGTAATTCCCTCGTAACTTTTTTATTATTCACCGTACAAAAAGTTATAACCTATCAAAAGATAGGAAATTTTCTCGAAAATCCAAATTTTTAATTAATTTTTTTATATCTTTTATAGTTTTCAATATACGGGGGAAATACAAAATTTTTGTTAAAATTTGTAATTCCCTCGTAACTTTTTTATTAATTACCGTACAAAAAGTTATAACCTATCAAAAGATAGGAAATTTTCTCAAGAATCCAAATTTTCAATTAATTTTTTTATATCTTTTATAGATTTCAATATACGGGGGAAATACAAAATTTTTGTTAAACTTTGAAATTCCCTCGTAACTTGTTTATTAATTAACGCACAGAAAGTTATAACCTATCAAAAGAAAGAAAATTTGCTCAGCAATCCAAATTTCTAATTAATATTTTTTTTATCTTTTATAGTTTTCAATATACGGGGGAAATACCAAATTTTTGTTAAAATTTGTAATTCCCTCGTAACTTTTTTATTAATTACCGTACAAAAAGTTATGACCTATCAAAAGATAGGAAATTTTCTCAAAAATCCAAATTTTCAATTAATTTTTTTATATCTTTTATAGTTTTCAATATACGGGGGAAATACAAAATTTTTGTTAAAATTTGTAATTCCCTCGTAACTGTTTTTTTAATTAACGTACAAAAAGTTATAACCTATCAAAAGAAAGGAAATTTGCTCAGCAATCCAAATTCCTAAATAATTTTTTTTTTTTATCTTTTATAGTTTTCAATATACGGGGGAAATACAAAATTTTTGTTAAAATTTGTAATTCCCTCGTAACTTTTTTATTAATTACCGTACAAAAAGTTATAACCTATCAAAAGAAAGGAAATTTGCTCAGCAATCCAAATTTCTAATTAACTTTTTTTTTATCTGTTATAGTTTTCAATATACGGGGGAAATACAAAATTTTTGTTAAAATTTGTAATTCCCTCGTAACTTTTTTAAATTACCGTACAAAAAGATATAACCTATCAAAAGATAGAAAATTTTCTCAAGAATCCAAATTTTCAATTAATTTTTTTATATCTTTTATAGTTTTCAATATACGGGGGAAATACAAAATTTTTGTTAAAATTTGAAATTCTCTCGTAACTTGTTTATTAATTAACGTACAGAAAGTTATAACCTATCAAAAAAAAGGAAATTTGCTCAGCAATCCAAATTTCTAATTAATTTTTTTTTATCTTTTATAGTTTTCAATATACGGGGGAAATACAAAATTTTTGTTAGAATTTGTAATTCCCTCGTAACTTTTTTATTATTCACCGTACAAAAAGTTATAACCTATCAAAAGATAGGAAATTTTCTCGAAAATCCAAATTTTTAATTAATTTTTTTATATCTTTTATAGTTTTCAATATACGGGGGAAATACAAAATTTTTGTTAAAATTTGTAATTCCCTCGTAACTTTTTTATTAATTACCGTACAAAAAGTTATAACCTATCAAAAAATAGGAAATTTTCTCAAGAATCCAAATTTTCAATTAATTTTTTTATATCTTTTATAGATTTCAATATACGGGGGAAATACAAAATTTTTGTTAAACTTTGAAATTCCCTCGTAACTTGTTTATTAATTAACGCACAGAAAGTTATAACCTATCAAAAGATAGGAAATTTTCTCAAGAATCCAAATTTTCAATTAATTTTTTTATATCTTTTATAGATTTCAATATACGGGGGAAATACAAAATTTTTGTTAAACTTTGAAATTCCCTCGTAACTTTTTTATTAATTACCGTACAAAAAGTTATAACCTATCAAAAGATAGGAAATTTTCTCGAAAATCCAAATTTTTAATTAATTTTTTTATATCTTTTATAGTTTTCAATATACGGGGGAAATACAATATTTTTGTTAAAATTTGTAATTCCCTCGTAACTTTTTTATTAATTACCGTACAAAAAGTTATAACCTATCAAAAGATAGGAAATTTTCTCAAGAATCCAAATTTTCAATTAATTTTTTTATATCTTTTATAGATTTTAATATACGGGGGAAATACAAAATTTTTGTTAAACTTTGAAATTCCCTCGTAACTTTTTTATTAATTACCGTACAAAAAGTTATAACCTATCAAAAGATAGGAAATTTTCTCGAAAATCCAAATTTTTAATTAATTTTTTTATATCTTTTATAGTTTTCAATATACGGGGGAAATACAAAATTTTTGTTAAAATTTGTAATTCCCTCGTAACTTTTTTATTAATTACCGTACAAAAAGTTAAAACCTATCAAAAGATAGGAAATTTTCTCAAGAATCCAAATTTTCAATTAATTTTTTTATATCTTTTATAGTTTTCAATATACGGGGGAAATACAAAATTTTTGTTAAAATTTGTAATTCCCTCGTAACTGTTTTTTTAATTAACGTACAAAAAGTTATAACCTATCAAAAGAAAGGAAATTTGCTCAGCAATCCAAATTTCTAAATAATTTTTTTTTTATCTTTTATAGTTTTCAATATACGGGGGAAATACAAAATTTTTGTTAAAATTTGTAATTCCCTCGTAACTTTTTTATTAATTACCGTACAAAAAGTTATAACCTATCAAAAGAAAGGAAATTTGCTCAGCAATCCAAATTTCTAATTAACTTTTTTTTTATCTTTTATAGTTTTCAATATACGGGGGAAATACAAAATTTTTGTTAAAATTTGTAATTCCCTCGTAACTTTTTTATTAATTACCGTACAAAAAGTTATAACCTATCAAAAGATAGAAAATTTTCTCAAGAATCCAAATTTTCAATTAATTTTTTTATATCTTTTATAGATTTCAATATACGGGGGAAATACAAAAGTTTTGTTAAACTTTGAAATTCCCTCGTAACTTTTTTATTAATTACCGTACAAAAAGTTATAACCTATCAAAAGATAGGAAATTTTCTCGAAAATCCAAATTTTTAATTAATTTTTTTATATCTTTTATAGTTTTCAATATACGGGGGAAATACAAAATTTTTGTTAAAATTTGTAATTCCCTCGTAACTTTTTTATTAATTACCGTACAAAAAGTTATAACCTATCAAAAGATAGGAAATTTTCTCAAGAATCCAAATTTTCAATTAATTTTTTTATATCTTTTATAGTTTTCAATATACGGGGGAAATACAAAATTTTTGTTAAAATTTGTAATTCCCTCGTAACTGTTTTTTTAATTAACGTACAAAAAGTTATAACCTATCAAAAGAAAGGAAATTTGCTCAGCAATCCAAATTTCTAAATAATTTTTTTTTTTATCTTTTATAGTTTTCAATATACGGGGGAAATACAAAATTTTTGTTAAAATTTGTAATTCCCTCGTAACTTTTTTATTAATTACCGTACAAAAAGTTATAACCTATCAAAAGAAAGGAAATTTGCTCAGCAATCCAAATTTCTAATTAACTTTTTTTTTATCTTTTATAGTTTTCAATATACGGGGGAAATACAAAATTTTTGTTAAAATTTGTAATTCCCTCGTAACTTTTTTATTAATTACCGTACAAAAAGTTATAACCTATCAAAAGATAGGAAATTTTCACAAGAATCCAAATTTTCAATTAATTTTTTTATATCTTTTATAGATTTCAATATACGGGGGAAATACAAAATTTTTGTTAAACTTTGAAATCCCTCGTAACTTGTTTATTAATTAACGCACAGAAAGTTATAACCTATCAAAAGAAAGAAAATTTGCTCAGCAATCCAAATTTCTAATTATTTTTTTTTTTATCTTTTATAGTTTTCAATATACGGGGGAAATACCAAATTTTTGTTAAAATTTGTAATTCCCTCGTAACTTTTTTATTAATTACCGTACAAAAAGTAATAACCTATCAAAAGATAGGAAATTTTCTCAAGAATCCAAATTTTCAATTAATTTTTTTATATCTTTTATAGTTTTCAATATACGGGGGAAATACAAAATTTTTGTTAAAATTTGTAATTCCCTCGTAACTGTTTTTTTAATTAACGTACAAAAAGTTATAACCTATCAAAAGAAAGGAAATTTGCTCAGCAATCCAAATTTCTAAATAATTTTTTTTTATCTTTTATAGTTTTCAATATACGGGGGAAATACAAAATTTTTTTTAAAATTTGTAATTCCCTCGTAACTTTTTTATTAATTACCGTACAAAAAGTTATAACCTATCAAAAGATAGGAAATTTTCTCGAAAATCCAAATTTTTAATTAATTTTTTTATATCTTTTATAGTTTTTAATATACGGGGGAAATACAAAATTTTTGTTAAAATTTGTAATTCCCTCGTAACTTTTTTATTAATTACCGTACAAAAAGTTATAACCTATCAAAAGATAGGAAATTTTCTCAAGAATCCAAATTTTCAATTAATTTTTTTATATCTTTTATAGATTTCAATATACGGGGGAAATACAAAATTTTTGTTAAACTTTGAAATTCCCTCGTAACTTGTTTATTAATTAACGCACAGAAAGTTATAACCTATCAAAAGAAAGAAAATTTGCTCAGCAATCCAAATTTCTAATAAATTTTTTTTTTATCTTTTATAGTTTTCAATATACGGGGGAAATACCAAATTTTTGTTAAAATTTGTAATTCCCTCGTAACTTTTTTATTAATTACCGTACAAAAAGTTATAACCTATCAAAAGATAGGAAATTTTCTCAAGAATCCAAATTTTCAATTAATTTTTTTATATCTTTTATAGTTTTCAATATACGGGGGAAATACAAAATTTTTGTTAAAATTTGTAATTCCCTCGTAACTGTTTTTTTAATTAACGTACAAAAAGTTATAACCTATCAAAAGAAAGGAAATTTGCTCAGCAATCCAAATTTCTAAATAATTTTTTTTTTTATCTTTTATAGTTTTCAATATACGGGGGAAATACAAAATTTTTGTTAAAATTTGTAATTCCCTCGTAACTTTTTTATTAATTACCGTACAAAAAGTTATAACCTATCAAAAGAAAGGAAATTTGCTCAGCATTTCAAATTTCTAATTAACTTTTTTTTATCTTTTATAGTTTTCAATATACGGGGGAAATACAAAATTTTTGTTAAAATTTGTAATTCCCTCGTAACTTTTTTATTAATTACCGTACAAAAAGTTATAACCTATTAAAAGATAGGTAATTTTCTCAAGAATCCAAATTTTCAATTAATTTTTTTATATCTTTTATAGATTTCAATATACGGGGGAAATACAAAATTTTTGTTAAACTTTGAAATTCCCTCCTAACTTGTTTATTAATTAACGCACAGAAAGTTATAATCAAAAGAAAGAAAATTTGCTCAGCAATCCAAATTTCTAATTAATTTTTTTTTTATCTTTTATAGTTTTCAATATACGGGGGAAATACCAAATTTTTGTTAAAATTTGTAATTCCCTCGTAACTTTTTTATTAATTACCGTACAAAAAGTTATAACCTATCAAAAGAAAGGAAATTTGCTCAGCAATCCAAATTTCTAAATAATTTTTTTTTTTTTTTTTTATAGTTTTCAATATACGGGGGAAATACAAAATTTTTGTTAAAATTTGTAATTCCCTCGTAACTTTTTTATTAATTACCGTACAAAAAGTTATAACCTATCAAAAGATAGGAAATTTTCTCAAGAATCCAAATTTTTAATTAATTTTTTTATATCTTTTATAGTTTTTAATATACGGGGGAAATACAAAATTTTTGTTAAAATTTGTAATTCCCTCGTAACTGTTTTTTTAATTAACGTACAAAAAGTTATAACCTATTAAAATAAAGGAAATTTGTTTGGCAATTCAAATTTCTAAATAATTTTTTTTTTATCTTTTATAGTTTTCAATATACGGGGGAAATACAAAATTTTTGTTAAAATTTGTAATTCCCTCGTAACTTTTTTATTAATTACCGTACAGAAAGTTATAACCTATCAAAAGATAGGAAATTTTCTCAAGAATCCAAATTTTCAATTATTTTTTTTATATCTTTTATAGTTTTCAATATACGGGGGAAATACAAAATTTTTGTTAAAATTTGTAATTCCCTCGTAACTTTTTTAAATTACCGTACAAAAAGTTATAACCTATCAAAAGATAGGAAATTTTCTCAAGAATCCAAATTTTCAATTAATTTTTTATATCTTTTATAGTTTTCAATATACGGGGGAAATACAAAATTTTTGTTAAAATTTGTAATTCCCTCGTAACTTTTTTATTATTTACCTTACAAAAAGTAATAACCTATCAAACAATAGGAAATTCTCTCAACAATCCAAATATCCAATTAATTTTTTTATATCTTGTATAGTTTTCAATATACGGGGGAAATACAAAATTTTTGTTAAAATTTGAAATTCCTCGTAACTTTTTTATTAATTACCGTACAAAAAGTTATAACCTATTAAAAGATAGGAAATTTTCTTGGCAATCCAAATTTCCGATTAGTCTTTTTATATCTTTTATAGTTTTCAATATACGGGGGAAATACCAAATTTTTGTTAAAATTTGTAAATCCCTCGTAACTTTTTTATTAATTACCGTACAAAAAGTTATAACCTATCAAAAGAAAGGAAATTTTTTTAGAACTCCAAAATTCCAATTTTTTTTTTATATCTTTTATAGTTTTCAATATACGGGGGAAATACCAAATTTTTGTTAAAATTTGTAATTCCCTCGTAACTTTTTTATTAATTACCGTACAAAAAGTTGTAACCTATCAAAAGATAGGAAATTTTCTCAGCAATACAAATTTCCGATTAGTCTTTTTATATCTTTTATAGTTTTCAATATACGGGGGAAATACAAAATTTTTGTTAAAATTTGTAATTCCCTCGTAACTGTTTTTTTAATTAACGTACAAAAAGTTATAACCTATCAAAAGAAAGGAAATTTGCTCAGCAATCCAAATTTCTAATTAATGTTTTTTTATCTTATACAGTTTTCAATATACGGGCGAAATACAAATTTTTTGTTAAAATTTGTAATTCCCTCGTAACTTTTTTATTATTCACCGTACAAAAAGTTATAACCTATCAAAAGATAGGAAATTCTCTCAGCAATCCAAATATCCAATTGATCTTTTTATTTTTTTTATAGTTTTTAATATACGTGGGAAATACAAAATGTTTGTTAAAATTTGTAAATCCCTCTTAACTTGTTTATTAATTAACGTATAGAAAGTTATAACCTATTAAAAGATAGAAAATTTTCTTAAAAATTCAAAATTCCAACTAGTTTTTTCATAGCTTTTATAGTTTTCAATATACGGGGGAAATACAAAATTTTTGTTAAAATTTGTAATTCCCTCGTAACTTTTTTTTAATTACCGTACAAAAAGTTATAACCTATCAAAAGAAAGGAAATTTTTTTAGAACTCCAAAATTTCAATTATTTTTTTTATATCTTTTATAGTTTTCAATATACGAGGGAAATACCAAATTTTTGTTAAAATTTGTAATTCCCTCGTAACATTTTTATTAATTACCGTACAAAAAGTTAGAACCTATCAAAAGATAGGAAATTTTTTCAAGAATCCAAATTTTCAATTAATTTTTTTATATCTTTTATAGTTTTCAATATACGGGGTAAATACAAAATTTTTGTTAAAATTTGTAATTCCCTCGTAACTTTTTTATTATTTACCGTACAAAAAGTTATAACCTATCAAAAGATAGGAAATTCTCTCAACAATCCAAATATCCAATTAATTTGTTATATCTTTTGTAGTTTTCAATATACGGGGGAAATACAAAATTTTTGTCAAAATTTGTAAATCGCTCGTAACTTTTTTATTAATTAACGTACAAAAAGTTATAACCTATCGAAAGAAAGGAAATTTTTTATAAATCCAAAATTCCAATTAATTTTTTTATATCTTTTATGGTTTTCAATATACGGGGGAAATACCAAATTTTTGTTAAAATTTGTAAATCCCTCGTAACTTTTTTATTAATTAACGTACAAAAAGTTATAACCTATCAAAAGAAAAAAAATGTTTTTAAAAATCCAAAATTCCAATTAATTTTTTTATATCTTTTATCGTTCTTAAAAAACGGGGAAAATCCCAAATTTTTGTTAAAATTTGTAAATCCCTCGTAACTTTTTTAATAATTAACGTACAAAAAGTTATAACTATCAAAAGAAAGGAAATTTTTTTATAAATCCAAAATTCCAATTAGTTTTTTTATATCTTTAATGTTTTTCAATATACGGGGGAAATACAAAATTTTTGTTAAAATTTGTAATTCCCTCGTAACTTTTTTATTAATTACCATACAGAAAGTTATAACCTATTAAAAGATAGGAAATTTTTTTAGCAATCCAAATTTCCGATTAGTCTTTTTATATCTTTTATAGTTTTCAATATACGGAGGAAATACAAAATTTTTGTTAAAATTTGTAAATCCCTCGTAACTTTTTTATTAATTAACGTACAAAAAGTTGTAACCTATCAAAAGATAGTAAATTTTCTCAAGAATTCAAATTTTCAATTAAATTTTTTATATCTTTTATAGTTTTCAATATACGGGAAAAAAACCAAATTTTTGTTAAAATTTGAAATTTCCTGGTAACTTTTTTATTAATTACCGTACAAAAAGTTATAACCTATTAAAAGATAGGAAATTTTTTAAGCGATCCAAATTTCCGATTAATCTTTTTATATCTTTTATAGTTTTCAATATACGGGGGAAATACAAAATTTTTGTTAAAATTTGTAAATCCCTCGTAACTTTTTTATTAATTAACGTACAAAAAGTTGTAACCTATCGAAAGAAAGGAAATTTTTTTAAAAATCCAAAATTCCAATTAATTTTTTTATATCTTTTATCGTTTTTAAAAAACGGGGGAAATACCAAATTTTTGTTAAAATTTGTAAATCCCTCGTAACTTTTTTATTAATTAACGAACAGAAAGTTGTAACCTATCAAAAGATAGGAAATTTTCTTAAAAATCCAAATTTCCGATTAGTCTTTTTATATCTTTTATAGTTTTCAATATACGGGGGAAATACCAAATTTTTGTTAAAATTTGTAATTTCCTCGTAACTTTTTTATTAATTACCGTACAAAAAGTTGTAACCTATCAAAAGATAGGAAATTTTCTTAAAAATCCAAATTTTCAATTAATTTTTTTATATCTTTTATAGTTTTCAATATACAGGGGAAATCCAAAATTTTTGTTAAAATTTGTAATTCCGTCGTAACTTTTTTATTAATTACCGTACAAAAAGTTATAACCTATCAAAAGATAGGAAATTTTCTCAGCAATACAAATTTCCGATTAGTCTTTTTATATCTTTTATAGTTTTCAATATACAGGGGAAATACAAAATTTTTGTTAAAATTTGTAATTCCCTCGTAACTGTTTTTTTAATTAACGTACAAAAAGTTATAACCTATCAAAAGAAAGGAAATTTGCTCAGCAATCCAAATTTCTAATTATTTTTTTTTATCTTTTACAGTTTTCAATATACGGGGGAAATACAAAATTTTTGTTAAAATTTGTAATTCCCTCGTAACTTTTTTATTATTCACCGTACAAAAAGTTATAACCTATCAAAAGATAGGAAATTCTCTCAACAATCCAAGTATCCAATTGATTTTTTTATATCTTTTATAGTTTTCAATATACGGGGGAAATACAAAATTTTTGTTAAAATTTGAAATTTCCTCGTAACTTTTTTATTAATTACCGTACAAAAAGTTATAACCTATTAAAAGATATGAAATTTTCTTAGCATTCCAAATTTCCCTTTAGTCTTTTTATATCTTTTATAGTTTTCAATATACGTGGGAAATACAAAATGTTTGTTAAAATTTGTAATTCCCTCGTAACTGTTTTTTTAATTAACGTACAAAAAGTTATAACCTATTAAAAGAAAGAAAATTTGCTCAGCAATCCAAATTTCTAAATAATTTTTTTTTTATCTTTTATAGTTTTCAATATACGGGGGAAATACAAAATTTTTGTTAAAATTTGTAATTCCCTCGTAACTTTTTTATTAATTACCGTACAAAAAGTTATAACCTATCAAAAGATAGGAAATTTTCTTAAGAATCCAAATTTTCAATTAATTTTTTTATATCTTTTATATTTTTCAATATACGGGGGAAATACAAAATTTTTGTTAAACTTTGAAATTCCCTCGTAACTTGTTTATTAATTAACGTACAGAAAGTTATAACCTATCAAAAAAAAGGAAATTTGCTCAGCAATCCAAATTTCTAATTAATTTTTTTTTATCTTTTATAGTTTTCAATATACGGGGGAAATACCAAATTTTTGTTAAAATTTGTAAATCCCTCGTAACTTTTTTATTAATTAATGTACAAAAAGTTATAACCTATCAAAAGATAGAAAATTCTCTCAACAATTTAAATATCCAATTAATTTTTTTATATCTTTTGTTGTTTTCAATATTCGGGGGGAAATACAAAATTTTTGTTAAAATTTGAAATTACCTCGTAACTTTTTTATTAATTACCGTACAAAAAGTTATAACCTATTAAAAGATAGGAAATTTTTTTAGCAATCCAAATTTTCGATTAGTCTTTTTATATCTTTTATAGTTTTCAATATACAGGGGAAATACAAAATTTTTGTTAAAATTTGTAAATCGCTCGTAACTTTTTTATTAATTAATGTACAAAAAGTTATAACCTATCGAAAGAAAGGAAATTTTTTATAAATCCAAAATTCCAATTAATTTTTTTATATCTTTTATAGTTTTCAATATACGGGGAAAATACCAAATTTTTGTTAAAATTTGTAATTCCCTCGTAACTTTTTTATTATTCACCGTACAAAAAGTTATAACCTATCAAAAGATAGGAAATTCTCTCAACAATCCAAGTATCCAATTGATTTTTTTATATCTTTTATAGTTTTCAATATACGGGGGAAATACAAAATTTTTGTTAAAATTTGTAAATCCCTCGTAACTTTTTTATTAATTAACGTACAAAAAGTTATAACCTATCAAGAGAAAAAAAATGTTTTTAAAAATCCAAAATTCCAACTAATTTTTTTATATCTTTTATCGTTCTTAAAAAACGGGGAAAATCCCAAATTTTTGTTAAAATTTGTAAATCCCTCGTAACTTTTTTAATAATTAACGTACAAAAAGTTATAACTATCAAAAGAAAGGAAATTTTTTTATAAATCCAAAATTCCAATTAGTTTTTTTATATCTTTAATGTTTTTCAATATACGGGGGAAATACAAAATTTTTGTTAAAATTTGTAATTCCCTCGTAACTTTTTTATTAATTACCATACAGAAAGTTATAACCTATTAAAAGATAGGAAATTTTTTTAGCAATCCAAATTTCCGATTAGTCTTTTTATATCTTTTATAGTTTTCAATATACAGGGGAAATACAAAATTTTTGTTAAAATTTGTAATTCCCTCGTAACTGTTTTTTTAATTAACGTACAAAAAGTTATAACCTATCAAAAGAAAGGAAATTTGCTCAGCAATCCAAATTTCTAATTATTTTTTTTTATCTTTTACAGTTTTCAATATACGGGGGAAATACAAAATTTTTGTTAAAATTTGTAATTCCCTCGTAACTTTTTTATTATTCACCGTACAAAAAGTTATAACCTATCAAAAGATAGGAAATTCTCTCAACAATCCAAGTATCCAATTGATTTTTTTATATCTTTTATAGTTTTCAATATACGGGGGAAATACAAAATTTTTGTTAAAATTTGAAATTTCCTCGTAACTTTTTTATTAATTACCGTACAAAAAGTTATAACCTATTAAAAGATATGAAATTTTCTTAGCATTCCAAATTTCCCTTTAGTCTTTTTATATCTTTTATAGTTTTCAATATACGTGGGAAATACAAAATGTTTGTTAAAATTTGTAATTCCCTCGTAACTGTTTTTTTAATTAACGTACAAAAAGTTATAACCTATTAAAAGAAAGAAAATTTGCTCAGCAATCCAAATTTCTAAATAATTTTTTTTTTATCTTTTATAGTTTTCAATATACGGGGGAAATACAAAATTTTTGTTAAAATTTGTAATTCCCTCGTAACTTTTTTATTAATTACCGTACAAAAAGTTATAACCTATCAAAAGATAGGAAATTTTCTTAAGAATCCAAATTTTCAATTAATTTTTTTATATCTTTTATATTTTTCAATATACGGGGGAAATACAAAATTTTTGTTAAACTTTGAAATTCCCTCGTAACTTGTTTATTAATTAACGTACAGAAAGTTATAACCTATCAAAAAAAAGGAAATTTGCTCAGCAATCCAAATTTCTAATTAATTTTTTTTTATCTTTTATAGTTTTCAATATACGGGGGAAATACAAAATTTTTGTTAAAATTTGTAAATCCCTCGTAACTTTTTTATTAATTAATGTACAAAAAGTTATAACCTATCGATAGAAGGGAAATTTTTTTAAAAATCCAAAATTCCAATTAATTTTTTTATATCTTTTATAGTTTTTAATATACGGGGGAAATACCAAATTTTTGTTAAAATTTGTAATTCCCTCGTAACTTTTTTATTAATTACCGTACAAAAAGTTATAACCTATCAAAAGATAGAAAATTCTCTCAACAATTTAAATATCCAATTAATTTTTTTATATCTTTTGTTGTTTTCAATATTCGGGGGGAAATACAAAATTTTTGTTAAAATTTGAAATTACCTCGTAACTTTTTTATTAATTACCGTACAAAAAGTTATAACCTATTAAAAGATAGGAAATTTTTTTAGCAATCCAAATTTTCGATTAGTCTTTTTATATCTTTTATAGTTTTCAATATACAGGGGAAATACAAAATTTTTGTTAAAATTTGTAAATCGCTCGTAACTTTTTTATTAATTAACGTACAAAAAGTTATAACCTATCGAAAGAAAGGAAATTTTTTATAAATCCAAAATTCCAATTAATTTTTTTATATCTTTTATAGTTTTCAATATACGGGGAAAATACCAAATTTTTGTTAAAATTTGTAAATCCCTCGTAACTTTTTTATTAATTAACGTACAAAAAGTTATAACCTATCAAGAGAAAAAAAATGTTTTTAAAAATCCAAAATTCCAACTAATTTTTTTATATCTTTTATCGTTCTTAAAAAACGGGGAAAATCCCAAATTTTTGTTAAAATTTGTAAATCCCTCGTAACTTTTTTAATAATTAACGTACAAAAAGTTATAACTATCAAAAGAAAGGAAATTTTTTTATAAATCCAAAATTCCAATTAGTTTTTTTATATCTTTAATGTTTTTCAATATACGGGGGAAATACAAAATTTTTGTTAAAATTTGTAATTCCCTCGTAACTTTTTTATTAATTACCATACAGAAAGTTATAACCTATTAAAAGATAGGAAATTTTTTTAGCAATCCAAATTTCCGATTAGTCTTTTTATATCTTTTATAGTTTTCAATATACGGAGGAAATACAAAATTTTTGTTAAAATTTGTAAATCCCTCGTAACTTTTTTATTAATTAACGTACAAAAAGTTGTAACCTATCAAAAGATAGTAAATTTTCTCAAGAATTCAAATTTTCAATTAAATTTTTTATATCTTTTATAGTTTTCAATATACGGGAAAAAAACCAAATTTTTGTTAAAATTTGAAATTTTCTGGTAACTTTTTTATTAATTACCGTACAAAAAGTTATAACCTATTAAAAGATAGGAAATTTTTTAAGCGATCCAAATTTCCGATTAATCTTTTTATATCTTTTATAGTTTTCAATATACGGGGGAAATACAAAATTTTTGTTAAAATTTGTAAATCCCTCGTAACTTTTTTATTAATTAACGTACAAAAAGTTGTAACCTATCGAAAGAAAGGAAATTTTTTTAAAAATCCAAAATTCCAATTAATTTTTTTATATCTTTTATCGTTTTTAAAAAACGGGGGAAATACCAAATTTTTGTTAAAATTTGTAAATCCCTCGTAACTTTTTTATTAATTAACGAACAGAAAGTTGTAACCTATCAAAAGATAGGAAATTTTCTTAAAAATCCAAATTTCCGATTAGTCTTTTTATATCTTTTATAGTTTTCAATATACGGGGGAAATACCAAATTTTTGTTAAAATTTGTAATTCCCTCGTAACTTTTTTATTAATTACCGTACAAAAAGTTGTAACCTATCAAAAGATAGGAAATTTTCTTAAGAATCCAAATTTTCAATTAATTTTTTTATATCTTTTATAGTTTTCAATATACAGGGGAAATCCAAAATTTTTGTTAAAATTTGTAATTCCGTCGTAACTTTTTTATTAATTACCGTACAAAAAGTTATAACCTATCAAAAGATAGGAAATTTTCTCAGCAATACAAATTTCCGATTAGTCTTTTTATATCTTTTATAGTTTTCAATATACAGGGGAAATACAAAATTTTTGTTAAAATTTGTAATTCCCTCGTAACTGTTTTTTTAATTAACGTACAAAAAGTTATAACCTATCAAAAGAAAGGAAATTTGCTCAGCAATCCAAATTTCTAATTATTTTTTTTTATCTTTTACAGTTTTCAATATACGGGGGAAATACAAAATTTTTGTTAAAATTTGTAATTCCCTCGTAACTTTTTTATTATTCACCGTACAAAAAGTTATAACCTATTAAAAGATAGGAAATTCTCTCAACAATCCAAGTATCCAATTGATTTTTTTATATCTTTTATAGTTTTCAATATACGGGGGAAATACAAAATTTTTGTTAAAATTTGAAATTTCCTCGTAACTTTTTTATTAATTACCGTACAAAAAGTTATAACCTATTAAAAGATATGAAATTTTCTTAGCATTCCAAATTTCCCTTTAGTCTTTTTATATCTTTTATAGTTTTCAATATACGTGGGAAATACAAAATGTTTGTTAAAATTTGTAATTCCCTCGTAACTGTTTTTTTAA
>CAXIIO010000849.1:0-26186 GCA_964028335.1 Altica lythri
AAATTATTTAATTTTAAGGCTTAGAAAATCCTCTATTTTTAACTTTGAAGGTTAAAGGTTTACTTAACCTAAATCCTTAAAGATAAAAGAAAATATTTGTACAGATAAATAGTCTAAACAAGGTAATGAAATTAAAAAAAATAATTTTAGATGTTTTTCATTCATTATTAAAAATTAAAATTTCATTTGAGGTGAATATTAAAGTAGAAAATGTTAATCGAAGGTAGAAATATAAAGTTACTAAAGTTATAAGAATTAGAATAATTCTTAATCCGTAAGAATCATTAGAAATTAGGGTTTCGATTACTAATCATTTAGGTAAAAATCCTAAGAAAGGAGGTAGGCCTCCTAATGAAAAAAAAATTATTAGGAAAAGAAGCTTTAATAATTTATTAGAATTAAGACTAATAGAAATTTGAGAAGAAAGAAAGATATTTAGTTGTGAAAAAATTATAATAATAGAAATATTGATAGTTGAATAAATAGCAAAATAAATTCCTCATAAAGTTTTTATATTAAATAATCTTGCTAGTATTCAGGTAATGTGATTGATTGAAGAATAAGCTAAAATTTTTCGCAATCTAACTTGATTGAATCCTATTAATCTTCCAACTAATCTTCTAAAAATAATAACAATTGAATAGAATATAAAATTAATATTATACATTAATAAAATTATGGGAGCTAATTTTTGTCATGTAAAAATAATTAAATTATTTAGTCAATTTAATCCTTCAGATACTTCTGGGAATCAAGCATGAAAAGGGGCCGCTCCTAATTTAATAAAAATAGCAGAATTAAGAGTTATTATTATAGAATAATTTATATACTGTGGGAGAAAGTCAGATAAATTTAATCTTCTAATAATAGCAAATAAAATTAAAGAGGAAGCTAAAGCTTGTGTAGCAAAATATTTAATTATTGCTTCTGTTGGATATTGATTATTGGGAGATTTTATTAAGGGAATGATTCTCAATAAATTAATTTCTAATCCAATCCATATTCTAAATCATGAGTATGCTGAAATTGTAATTAAAGACCCGAGGATTAAAGTAGAAAAAAAGAGAATTTTATAAGATTTAAAAATTAAAAAGAAAAGGAGTAAAACCTTTATAAGTGAGGTATGAGCCCAATAGCTTTTTTAGCTTATCTTTTTATATTTTAGTATTAAATGTACATTAAATTTTGATTTTAAAAGAAGAGATCTTAAGTCTCTAAATATAATTCGGTTTACAGAGGTGGGGGGCACATGATTAATCCTATCAAGATTATCCTTTAATCAGGCACTCTATATAAATATATAATAATAGAAAATTCTATTATTATATTAATATTTTAATTAAGTTTAATTTTCAATAAACATGTTTAAAATTTTAATAGGGAATTATATTGCATTTAATGTCAATTTGGTTGAGCGAAAAATGACCAAATTTTGTCATTTTTTTTCATCGTTTTTTTGGCGATTTTTTTAGTAAGTTTTTGTTAATTAAATGTAATTAGAATAGTATAAGGTTATGTCCCTCCAGGAAAAACGTTATATTTTTTTCTTTAATAAATATTTAATGAATTAAAATAATATAAATATATATATATATATATATAATAAATTTATTTTATAATATAAATGTATCTATATTAATTATCTATAATAATAATAATAATTTATTTAAAATACCATATTTATAAATCGTTAGTGTATTTAATCCATATATAAAGATAACTTAATATACCACATTTATGGATATAGGATCGTTTACTAAGAAATTTAGAGAAATAATATAGAAATTTACTTATAATATTAAAATAAATTCTAAATCAAAAGAAATATAATATATATATATATATAAAATAAATCTTTAACAATTATTTTTAATAATATAATTATCTATTTAAAATTAAAAATTATAAACTTTAATATAAATAATTATATATATATAACTATTTATTATAAATATTAATAAATATAACTTTTATGTATAGATAAATTTAAAAAAAAAAAAAAACTACTTAAATTAATTAACTATAAGCTTTTGTATAAGTAAAAATAAAAAATTATAAAATTTTTTATTTAAATTATTTTGTTAATTACTTTTATATTTTCATATAAAATAGAAGGGCGCAAAAAGGGGGGTTTAATTACATGTTTACAGAAAAAAAATATTCATAAAAGTTTCTTTCTGCAGGCTAAATTTAAAAAAAAAAAATAATTCGAAATTTTAAACAAAAATTGTTTTAAAAACACTAACGTTTTTTTTTGCAAAAAAAAATGAAAATGGCTTTGTTTTAAAAAACGAATTATTTTTAAAGAAATTTTAAAATTTTTGTTGTTTAGGGTTTCAATGGGCCTTTGAAATCAGGCTTATTTTTGTCAAAAAAAAAACGTATAATTTGATTTATTTACAAAAGCTTATAGTTAATTAATTTAAGTATAAATTTATTTATAAGGGATTACATATAAATTGAAAATTAATTTGGATTTTGATTGGTTTTAATTTGGTTTAGAATTTAGTTAGAAAATTAGATTGAATTTTAAATAGGTCTTTAAGCTGTTAGAAATGTTTATAAGCCAAAAATTTAAATTAAGGTTATGGGAGACCTTGATTTTGAATTTTATATAGGTCTTTAAGATGTTAGAAATGTTTATAAGCCAAAAATTTAAATTAAGGTTATGGGAGACCTTGATTTTGAATTTTAAATAGGTCTTTAAGCTGTTAGAAATGTTTATAAGCCAAAAATTTAAATTAAGGTTATGGGAGACCTTGATTTTGAATTTTATATAGGTCTTTAAGATGTTAGAAATGTTTATAAGCCAAAAATTTAAATTAAGGTTATGGGAGACCTTGATTTTGAATTTTATATAGGCCTTTAAGCTGTTAGAAATGTTTATAAGCCAAAAATTTAAATTAAGGTTATGGGAGACCTTGATTTTGAATTTTATATAGGCCTTTAAGCTGTTAGAAATGTTTATAAGCCAAAAATTTAAATTAAGGTTATGGGAGACCTTGATTTTGAATTTTAAATAGGTCTTTAAGCTGTTAGAAATGTTTATAAGCCAAAAATTTAAATTAAGGTTATAGGAGACCTTGATTTTGAATTTTATATAGGTCTTTAAGATGTTAGAAATGTTTATAAGCCAAAAATTTAAATTAAGGTTATGGGAGACCTTGATTTTGAATTTTATATAGGCCTTTAAGCTGTTAGAAATGTTTATAAGCCAAAAATTTAAATTAAGGTTATGGGAGACCTTGATTTTGAATTTTATATAGGCCTTTAAGCTGTTAGAAATGTTTATAAGCCAAAAATTTAAATTAAGGTTATGGGAGACCTTGATTTTGAATTTTAAATAGGTCTTTAAGCTGTTAGAAATGTTTATAAGCCAAAAATTTAAATTAAGGTTATGGGAGACCTTGATTTTGAATTTTATATAGGTCTTTAAGCTGTTAGAAATGTTTATAAGCCAAAAATTTAAATTAAGGTTATGGGAGACTTTGATTTTGAATTTTATATAGGCCTTTAAGCTGTTAGAAATGTTTATAAGCCAAAAATTTAAATTAAGGTTATGGGAGACCTTGATTTTGAATTTTATATAGGCCTTTAAGCTGTTAGAAATGTTTATAAGCCAAAAATTTAAATTAAGGTTATGGGAGACCTTGATTTTGAATTTTACATAGGTCTTTAAGCTGTTAGAAATGTTTATAAGCCAAAAATTTAAATTAAGGTTATGGGAGACCTTGATTTTGAATTTTATATAGGCCTTTAAGCTGTTAGAAATGTTTATAAGCCAAAAATTTAAATTAAGGTTATAGGAGACCTTGATTTTGAATTTTAAATAGGTCTTTAAGCTGTTAGAAATGTTTATAAGCCAAAAATTTAAATTAAGGTTATGGGAGACCTTGATTTTGAATTTTATATAGGTCTTTAAGCTGTTAGAAATGTTTATAAGCCAAAAATTTAAATTAAGGTTATGGGAGACCTTGATTTTGAATTTTAAATAGGTCTTTAAGCTGTTAGAAATGTTTATAAGCCAAAAATTTAAATTAAGGTTATGGGAGACCTTGATTTTGAATTTTATATAGGCCTTTAAGCTGTTAGAAATGTTTATAAGCCAAAAATTTAAATTAAGGTTATGGGAGACCTTGATTTTGAATTTTATATAGGTCTTTAAGCTGTTAGAAATGTTTATAAGCCAAAAATTTAAATTAAGGTTATGGGAGACCTTGATTTTGAATTTTAAATAGGTCTTTAAGCTGTTAGAAATGTTTATAAGCCAAAAATTTAAATTAAGGTTATGGGAGACCTTGATTTTGAATTTTAAATAGGTCTTTAAGCTGTTAGAAATGTTTATAAGCCAAAAATTTAAATTAAGGTTATGGGAGACCTTGATTTTGAATTTTATATAGGTCTTTAAGCTGTTAAAAATGTTTATAAGCCAAAAATTTAAATTAAGGTTATGGGAGACCTTGATTTGAATTTTATATAGGCCTTTAAGCTGTTAGAAATGTTTATAAGCCAAAAATTTAAATTAAGGTTATGGGAGACCTTGATTTGAATTTTATATAGGCCTTTAAGCTGTTAGAAATGTTTATAAGCCAAAAATTTAAATTAAGGTTATGGGAGACCTTGATTTTGAATTTTATATAGGTCTTTAAGCTGTTAGAAATGTTTATAAGCCAAAAATTTAAATTAAGGTTATGGGAGACCTTGATTTTGAATTTTAAATAGGTCTTTAAGCTGTTAGAAATGTTTATAAGCCAAAAATTTAAATTAAGGTTATGGGAGACCTTGATTTTGAATTTTATATAGGTCTTTAAGCTGTTAAAAATGTTTATAAGCCAAAAATTTAAATTAAGGTTATGGGAGACCTTGATTTTGAATTTTAAGTAGGTCGTTAAGCTGTTAGAAATGTTTATAAGCCAAAAATTTAAATTAAGGTTATGGGAGACCTTGATTTTGAATTTTATATAGGTCTTTAAGCTGTTAGAAATGTTTATAAGCCAAAAATTTAAATTAAGGTTATGGGAGACCTTGATTTTGAATTTTATATAGGCCTTTAAGCTGTTAGAAATGTTTATAAGCCAAAAATTTAAATTAAGGTTATGGGAAACCTTGATTTTGAATTTTATATAGGTCTTTAAGCTGTTAGAAATATTTATAAGCCAAAAATTTAAATTAAGGTTATGGGAGACCTTGATTTTGAATTTTATATAGGCCTTTAAGCTGTTAGAAATGTTTATAAGCCAAAAATTTAAATTAAGGTTATGGGAAACCTTGATTTTGAATTTTATATAGGTCTTTAAGCTGTTAGAAATATTTATAAGCCAAAAATTTAAATTAAGGTTATGGGAGACCTTGATTTTGATTTTTTGGTGTTATGATTTTGGTTATGTTATTTGGTAAATATATTAAAGCTAAATTTTTAATTAAATTTAGATGAAACTATAAATATTTAGTTTTTCAAATTATTATTTTAGTCTTTAAAGGGAGGAACGGTAATTATATGTTTATTAAGTTTTAAATATTTATAAAAATTTTATTTTGGTTTAGAAATTAGGTTTAAAATTTTATTATATATAAATTTTTTTAAATAATAATTATATAGTAATTAAAATTAATTATTTAATAGTTTAAGAATTAGAAATTTTTATTATTGTTAACAAAATTTGTGCCAGCAGTTGCGGTTATACAAATAGCAAAATTTAATTAATTTAATTAAAATTAAAGGAAATTGATTTATTAAAAAAATAAATTTGTTAGGTGGAATTTTTAATTTATTTTTGGTAAGTTTTTATATTGAAGTTTAGAAATTTTTGTTATAAACTAGGATTAGATACCCTATTATAAGAAATGTAATAAAAAGATTAGATTAGTATTAGTTAAGTTCTTGAAAATTAAAAATTTTGGCGGTATTTTAATCTATTCAGAGGAACCTGTTTAGTAAATGATAATCCACGATTTTATTTACTTTTTGTTTTAGCTTATATATCGTCGTAAAAAATATTTTATTAGAATTCTAATATTTAAAATTTTTAATAAAAATATAATTCAGATCAAGGTATAGTTTATAAGAAAGATTAAATGGGTTACAATTAATTTATTAAAGGATTTATAATTTTAAATTATAATGAATTTGGATTTGATAGTAATTTTAATAATTTATTAAAATGATTTAGTTCTAAAATATGTACATATCGCCCGTCGCTTTCATTTAATATGAAATAAGTCGTAACAAAGTAGGTTTACTGGAAGGTGAGTCTAGAATACAAATTAAAGTTTAAAAAATATTTTATTTACATTAAAAAGTTAATTGTTAAATCAATTTAATTTGAAAATTATATATTATTAAAAATTTAATTTTATTGTTATTAAAATAAGTATATTTTAGTTTTATTAAATTTATTGAAATAATTCTATTAATTATAGTGAAATAGTATTGTTAAAGAATTATTAAATTTTTTAATAAGAAAATTTAATTTGTTGTACCTTGTGTATCAGGGTTTATTAAATAAAAATTAAAAATTTAATATTCTCGAATTTAAAAGAGCTAAAAAGTTAAATTTGTTAATGTGGAAAAATTAAATGAAATTATTTTTTAGTAATGAAATGTTATTCGTTTTTAAATATATCTAGTTTTTAAAGAAATAAATTTAATTTAAAATATTATTAATATAGTTTTATTTATTTAATTTTATATTAGTAATAGAAAATATTTTTAGGGATGAGCTTAAAAATAAAATATTATTAGAATTTTGTAATTAAAATAATTTAGGATTAGAAATTTTCATAATTAAAAGTATGTTATAATTTAATTTAAAATTAAAGATTTATATATATATTCTATAATTTTTTTATTTAAATGTAGTTTAAAATTTATAAAAATTAGTAATAATGATAAAATTAGTATAATTAAATTTAAAAATAAAATAAATTTTTAGGTTATTATAAGGAATTCGGCAAAAATTTTTTCACCTGTTTAATAAAAACATGGCCTATTGAAAGTTAATTTTAGGTCTTACCTGCCCACTGAGAATTTAAATGGCCGCAGTATTTTGACTGTGCTAAGGTAGCATAATCATTAGTTTTTTAATTGAAAGCTAGTATGAAGGGTTTGATGAAAAAAAAACTGTCTTTTAATAATTAAATTAAAATTTTATTATTAAGTTAAAAAGCTTAAATTTTTTTAAAAGACGAGAAGACCCTATAGAGTTTTATTTTTTTATTTTATGTAATATTTAGAATTTAAAATTATATATTTTATAGGAAATTTAATTGGGGTGATTGAAAAAATTAATAAACTTTTTTTATTTCTATTTATAAATTTATATATTTTTGATCCATAATAAATGATTATAAGATAAAATTACCTTAGGGATAACAGCGTAATTTTATTGGAGAGTTTAAATCGATAATAAAGATTGCGACCTCGATGTTGGATTAAAATTAAATTTTGGTGTAGCAGCTAAAAGATTAAGTCTGTTCGACTTTAAAAATTTTACATGATCTGAGTTTAAACCGGTGTAAGCCAGGTTGGTTTCTATCTTTAAATAGTTAATATATTTTAGTACGAAAGGATTTAATATAAATAAAATTTATTTATTTTTGAATAAGATTATTATTTTGGCAGAATAGTGCGTTAGATTTAGAATTTAAATATATAGGTTTCTATAAATAATACTTGATTTTTTTAGATTTAATTTTAATATTTTTATCTACTTTTATTTTAATTATTAGAGTATTAATTGGGATTGCTTTTTTAACTTTAATAGAACGAAAAATTTTAGGTTATATCCAAATTCGTAAAGGTCCTAATAAAGTTAGTTTTATAGGAATTTTACAACCATTTAGAGATGCGATTAAACTTTTAGTTAAGGAGCAAAATTTACCTTTATTATCAAATTTAAGATTGTTTTACATTTGTCCAATAGTAAATCTTTTTTTATCTTTATTATTATGATTTTGTATACCTTTATTTTCTAGCCATTTAAGATTTAACTATTCAATTTTATTTTTTTTGAGAATTTCAAGGGTAAATGTTTATACAATTATATTAGCAGGCTGGTCTTCTAATTCTAATTATTCTTTATTAGGGTGTATTCGAAGAGTTGCTCAAACTATTTCTTATGAAGTTAGCTTATCTTTAATTATATTATCTTATTTATTTTTAATTTTAAGATTAAATTTATTAGATTTTTTAAAGTTTCAAGAATATATTTGATTTATTTATTTAATATTGCCCCTTTGTTTTATATGGATTGTAAGAAGTTTAGCTGAGACAAATCGTACTCCTTTTGATTTTGCTGAGGGAGAATCAGAATTAGTTTCAGGGTTTAATGTTGAGTATAGGAGGGGTGGTTTTGTAATGTTATTTTTAGCAGAATATAGAAATATCTTATTTATAAGAATATTATGTGTAATTTTATTTTTAGGAGCTAATTTATTTAGTTTTATATTTTTTATTAAGTTAGTAGGTTTATCTTTTTTTTGAGTTTGGGTTCGTGGTACTTTACCACGATATCGTTATGATAAGTTAATATATTTAGCATGAAAAGGTTATTTGCCTGTTGCTTTAAATTATTTAATTTTTTTTTATAGGATAAAAATGTTTATTTTTATCCTATTTATTTAGTTAATTATTTTTAGTACAAGTTAATAGAGAATTTTTATCTCTTTTTTATATTTTCAAAATATAGACTTAAATCAAGTTCATTAACCATTTAAAAATAATTTTATCTCATATTTTAGTAATTATTGGATTTATAATAAAATATAAAAAATAAATGATGGTTAAAATTTGTCCTAATAAGATATAAGGATCTTCAACTGGTCGAGCTCCAATTCATGTAAGTAAAATAATTGTAGAAAATAATGATCAAAATATTAATTTATTAATTGGATAAAAGTTATTTCTTAAAAATTTTTTTTCGTTTGTAAATGGTAGAATATAAAGAATTGCAATTGATATAACAAGAGCAATTACCCCACCAAGTTTATTGGGAATTGATCGTAAGATTGCATAGGCAAATAAAAAATATCATTCTGGTTGAATGTGTACTGGAGTTACTAAAGGATTAGCAGGAATAAAATTGTCAGGGTCTCCTAATAAATATGGTTTAAAAAGAGTTAAGAAAGTTAATAAGAATAAAACAATTAATCTTCTTAATAAATCTTTAAAAATAAAATATGGGTGGAATGGAATTTTATCTAAATTTGACTGAGTTCCTAAGGGATTGTTTGATCCTGTTTGATGTAAAAATATTAGGTGAATAATTATTATTGCTAAAATAATAAATGGTAAAATAAAATGAAAGGTAAAAAATCGATTTAATGTTGCATTATCAACAGCAAATCCTCCTCAAATTCATTGAACCAGAATTGTTCCTAAATATGGGATTGCCGATATTAAGTTTGTAATAACAGTAGCACCTCAAAATGATATCTGTCCTCAGGGTAGGACATATCCTAAAAATGCTGTTGCTATTGTTAAGAAAAAAATAGTTACACCAATTATTCAAGTTTCTAAAAGTTTATAAGATCTATAGTAAATCCCTCGTCCAATATGAATATAAATACAAATAAAAAAGAATGAGGCCCCATTAGCATGTAAGGTTCGTAATAATCATCCATAATTTACATCTCGACAAATGTGGATTACTCTATCAAATGCTAAAGATACATTTGGGCAATAGTGTATAGCTAGGAATAATCCTGTTAAGATTTGTACAATTAAACATAATCCTAGTAGAGATCCAAAATTTCATATTGTGGAAATATTTCTTGGGGCGGGGAATGTAATAAGGGAATTATTAATAATTTTAATTAGTGGAGAAGTTTTTCGAATTGGTATTTTCATTAAAATTTTTGACGTAGTGGTCCGTAAGAAAAGTGAATAATTTTTATTACAGAAATTAATGTAATAAATAAGTAAATAATTATCATTATAAAAATTAAATTATTAGGGTAATTTAAATATTTTAGTATTGACGTTTGAAAAAACTTTTGTAAAAAAAAATTTTTTATTTCTTGAATTTGGGCTATATCAAAATATAAAAAATTTATTAAATAAATAATAAAAATACTAAGAATTGTTAATAATATAAAAATTCTAATTATATTATTAAATTTAAATTTTTCATTAGAGGCGATTCTTGTTATATAGATAAATAAGATTAATAATCCTCCAATTATAATAAGAAAAATTATATATGAATATCAAAAATTTAGATTTAAAAGTCCTGAAAGTAATGCAATTAAAATAGTTTGAATTAATAGAATACACCCATTTGTTAGTGGATGAGAAATAAATAAAAATATGAAGTTGCATATTAAAATTAATATAATTATATCAGATATTAGTTTAATTAAAATATTAATTTTGGAGATTAATGATGAAAAATTTTTTATATCTGAAGTTTTAAAAGAGTAATCTTAAAGATGATTTACAAAATCATTATTTTTATTTAAATTATTAAAACTATAATGTTAATATATTTTCAAATTATTTTATTTTTAACAGGTATTTATATATTTGTAATAAACCGTAAACATTTACTTTTAATATTATTAAGATTAGAATATTTGGTAGTAGTCTTGTTTCTAAATCTTTTTTTTTATTTAAGAATTTTAGAAAATGATTATTTTTTTAGTATAATTTTTTTAGCAATAAGAGTTTGTGAGAGTGTATTAGGTTTATCAATTTTGATTATTATAGTTCGAGTTCACGGTAATGATTATATTATAACATTTTCTAATTTATGATAAAATTTTTAATTAGATTAATTATATTGATTCCTTTAGTTTATTATATTGAATATTGATTTTTTCAATGATTATTTTTAATTTTTAGATTTATTTTTATATTTAGGTATTTTAGTAGTTTAATTTATTCTCAGATTAGAATAAATTTTGGGTTAGATTTAATATCTTTTAGATTAGTATTATTAAGTTTTTGAATTTGTTCTTTAATAATTATGGCTAGAGCTAAAATATTAAAAGATACTTATCAAAAATTTTTTTTATTGATAATAGTAGTTTTAATAATTAGATTGTTTTTAACTTTTTTATCATTAAATTTATTTATTTTTTATTTGTTTTTTGAAGTTAGTTTAATTCCTACATTAATTTTAATTATTGGATGAGGCTATCAACCAGAACGTTTAGAAGCAGGCATTTATTTATTGTTTTATACATTATTGATATCATTGCCAATATTAGTGATGGTATTTTTTATTTATAATAATCAAAATTCTTTAAATTTTTTAAGTTTAAAATTACTTACGTTGAATTTTGGCTTTATATTTATTTGCTTAAATATAGTTTTTTTAGTAAAAATTCCTATATTTTTTTTTCATTTATGATTACCAAAGGCTCATGTAGAAGCACCAATTTCCGGTTCTATAATTTTAGCTGGAATTATATTGAAACTAGGGGGTTATGGGTTTTTACGAACAATTTATATATTTAAAAGTCATCTTTTAACATTAAATACTTGATTTATTTCATTATCTTTGATAGGTGGAAGAATAGTTTCTTTAATTTGTATTCGACAAAGAGATATAAAATCATTAATTGCTTATTCTTCTGTGTCACATATAAGATTAGTTTTAAGAGGTTTACTAACTTTAAATTATTTAGGTATTTTAGGATCTTTATTGATAATACTAGCTCATGGGTTATGTTCATCAGGTTTATTTTGTTTAGTAAATTTAATATATGAGCGAACTCATAGTCGTAGAATTTATTTAAATAAAGGTTTACTAAATTTAATTCCTTCATTTAGTTTATGATGATTTTTATTATTATCTTCTAATATGGCAAGACCTCCATCATTAAATTTAGTTAGAGAAATTATTTTAATTAATTCTTTAGTTGGGTTTTCTTTTTTTAATATATTTACTTTATCATTAATATCTTTTTTTGGAGCGGCTTATTCATTATTTCTATATTCTTATACTCAACATGGCAGGTATTATAGGGGCTTGTTTACTTATTTAAATTGTTCAATACGAGAATTTTTACTATTATTTATACATTGATTTCCTTTAAATATATTATTTTTAAAGTTAGAAATTTTAACTAAATGATTATATTTAGATAGTTTAATAAAAATATTGATTTGTGGTGTCAAAGTTATAGATTTATTCTAAATTATTTGTTATATTTTTAGATTTATATTTTTAATTTTAAGGTTAATTATATTTGGACTATCTTTTGTATTTTTAATAAATGATATAGTAAATTTAATTGAAATTTGAGGATTAACTTTAAATTCTACAAATTTTGTTTATATTATTTTATTAGATTGAATATCTTTATTATTTATATCAGTAGTAATATTTATTTCTTCTATAGTAATTTTTTATAGTGAAGAGTATATAATAGGAGATTTAACAAAAAATCGATTTATTTTGATAGTAGTAATATTTGTTTTTTCTATAATATTTATAATTTTATCTCCAAATTTAATTAGAATTTTACTTGGTTGAGATGGGTTAGGATTAGTTTCATATTGTTTAGTAATTTATTATCAAAATGTAAAAAGGTATAATGCAGGTATATTAACTGCTTTATCTAATCGAATTGGAGATGTAGCTTTTTTAATAGCTATTGCTTGAATAATAAATTTTGGGAGATGAAGATTTATTTATTATTTAGATTTTCTTTATAATGATGAAACTATAATATTAATTAGGGGCTTAATAATTTTAGCTGCAATAACTAAAAGAGCTCAAATACCCTTTTCTTCATGGTTACCTGCAGCTATAGCTGCTCCAACTCCAGTTTCTTCTTTAGTTCATTCATCAACTTTAGTTACAGCAGGGGTATATTTGTTGATTCGGTTTAGAAATTGTCTAAGTTTTATACATTTGTATTTTTTATTATTTATTGCTTCTTTAACAATATTTATGTCGGGATTGGGGGCTAATTTTGAATATGATTTAAAAAAAATTATTGCTTTATCTACTTTAAGGCAGCTTGGGTTAATGCTGAGTATTTTGGCTTTAGGGGAGTCAAAGTTGGCCTTTTTTCATTTAATTACACATGCCTTATTCAAAGCTTTATTATTTATATGTGCGGGTAATATAATTCATAGATTAGGAAATTGTCAAGATATTCGATTTATGGGAGGTTTAGTTAATCATTTACCTTTAACTTGTATTTATATAAATATTTGTAATTGGTCTTTATGTGGGATTCCTTTTATGTCAGGGTTTTATTCTAAAGACTTAATTGTAGAAGTTATATCAATATCAGTATTAAATGTTTATATTTATTTAATTTTTTATATTTCTATTGGATTAACAGTAGCTTATAGATTTCGTCTTTCTTATTACAGTTTAATTGGATCATTTAATTTTTTATCTTTAAATATAATTAAAGAGTCTAGATTAATTATATTAAAAGGAATAAGGGGATTAATTTTATTAGTAGTTTTTATAGGGAGATGCTTTAATTGAATATTATATTCAACTCCTGCATTAATTATTTTACCTTTTTATATAAAAATTATAACATTATTAATAGTTTTAATTGGGATAGTATTGGGTTTGGAATTTTCTAAATTTAATTTAACTTATAAAATAAATTTTTTTAATTTAACTTTTATAAGGTTTTTAGGATTAATATGAAATATACCAATAATTTCTACTTTAGGTGTTAATTTAAATTTTCTAAAAATAGGTAAAGTTTATATTAAGACTTTTGATCAAGGATGAATTGAGTATTATGGTAGAAAATCTTTATTTGTTTTATTAAAAAAAATATTAAATATTCAAATTATTTCTATAAATCATTTAAAAATTTTTATAATATTATTATTCATTTGATTTATATTTTTATTATTATTAATTTATCTAAATAGCTTAATTTAGAGCATAATATTGAAGATATTAAGGTAGTTTTAACTTTTAGATAGTTATTTATTAGATAAAATCTAATTTTACATTGAAATTGTAATGTTTTTATTAAACTATATAAATTTATAGAAGTAAAAACGTATTTCAACGCTTAAAAAGTAAGTTAGAAGCTTCTTTTTGAATTCCTTACTTCTTTAATTGGGAAAATCCATTTTTATCATTAACAGTGATATACCTCTAATTTGGTTTCAATTAAAAATAAGGATTATAAATCAAATTTTTAGGTCGAAACTAAATACAAATTTTTTTGCTTCTTATTTATAAGATAAATTGAAATTCAATACTTTTTAAATGCAACTTAAATGTTATAATTAACTATTATCCTATTTTTGTCAAGTTAAAGCTCCTTGATTTCATTCATGATAAATTCCAATTAAAAGAATAACAATAAAAATTAAAGTAATTAAACTATAATTAACTAAATTAGTAAATTTTAATGTTAAAATTAAAGGAAATAAGAGAGTAATTTCTACATCAAAAATTAGAAAAATAACAGTAATAAGAAAAAAGTGTAATGAAAAAGGTAATCGGGAAGAAGTTTTAGGGTCAAACCCACATTCGAATGGTCTATTTTTTTCACGGTCATAAAAACTTTTTTTAGAAATTAAATTTAACAGTATTGTTAATACAAAAATAACTAAGATAATTATAATGGATAATTTAAAGATTAAAAATATTACTTATACTAAAAATTTAGATTTTTTAATTGGAAGTTAAATATAATTATTTATATTATATAAGTAATTAATTACCTCATCAGTAAATAGAAATATAAAGGAAAAGTCAAACAACATCAACAAAATGTCAGTATCAGGCAGCTGCTTCAAATCCAAAGTGGTGTCAGTATGAAAAGTGATTAAAAAAATGTCGAATTAAACACACCCAAAGAAATGTTGAACCAATTAATACATGTATTCCATGAAATCCAGTTGCTATAAAAAAAGATGAACCATAAACAGAATCTGCAATAGAAAATGGAGCTTCTAAATATTCATATCCTTGAAGAATGGAAAAATAAATTCCTAAAAGTACTGTAAGGATTAATCCTTGAAGTGATTGGTTGTAATTATTTTCTATTAATCTATGATGGGCTCAAGTTACTGTAAGACCTGATGTAAGTAAAATAAGGGTGTTTAATAGAGGAATTTCTGAAGGATTAAATGTAATAATTCCTTTTGGGGGTCATTGTAGCCCAATTTCAATAGAAGGTGATAAAGATCTGTGAAAGAATCCTCAAAAAAATGAAAAGAAAAAAAGAATTTCAGAAGTAATAAAAAGAATTATTCCTCATCGTATTCCATTAGTAACTAATAAAGTATGTAATCCTTGATAAGTTCTCTCTCGAGTAACATCACGTCATCATTGAAATATAATTAATCTTGTAGCTAGTAATCCAATAATAAGTAATGTATTTTTATAAAGATGAAATCATTGAATTAATCCTATTATTGTTGTTATAGCTCTAACAGCTCCTAAGATTGGTCAGGGCCTAATATCTACTAAGTGGTAAGGGTGATTTTTATGTATTGACATAAGTTTCTCTAGAATATAAAGTTCTTAAAACTGCAAATACATATGATTGAATAATTGCTACTGCTGATTCAAGAGTTAATAGTAAAATTTGTGTAATAATTAAAATATTAATAGTTAAAATTGATAAGAAATTACCAGTTTGTCCTAATAAAGTTAAAAGAAGATGACCTGCAATTATGTTAGCAGAAAGTCGAATTATTAGAGTTCCAGGTCGAATAATATTTCTAATAGTTTCAATACATACTATAAAAGGTATCAAAATAGCGGGGGTTCCTTGTGGAACTAAATGAGCTAATATATATTTAGTATTTATAAATCAGCCAAAAATTATAAATCTAGTTCAGGTAGGCAGAGCTAATCTTAATGTTATAGATATATGACTTGTTCTAGTAAAAATATATGGAAATAAACCTAAAAAATTATTAATTAGGATAAAAGAAAATAATGTAATAAAAATTAAGGTTCTTCCTTTGTTTTTATTATTAATTCCAATTAGTATTTTAAATTCTTGATGTAAAGTTAAAAAGATTTTTATTCATAAAATTTGAATACGAGAAGGAGAACTTCAAAAAAAAGATGGAATAAGTAAGAAAATAATAATTGTCCTTAATCAATTAATGGAAAGTCTAAAATTTGAGGTTGGATCAAAAGAAGAAAAAAGATTTATTATCATTTTCAGTTAAAATTGAGTTTTTTAATTTTTAATCTATTTTTAGATTTATTAATTAAAAAAGAGAAATAAATAAAATTATTTACTAAAAAGTAAGTTAGATTAAAAAATATAAATAGTAATATTCAGTTTAATGGTATTATTTGTGGGATAGAAAATTATTTTTAAAATTATTTTAATTTGACAAATTAATGTTATGTATTAACTAAATTTTCCATTAGAAATAATCGTTAACTTATTATATAATGGTTTAAAATTCCATTGCAAACTTTCTGCCATCTAATGAATTTAATTTAGAAATTCAGTTAATAAAATATTTTGGTGAAATCCTTTCAATAACAATTGGTATAAAGCTATGATTAGCCCCACAAATTTCAGAACATTGCCCAAAAAATAATCCTGATCGATTAATATAAAATCTTATTTGGTTTAAACGTCCAGGAGTTGCATCGACTTTAATCCCTAGAGATGGAATAGTCCATGAGTGGATTACATCTACTGCAGTAATTAGTATTCGAATATTAGTTTCATAAGGGATAGTTATTCGATTATCTACATCTAGTAGGCGAAAATTAAATTTTTCCAAATCTGTTGTTGGAATTATGTAGGAGTCAAATTCAATATTTATAAAATCTGAATATTCATAGGATCAGTATCATTGGTGACCAATAGTTTTAATTGAAATTATTGGATTGTTAATTTCATCTAAAATATAAATTAATCTTAGTCTTGGAATTGCAATAAAAATTAAAGTAATTGAAGGTAGAATTGTTCAAATAATTTCAATTATTTGCCCTTCTAATAATATTCGATGAGAAAATTTATTAAAAAATAGTGAAATTAGTAATTGTCCAACTAATATAGTGATAATGACTAAAATAAGTAGGGCATGATCATGAAAGTAGACTAATTGTTCTATTAATGGAGAAGCTCTGTCTTGAAGTGTAATATTTTTTCAAGTTGAAATTTCTAAAAAAAGAAAATCTTTATTTTCGGGGTTTAAATCCGATGCACTATTCTGCCATATTAGAAATTTGTTAATTGTGGCAGTTCAGAGTATGAGTGTTCAGCTGGGGGATTAAATTGAAGTCATTCAATTGATGAAGATATTCTTAATGGGCAAATTCTTTTTCGTTGCACAGAAAATGCTTCTCAGAAAATAAATAATAAATATAAAACTCCAATTAATGAAATAAGTCTTCCAATTGAAGAAACAATATTTCAGAGTAAATATCTATCTGGGTAATCAGAGTATCGTCGAGGTATCCCTATTAACCCTAAAAAATGTTGTGGGAAGAATGTAATATTTACTCCAATAAATATAATAAAGAATTGGATTTTTAAGTAGAAGTTATTTAGGGTTAAACCTGTAAATAATGGGAATCATTGAACTATACCTGCTATAATTGCGAATACTGCCCCTATAGAGAGAACATAATGAAAATGGGCAACTACATAATAATGTCCTAGAAAGCTGAAATTTTGTATGTAAGCTAGTATTAGCACACAAACAACAAAAAAATTATAAAACTTGTCACTTTCATCCCCCAACCCCTTAAACTAGGGGATGGGAGTTTGTATGAGACCTGTAATTTTAAATTAAATTTTGATGACGCTAGAGGTCTAATCTAATAATCTAATCTAAAACTTGGTGCCCCCAGATATATATATATATATATATATATATATATATATATATATATATATATATATATATATATATATATATATATATATATATATATATATATATATATATATATATATATATGTATAGGTACTCCTTGTTAAAAAAAAAAAAAAATTAATCGACATATATTGAGAGACATATACTTCAGATCAGATCATATAAATATGAATGAATAGAAGTGTGCGAACGTCTCCTGCCTCTTACGTCCACACAGTAGCTAAAAATAAAAAAAATTGTCCTTGACAGCGAGCGCGTCGATTGTCGATTGTCTTGTTTTGTTGATTGTCGATTGTCTTAGACATAAATAAAAAAAATTTTGTTACAAACAACTTACAAAAAGAAATGAAATCCCACCAAAAACATTTTCATGTAAAATGTTGCCAAGACTAGCCCATATGACTCGCACTGTCAAAAAGTTATCAGATCTCATGTAGAGCCAAGCTTCTAACACTACACGCCCTAACTCTACAAGGCCTAACTTCACAAACTCTACACCTTAGTCAAAATATGTGGCTTGGCCGTTCGTTACTACAAGAACTATTGTATAACACAAAAGTAATGAAAAGTGAATTGATTTTTCACCTTACGCCGATGTGAATGTAGCGAAATGGCCAAGCCACATATTTTGACTAAGGTGTAGAGTTTGTGAAGTTAGGCCTTGTAGAGTTAGGGCATGTAGTGTTAGAAGCTTGGCTCTACATGAGATCTGATAACTTTTTGACAGTGCGAGTCATATGGGCTCGTCTTGGCAACATTTTACATAAAAATGTTTTTGGTGGGATTATTATTATACAGGATATTTCAAGTTATCCAAGACATATATTACTAATACGCATAAGCCAAATAAAATCCGTTGATAAATATAATTAAATATTACACGATTTGGCAACAATGTCTAATGTTTCCGCGATTATATGAGAGCCTACCCGCATTCATGCGGGAGCCAATTCGTACCCTTCTAAAATATACCTGAACGAAGCGGAGCGAACTCGACTTCACCCGTTTTTTCCTATCTAAGGTACATGTGTCTGTGAAGTTAAATTGGTGTTTATTTTTTATTGCATGTTCTGCTAAGGCACATGATTTTATTTGTTGGTCTTTATATCACTTTTATGTTATATATTTCTGCTATATATAGTTCGAGATGTACATATATTTGGTTCCAATTAAGACAAGGGATTTTATAAACTACGTTTGAACTTTCGTTTACTGTTAGTACATCTTTTGTTTTAGTATATAGTTTGGAAATAGTTTTTATATTCTTTGTAGCTATTTTAATATTTTTATATAATTAGCCATTTTGTTGTTAAAAAGGGAATGTATGGAAGTGATCCAACAATATTTTTTTTTATAACCCCTAATGGATTCTGCAATCTGCCGAAAGGACAATAAACTTTTGGTATGACAAATGTGAGACTGACAGATTATCTCTCCAGTAAGTGTTCTCCTTTAACAAATTGGCTAAATTTAAATTTAAGTGTTTTTTTGACAGTGTAAGTACTTATTTCTGTTTATATTTCCTTAGAACTTAAAACTTATCTCGCTCCTGTAGACAGGTCGACACGCAGCAGGCGTCTAAGTCTACGCATTTCGTTGTCATCGAGCACATTTAGACTGTTGGCCAACACGTTAGGGTGCACTAACACTCTTTCACAGTAACGAACACTGAACTGGTAGATGACTTCCTTGAGGGATTCCAACTTGACGTCGTGTAGAATGACCCTATTGGGGATGTAGAATGGTGCATCAACGATGGTTCGCAACACTTTGTTTTAAAATATTTGAAGGATATTAATGTTGGAGTTACAGGCGGTTTCCCAAAATTGTATACCATATCTCCACACAGGTTTGAGAATGGCCGTATACAACAGTAATTGGATATCCAATGATAATATTGAAACACTTATGGAGACTTTAACACAATTTATTCACAAAATTGTTAAGATACACAGAACTCTGCTGGATAACGTTTAAACTGTTTGACAATACAATGAACTATTTAAATTATTTGAACTCCCCTTAAGTGTCTATACATCCCCTTATATAAAACAACAGAACATTCTAGAATGAACGCGAAACATAAATCGAACTTAATCATTATACACTAGAAAGAGAGAGAACATTCTAGTACATACAAATAACCTGAAAATAGTCTTTCAAGTAAAGGTCCTTTTCTTAATCGGTTATCCCGTTACACTACCCCCTCCTTAGATTCATTCCTCCTGGAATATTATTGTCTAAATCCCGCACATTCCTTAAACCAGCTAAACCATTTTCTTGGAGCTGCTGCACACCTCCACTGTGGTTTCCCTGGTAAGGCGCCAACCGATCATGATGGACCACGACAAGTTTCCCTCTGGGGATTTTCACGATCCAATATATGACATCGTTAATCTTTTTCTTGATGGTGTATGGACCTTCCCAGTTTTTCTGTAATTTGGGACAAATGCCTCGACGCCGTCGTGGGTTATAGAGCCAGACTAAATCCCCCGTAGCTCTTTACCATTGTCCGCGTGTCATGGTACCTCTTCATCCGATCACTAGATAATTTAAGTTTCCCACGCACCAAGTTGTGAATATTCTCCATGCGATTTTGAAGATCGGTGATATATTTCTCACGGGCCACTTCACCAGGTTTACAGCCAAACACCAAGTCACATGGTAGCCTCATTTCTTTACCGAACAGAACCTTCGCAGGCGTTTGACCTGTTGATTCGTTAATGGCCGATCGAATGGCCATTAGAAATAGCGGAATATGTCGATCCCAATCCCTCTGACACCACTTTTGACAGGTAGTTGGTTATGGTCCGATTCATTCGTTCCACTATTCCATCAGACTGAGGGTGCATCGCTGTGGTTCTCGTTTTGTGGATGCCTAATCTTTGGCAAACTTCTTGAAACAGCTTGCTCTCAAAATTTCTCCCTTGGTCTGAATGTAATTCTAGTGGTACTCCAAAACGGCTTATGAATGCTTCAACTAATATACCTGCCAAAGTGGTGGTTTCCTGATTGGAAACTGCGTAGGCTTCAACCTATTTAGTGAAGTAGTCAATTACAACAAAGATGTACTTGCTTCCTACATCGCTCTGTGGAAGTGGCCCCAATACATCTACTGCGATTCTTTCAAAAGGACTTCCGACCAGGTGCTGCATTTCCGCCTTCGGTTGTCGATGCGGACCATTACTGGCAGCACATGTGGTGCATTTACGACACCAATCTTTAACATCGTTGGTGAAGTTTACCCAGTAAAATCTATCTCGGACCTATTGAAGCGTTTTCGTAATACCTAGATGTCCTCCAGAACTGTCCTTGGAACCACTATCTGTTTCCTTGTTTCAGTCTCCTCGTAATTTTCTATAATTCTTTGATGGAGCCCACTGTCTAAAATTAAAGAGTTCCATTGGGCCCAATATGCTTTTAAAGCAGGAGAGGATGAGGATATCTCTCTTCACAACGGACGAGGGTCCATTCTCATTCCCGAATCTTTTTTAAAGCGGGATCGTTTTCTTGTTGCTTTTCCAGCATAGAGCTCTGGTCTTCTGGCACAACCTTAACTAATGCAAGTTTTTCCTCGTTCTGCTCCATGCGGGTACAATGGGGGCAATCAGGTCGACATGGCCTTCTGGAAAGTGCATCAGCATTACGATGTCTTGTTCCAGGTCTGTGCTCGATTTCAATATCATATTCCTGCAGGTTTTCGAGCCATCTTGCTATCTGTCCTTTTGGGTTCCTAAAGCTAAGTAGCCACTTTAAACTGGCATGGTCTGTTCTGATTGGGAATTTTTTGCCATACAGATATTTATAAAAGGTCTCATCTGTTTCCATAACGTTGACCTTGTGAATTATGGCCGTTACTGGTTCTAAACTTCCGATTTCCGTGTCTTTTCGGAGAAGAACTGGATGATCGTTCAAGTTGATAACTCGGATGGGTTTGACGGATCTAACAAGAATATTTCCCACAAGGAGCCCTTTTTCCAATTCATGGTCATGGTTCTTTGGCTCTATCATGGTTGGGGCACCATCTGGCTCCACTCCATCCTAACGCGCTGTTACGACACATTCGCAGCTCGCCGGAAGTTCGATATCATCGATTAGCTTAATCGAGGCCTCGTTAGCTTGTTTTTGATGCAGGAATATTTTCTCGTCGGGTCGCCTGTATCTCACCGTAGACTCTAGCAGATTCTCCGGTAGCGGTACTCAGTCTCCAACTGGTAGGCAACATCTTCTTCCGCATAATGATGGATGGTCGAACGATAGTTTTCGTAGCTCCAGTGTCTACCAGCATACTAAAGTTTTTCCCATCAATGAGGCCATTTACATATAAGCTGTCCACGTGATGTCACAGAGTTGTCAATTTAAAGGTGTGAGGGGCTTCGGGAATGTTTGGAGTCGATGTCGCCGTCCAGGAGTCGACCCGTTCTAGTTTTCCTACTGCTGAGGTACTTTAGCAGGAGATTTTTCTTTTTGGGGGCAAGTATTTCTCATATGGCCTAGTTCCCCGCAGTTCCAGCATCTCACTGGTCGCCTTCTTTTTGGAGATAACTTCAATAACCTCTCCACTACCGCCTCGACGTCGCTACCGAAATGAACGGTATGGTCGTAGTTACTGGTGACTTCCCTTAGTCGAGCAACTCCACGTGAGGCCTCCGTCGCCGCATCGAACTCCAGGGCAATGGTCAAGGCGTCCACAAGAGACCTCGGTCGCGCCAACCGCACAGCCCGTTGCAACTCGGCGTCTCGAAGACCATCGGTAAAGGTTTGGACCGCCAGGCACTCGAGGAAATCTTCCGCTGCGATTGGATACGCAAACCTTACTATTCTTGCCACTTCTGCCTCAAACTCTTGGATAGTCTCTCCATCTTTCTGCTTTTTGCTCTTTAACTGCATTCGGTATACCGGTTGTAGATGAGTTTGGCCATAACGCATCTCTAGACGATTCACCAATAATTCGAAGTTGTTAGCTTCATCCGGTGTCAATGAATGCAGGACGTCTAAAGCCGTTGCCTAAGAAAGGGCCTCCAAAAAAGCGAAAGACAAGTGCTTTGCATTTACCAATGGAAGGAAACACAAGAAGAAGGTGTATTCGTTGTACAACAAATCAAGTCCAGAAAAGAACAAAAACCATATGCAAAGAGTGCAATGTTGTACTATGCAAATTATGTTTCGCCCCATATCATACCGAGTAAAGATTTTTCTATTTTTATAAATTGCATTATATTGTAACGGGATAATCGTAAAGGAAATGACCTTAATTTGAAAGATTGTTGTTGACAGTTGATTTTTAGAAGTTTGTAAAAAAATCAACTGACCATTTTAAATAATGTTTCTAGAAAATTCTAGAAACTTCTAAACACACTGACTAGATTAAATAATGTTGTATATAAGGGGATGCATGGGCAGTTAACGTCAGTTCGAGTCAAGTGTTCACAAGAGTTCATTGTATTGTCAAGTAGTTAGACGTTATCCAGCAGAGTTCAGTGTATCTTAACAATTTTGTAAATAAATTGTGTAAAAAGCCCCCATAAGTGTTTCAATATAAATAAATAGAATATTGCAAAAAAATGCGTGTTTTACTTTCTGTTGATACATACATGTTCCCTATATAAAAACCTGGTGGTACATATATGTACCACTATAAAAACCGGCTGGTACATATATTTACCACAACCCTTTCTCGATTTTTTACCAACCCCTAAAAGATTTTCTAATTTTTATGGTAAATAATATCTATTATATAGCTAGTGCACAGTAAGAGCCGTTTGACACGGTACAATATTTCGGTCTAAATTGTATACAATTTGATGCGCACGCATTTTCAGTCAACTTGCATACAATAAAATAGAACATGTCCTATTTTCTTGTATCCCATCAAGCTAAACCTGCGCAGTAGACGTCTAAATCAGATTTTAAAGTTCTTTACGTGCTGGCCACTTACGACGGAGCGCAAAGGCCATTAAAAAGGAGAGAAAGAGATATTTTATGGTTATGTATTATATATAAAACGTGCTTTTGTGTTCCGGTATTGTGTATTGTGTGTATAACGTAAACTTATAAATTATAATATATTAATGTCTTGGAACCAGAAACAAGTGAAAATACTTATTGAGCTTTACAAACTATATCCTTGCTTGTATGCTGTTAAAAATAAGGACTATAAAAATACGCAAGAATTACTGCGCTGGAAACAATATGTTCAGAGCTTCAGTGTTTAAGATCCAGCACCACTATTGCTGAAATAAAAAACAAATTCAATAATATTAGGACAAACTTTCTATCAGAACATAGAAAATATGTAAATTCTATAAAAAGTGGCATGGGAACTGATGAGGTAAATACAATTGACTTATTTGTTTTCTGATATAATAATTGTGTTTTAAAATTTGTTTATAGATTTATAAACCAAATATTTGGTATTATGATCAAATGAAATTCATATTAGAACATTCGACAATACGCCAATCAGTAGACATGATTATGTCCCCGTTAACATCACCCGAATCTACCAAAAACTCTGTAGATGTAGAGGAAGCATTTACTCACTCTCAAGATGAGATAGAGAATTATTTGATGGAAAACACCAGTTTCATAAATGATGAGGTAATTGTAAATATGTGGCTATCAAACATTACTGTAAATTTTTTCATGTTCTATAGATTAGGTTCAGTTTTTTTATTACTTACATAATAATATAATGTATTTTATCTTAGTAAATTATTGTCATTTTTACAGGAACCCCATGATAGTTTGCAAGTTGATACCTCAAATCCATCGACATCTACTACAGGAGTAGTACCGACGTTAAGAAAGAAAAAAAGGAAAGTGTCTGACCTCAACAATGAAGACGAAACAATTTACAACGCCACTGAAGTGTTGAAAAAAATTAATAAGTCATTAGAAACGACAACAGAATCATCTAAAACAGCAACAAAAAGAACAGAAAGTCAAGTATTTGGTGATTTTATAACCAATCAATTATCACTCATAGAAGAAGATGAACAAATCTTTTTAGATACACAATACAAAATTTTCAATGTGTTGCATGATACAAGACAAAAAAATGTTTTAAAAAGAAATAAAGAGTAAACTCAGTATTATATTTTATTTTTTTATTATATTTATTTTACATATTGTGTCTACGTATCATATCTTCTTGCCATTCCACTATGCCTGTACTGTTAAAGTAATTTTTAAACTCATCTCTTATTGATTGTGCAAATGCCACACTTCTGTTACTTCCTTGTTTTGAAAGTTTCTACAATGGATTCGCTCTTATTTCATCTTCGGATATTTCTGTGTACCTTTTCCAATTTTCTGTAGCCAGATAATTATGAAGAGCCACACAAGCTAAAGTAATCGATTCAACTTTTATTGGGGTTTAAAAGAACTCGACACTTTTTCAAACCTTCAAAATGTTATAGTTACAGGTGATTTCAACTTTCCTGACATTTCCTGGCCTATCACTGCTATCACAGATTCAGTTACAATTTCTAACAACTTTGCACGATTTTTCGTCGACTCTAATTTATTTCAATTAATAAACAATCCCACAAGATACCGTACTAATAATCAACCATCAATCCTAGACCTAATTTTCACGAATGATGAACATCTTATGAATGAGCTCCAGTATCTCTCACCAATTGGAATATCTGATCATGTAGTGCTAATGGCCCAAATTCAAATACAACTTCCCAACAATAGTCGAAAACATGAGGAATACAGGGTGATTAACTACAACAGTGTTAAATCTGATTTAGAGAAAATCAACTTTAATGAAGTTTTAAATCCCTTAGATATCGTGGACGATTTGTGGAATAGTTTCCTGCAAATATTAACTAACATAATTAGCAAAAACTCGTTCACAAAAACTTTTAGGAAAAACCCGTTGAAGCCATGGATAAATAGTGATATCATGTCACTTATCCATCACAAACGTAAACTTTGGAGAAAATACAAGCTCTCAAATGCCAGACAGGACTTCATTGCACACAGAAAATTTTCAAACTCATTGAAAATACCCATTAGAAACGCCCGAATGGAACATGAAGAAAATATTGTTAATTCAGAAAATCCCAAAAAGCTATACAAACATATCCGCTCAACTTTATGCTCTAAAGTAAGTGTACCTCGCCTACGACAATCTGACGGCATCATTTCTTCCTCCGATCTTGATATTGCTGAAACTTTAGCAAGTACATTCACATCTGTTTTCACAAACGAACCTCTTGATAACCCTTTACCAGACATAATAACTAATCATATTCAAGAAAGTCTCACCGAAGTCAGGTTTAACGTTGATATCGTCAAAGAAAAACTGCTTGGCCTCAAAAACAACTCATCGCCTGGTATTGATGGATTAAGTACATTTTTCTTAAAAAAGTTT